>JAFBJS010000500.1:82681-96718 GCA_016785265.1 Paraplagusia blochii | reverse complement strand
GAGACAGAGCTGGAGGTGGAGGAGTTAAAGATCCTGTCCATCCTTGTCTCTCCTAAAGAGGACCGCAGCATCTTTAACTCCTCCACCTCCAGCTCTGTCTCCTGTCTTCTGTATATTCCTAGTGTCTCTAATCCATCCATCATGGTTGGAATTAAAAAAAAAAAAAAAAAAAATACAGACTATAAAATAAATCCAACTCTTGACAGATATTGTTGAGAAATGACTAACAGAGACGTGGCAGAGGCAACTCTCCAGCCTTTTGTCACGAGAGGTGAAAGTCAAGCACTGTCTCTTTAAGAGCGGAGGCCTCTGCTCCAACTATTAATAATTGTAATGCCTTTTTATTATTGTTGAGGATAATGGCGGGATGAGCGTCACACAGGGGGGCCCCAAACTATACTTTTTCTTGAAATGTTTTCAATTAACTTTGGGCACCAGAGGAAATTAGGAATGTTGCGACAGGGGGCCAAACGTACAGGGACTGGAAGCTCATTAAAATTGCCGCATCATAAGTCAAACTGTTGCTCGGACAACGTAAACTTTACTTCGCCCCGAGTCTCTTAACCTCTGCAGGCTGAGCTTCTAAGAAAACAATAAAAAGCACAGCATAAGACAATATATTCAGTCGGACCAGTGACGCTCCCAGTGGCCACTATTTTTTAACGGCTTCATAACTTTGCCCAGCGTAGTGAATGACCATCTCAATTTTCCACATAAAAGTCAGGAGGGTGAAACTACGGGGGTCTCCTTTACAGCCTCTTCATCAGTTTGACTGCAGCTGAGACGACTCCTTTCCTCTTACAGTCCCTGTGGAACATTGCAAAACATTTTAAAACAGCTCAGCCACCAGACAGTGAGTTTTTTCCTCATGAGCACATTTGGAAATTCCCCGCTCTTGAAATAAAGAGAACGGCGTCTAATTCTGTAGACTGTTGTGAGCTCAAGGAAAGACGCTGAAAGGTGGATGAAAGAAGAGAAGCAGCAGAAAAGTGTTGAGTTTTACTGGAGTCGAAGAGAGATTCTGGCAAAGATGAGATTCAGGCGTGTGATTATACTGTGATGTTATGATACAGAGAAAGTGATTGCACTTCTGCGGAAACAACTCATGTCTTTTCCAGCTGTGACCATGTATATGTCTGAGATTTGTTTGTTTGGTGAATGGAACTCAATGCAATTATGCAGTGGATCACATGTCGTTAAAGATATAACTCAAGATAACTATGCACTGCATGACAATGAGATAATAAATAAAAATGTGCAGATTAGATAAGTTTCAATTAGACTGTGGTAAATATGGTTCAATTTGATTAGAATGAGATTAGATTGGATTTGGAATTATGAGATTACACATGACACGGCAGCCAAACAGATTATTATGTGTATTATTTAAAACTGATCATTTCTGACTGTATTCTATCTTTATTTCAATGTAACAATACCTTTTTTATACTACATAAACTATAAACTAAACTAGACTACAAGTTATAATATATAACTATAATATATATTGTACTACACTAGACCATACTTTACTATTACATAACATACTCATTACTATACTAAACTATACTACATCATACCATACTATAATATACCACACTACAGTATATTCTACTATATATTACACTATAGTATAGTATCCTTTAGTATGGAAAGATATAATAACTATACCGATCATACTACATTACTCTATAGTATTACTCTATACAATACCATACAATTCTCCACCTTATACCATTCCATACCATACCGTACTTTATTATAATACAAAATACTATGCTAAGCTCCACCATACCATACCCCACCCCACCATACTATACCCATACTATATATATACATTTTTATACCATTCTAATTATACTATACAATGCTATACTTTGTCTCATTCAACTTCAGTTTATTTTGAATAAAATTAAGCAACAGCAAATTGCATAGACATATTATACTATATATGTATTACACTATAATATAGTATCCTTTAGTATGGTATGATATAGTAACTATAGTGCATCATACTTCATGACTCTATACTATACCATACCATACAATTCTATACTATAATATACCGTACCATGCCATACTTTTGTATACTATAAAATGCTATGCTATGTTACACCATACCATTCGCCACCCCACCATACTACTCCATACTATATATATACATTTTTATGCCATACTAATTTATACTACACTAAACTATACTATACTCTATTTGTATTCAAATTCAGTTAATTTCAAATAAAATGTGGCATCGGAAAATTGCATACACACACTCTATTATAATATATATTTCACTATAGTATAGTATGGTTTAGTATAGTATCCTATGATGTGGTATGATACTGTAACTATACCGCATTATACTACGAGGCTCTATACTACTATACCATACCATTCTACAGTATAATACTCTGTACCATACCATACTTTGCATGCCATAAAATACTATGATATGCAACACCATATCATACCCCACCCCACCATACTATTCTTATTCTATACATATACATTTTTATACTCTACTAATTTATACTTACATTTATACTACACTATACTATACTTTATTTGTTTGTCAAGTTTCTTTTAAATAAAATAAAGCAACAGCAAATTGCACGGACACCAAGTCCCACAATATTTGGAGTTCAGGGGTGGACTTGATTAAGGCTGCAGCCTGGCTTTAGTGAGGTGGGAAAGGTGGAGGAAGGGCTGATTTATGATTCGGGGTTAACGGGGGAAGGGAGTGTTTTGTGGAGAAAGACTACACTGGGTTGAATGTCAGGGATCTCAATCCCCTTTGAATGACGGTGCACAGAGGGAATATTTAATGGACCAATCAGCACAGGTTTTCTCTATCAGCCGTGGCAGGGTATAGCCACAGTCTGATGGGTGCCTCCCATGTCTCCTTTCACAGGCTCAGCCAAAGAGCAATGGCACAAAGTTTTCAGGCTATAGGGGAGGAGGAGGTGGTGGGAGAAAAACATAGCTGACAAGGGGCATAACTTCATTTCCACGGTGCTGGGCCAGCTGTGTGGAGTAATCTGCCTCAGCAGCCCTTAAAAATCTTCAATGCCTTTAGTGACCCAGGGAAGAGGGGAGGGTTCAATTCCTACTGTGACCACGCATTTAGAAGTGTAAGGGGGCTCCTTTCACACTCTCTAAGGGCTTTTGTTAAAAACTATATCCCTTACCTCTACCTCACTGAGAGCACTATATGTTTATGAGATGAGACAACAATAGAGAGCATTTGAAAAGCAAACACAGTTTCCCGCAGCCTGTGAGAAACTCAGTAAGGCAGTAAATACAAATGTTCAATCATAAATTTAAAGATAAACCTAAAAATCATTTGGGGTTTATCTAAATTACCAACTTCTTTGTGATTGCGCTGAACACAAATTAAATTTTTTTTTGTGGTACACGCAAATGATCAGATTGGCCGTCTTGCAGTTTATTTTGAAAGTCCACAAATAAAAAAAAATACTTTCTGGACATTAAAGCTTCACTTCTGAAGTCTGAAGTGTAAGTAAATATTAGTGAAAAGACAATGGGGTAGTCAATTGATGGAGCGGGTTCATTATTTTGTGCTAACGATTCCATCTGAGACAGAACCGTGATCCGAGAAAGAACAAAACATTTTAGACTAAGATAATGGCCCAGGGCTGGGTCTCTGTCTGGACTGAATGGGGTCTCCCTGGAGCTCAATAAGGTTTCAAACTTTTACTCCATTATGCTGAAGCCCCAGAGGCCAGGGGCCACCACCCCCAGTGGTTACTCCTCAAGCATTCATTCATTTGTCACCCCTCTCCCCTCTGCAGCAGACCATCACAAAATTGGTTGAGCTTTAGAGACTTTTTTTTTCTGGTAGTGTGAAGACAACAGGTGATACCACCAGAGACAAATATTTTGTGGACCTTTGACAAGGAAGTCTAAAAAGGGTTTTTTTTACAGGTTCAAAACATACAGAATACAGAACAAAATACAATTCTGAACACTGAAGTTAAAAAAATCGTATGAAAAATGTATTACAAGTTTGTTGTATCCAAGACATTTAAGCTCATCGAAGAGTATCAACACTAGAGGGCAGCAGCACTAGATGTTGCTTTTTAATTTTGTTATGTTTTTGTTAAGGTGCTAAACCTGTCTCAGTGGCACAGTAAATATCATATTCCTGTCTCTTCCATGACGTCCATTTGGCCTTGTTTTTGTTGAACACCTGAGTCTCGTCCCCTCCTTGTCCAGGCAGCCCCAGCTCATCTGGTTCTTGTTTGCATAGCAGAGCGAGATGGAATGTGTCTGTGCTTTTAAAGATGAATTATTAGACCATTAATACATACTTCAGCACACGCTTTTTTTTTCTTCTTCTGTAGACCAAGACTGGAAGCCACGTGGCTGTTTGAGGAGACAACTCAGAGAAATTTTCCTTCCGTTTCAGGATGAAAAAAAAAAGTTCATAGGCAGCACTAATCTGAGAATGGACGAATGAAAACTTTTTATTAGATTAAATTTGTCATTTTTTATAGCAGGAGCAACATAATACAAACATTGAATCAGGACTGAGTCGGGAATTGTTTATTATTTGACTTAATTCTGTTGTAAACCAGATTAACTGATATACAGTTGACATCCACTATGTCACTATGACATTAATGACATAAAAAAAAATTCAAAAGAGAGAGAAAAATTTACAATCATATGAAAACTGCTGCTGGTATAAACCCCTGGGTGTCAATGTTCAATTTTTCAATGACAAAAATGCCCTTGAAGACAAATTGACTGCTGTCTTTTTAAGTATAGCTGTGTGTACTAACAACACATTTTGACCATCCGACCACAAGAACGACATCAGCAGAACTCCTCGCTTGTGGGGTCACCTCTGCAGTTATATATTCCAGGCAGCCCATCTGATTTGCAAATCCGGGATCTTGTGTGTTTTTCTCCACTACACGCTGTCCAGGAAGACCAGCACCCCCAGTTTCCTTCATGAGAAACACTTGGTCTCAAGCCTGCAAAATAAAGTTTGAGTTAACAAAAAATATCTAGCCAATTCGATTCGATTCGTCAGTGGCGTATAACAACCGACGCGACGGTTTACTGACCTGAAATTGGGGCACTACCCGTCTTTTCATTTTGACAGGCTTCGCCTTCAAACAGGTTGGAGCACAGACACCTGCACTCTCCATCCATCAGAGTCACGGTGCCACCATTGAAACAGGGCTTGCACTTGCACACGCTGTACTCGGCTATGTATTCACCTATCGCTCGCTTCACGTTGTTCACCCTCGCATTAGCGTCTGGCATGTCCAGCGGAATTAGATGATAGATGGGCTCGGCCTGCCAAAAACAAAAGAATGTGAGGCTCAGCTGTCAGGGTCCAGTTAAGATAATCTCACTTATACAAGCAGATGCAACATAACATTCTACAAAACAATAATATTGGAAAAAACAAATGTTTGGTGGCGCAGCAATGCTGCCCTGTATTTGTATTTTCTTTTTCCCTTATTTGCAAGTGATGCAAAAGTTTTGAGCTAAAAAGGGGCAGTTGGTGGTCTAGAGGTTAAAGAAGAATCCCGAATCCCCCTACTGCCAAGTTACCACTTAGGTGCCCCCCCCAGCAAGAAGAAAAAAATTCGCCCCGCACCCCACCACCCCCCCACTCGCAACTATAAATAATAGCATTCGTCTATAAAATAGTTATAGATACACCTCTGCATAATATCGTATCCTTGTTAATATAAAGAAAACAAAAAGAGAAATAGTTCAACTCACTGCCCACAATGGGCAATGAGAGTGCCACTGCCATCTACTGGAGTGGATGTGCAGTTACACCTAATTGTAGTACAGCAAAGAAAAAAAAAAACATGTTCTCCAGGGTCACATGCGCCCCCCCCTGCCCCTCAGCATCGTATTGCGCACCCCCAGGGGAGCCCGCCCCATTATTTGAGAAGCACTGTGTTAAATGCAGAGATATACGTTTTCGAAGGATACTGCTGAGGGATTAATAACGTTAAAAAAATATATATATATATAATATATATATATTATATATATATCGAATTCTATAATGAATATATGTTCACCAAATATTTCTGTATATTGTAAGTAAACTTCATTATTTTACTTTTTGGTACGTTGAAATCATTGCGCCAATGCCAGTGAGTAGATTATTTAAAAAAAAGCCACCTAGAGGTCACAGGGTGTAAAACCCGCCAAGTTAGAATTGAGGTGCCCTGTTTACGAGTAAGAAAACTTGGTAAATAGGTGTCATTGTAGTTCTTTAGCTGATACAAACCCCAAAAAGTTTTATTTGAGTCAATAACCGAGTTATATACTCACCCCGAATTGGTGATGTGGGAATCAAATAAGGAAAATGATTGGTGGAGAGAATGTGACGACACAATTAAACATTTTGTGTCCAAGTATTGAAGTTTACAGCATTTAAATTGATTTCCAGTTATTCTAGGATGGAAGGGAGTTAATTACTCTAAATACCAGTGTTGAAATTTGGTCATTTTTGCCAAACCTCGCTGTTGATGAGAGCTGGGACAATAGAAATTGTCCGTGCCCATTCCTGTATAGTAGCGATGTCCATCACTCCATCTTTGTTTAGTTTTGCTCTCATAGCGACAGCACTTGCTAGACTGCCACCTTTGACAGACGTCACCACCTTGTCCACAAGTGCTTTTCCTTGAGTGCTACCTGTGTGTCAGCAAAAGTCCCATTTTATAGAAACTGTGTCAGGTAAACACACACACACACATACACACAAGTGTTAAGTACAGGAAACAAAAAGTCCCACCAACCCTCATCCTTCGTATTGAATTTATCACAGCCGTCACGGCTGACATGTCCGTCTACAGTGTCAGCAATGTCTGCTTTAAAGCCTACTTTGGCACACTTCTGAAGCTGTCTCTCGGTCATATCTGAAACAATCACACAGTTTAGTCATTGAGGAGCGGTACACGCTAAAGTAATGAAAAGATCGGCGGGGACATTGTGAACGTTCACGTACTCTTTTCTTTGACAGCGTCCTCATTGAGAATGTAGACCAAGTCGTATTCACCGCCCGTCTTTCCGTTTTTAGTGTAGTGAGTGCCGTAATCCTCCAGGAAAGCAAAGTAAATCCCCTTCTCGTACTCCAGAGGCAAAGATTTAACATGCTCTATGAATTCATGAGCCACCTGGAGCTGACTTGGACGCATCCTGTAGGTGCTCAGCTGGACTCTGCCCTTGATCCGCATGAAGCTCTTATTCTGGGGACAAACGAGATATTGACTCACTGTTATAGTGTCATATTCTAGGTAGTCTGTCTGTCTCTCAATAGGTCACGTCTCTCTGTCTGTCGATCTGACTCTGTGTCTGTCGATCGGTCAGTCTGTCTGTCTGTCTGTCTGTCTGTTGCTCTGTCAGTCTGTCTGTGCATCCATCCATCCGTCTGCTCGTCAGTCTGTCTGTTCGACTGCACGTCTGTCTGTCGATTGGTCAGTCTGCCTGTCCATCTATCTATCTATCTATCTGTCTGTCTGTCTGTCTGTCTGTCTGTCTGTCTGTCTGTCTGTCTGTCTATCTATCTATCTATCTATCTATCTATCTATCTGTCAGTCTGTCTGTCTGTCTGTCTGTCGATCTTGTCTGTCTGTCGATTGGTCGGTCTGCCTGTCCGTCTGTCTGTGTGTCTGTCTGTCTGTTGCCTGGTCAGTCTGTCTATCCGTCAGTTTGTCTGTCCCGTCTGTACGTCCGTCTGTCTGTCTGTCTATTTATTGATCTGTCAGTCTGTCTGTCTGTCTGTCTGTGTGTCTGTTGCTCAGTCAGTCTGCTCAAGCTAATTACCAGCTTCTTTTATAATTTATATATCTCTATATAATTTACATATGTTTGGCAACAGTTTCTTAACTAAAGGTATAACAACATAGGCTTTTTTCTAGGTTGACACTGACCTTAATGGTGGTATACTCTGTGATGGTCTTTATCATATTTGTCTTGCTAAATGAGCCTTCCAGCCCGATCGATCCAGAAATGGAAGGAGAAGAGGACGAGTCGCCCGTAGCAGGAGCGTCGGACGTTGAAGGGCTGGACATGCTCTTTTCACTCGGGCTTAACTTGAGGTTAATTCCACCTTCAATTTTACTGGTGATCTCACTCATAACCTCCCTCAACAGGCTGTGGGTGTTTTCATAGATTTCTCTGGAAAAGGTTTCTTCTGCCAAGGTCTGAAGCGGAAAACAGTGAGTGTTTTTTTTTTTTTAGATTTTATCAGCGCACAGTGAAAGTGTAAGAAGGACGTCATATTCACCTGATATTGGAGCACACCAACGTTCCAGGGAATCCTGTCATAGTTAAGTGAAGATGGATTCATCACGATGTCACATTTACCGTTGAAGTAGTCATTGTTGAAGGGGTTCCTACGGGGATCTGCACCAAGGATGTTGATCCTGGCAAAAAGAGAGTCATGACAATGACGATGATTCACTCTCTGAGATGTTTCCATGAAAATGTACACCTCTTTGTTTTAGATTTTTATCTAGATAATACTTGGCGGTAAAGGGATTGGACACTTCCTTGACCACTAGGCCCCAAAGGACACTGATTTCCCAAAAGGTACTCACGAGGGATAAATAAGCTCTATCTATCTATCTTATAGACAAAAACACTGACAAAAATTGTCAATACCGTTCTAACAGAATGGGCTGAATGACCTCGCCACCACGGGGCGTCTCAGGTTGCTGATATCATATCAAGTAAAATTTGTGTAATTCCTACCTTCCCTCGCTTTTAAAGGTGTCAAACAGGGGCGTAGCCAGACCCCTTAAAATGGGTGGGCCCTAAAAAAATTAGGGTGTGCCAAAGTATTATAGCCAAGTTTTATCAGCCCTCTCATTGGATTGGGTGGGCCTGACTGACAAGTGGGTGGGCCCAGGCCCACCCTGGCCTACCCGTGGCTACGCCTATGGTGTCAGATAGATATTATGTGTGCCATGACTATATTTAAGCCACACATAAGGCGCACCTGATCATAGGACGCGGGTTTTATATACAATCCACGCCCACACTTCCCCCTTTAACGTTCTCATGGCGTCCACTACCACGTCGGCCTTACAACAACAACACACAGGGCGCACTGCACTATAGGGTATGCCGCACATCGCACTCGCAGAAAATCTAAGACTTGTATGTGCGCCTTACAGTCGTGAAAATACGGTATTAGTCTTTGTTAGGCCTTCGCGTTGGCGCGAGGCAATGTCTCATGGGTGTAAAACTCCAGGGTTTACATCCTGGGCAAGATCAAATCCTGGTTAGGGCGGTTGGCCTAAAGTGGACTTACCACCCGCAGGAAGATGTGGTGCAATGTGATTTGGGTGGCAGTCGTGGAGACTGCTGCCCCCAAGAACCGGTAACAGATAAGTGAAGTGTCACAGTCCTACTGAATAAACAATTCATCTTTACCCATATCCTGCAGTTCTGCCTTGCTCATTGGTATCCACGTTTCTGGTCCTGCATGGTTTGTTGGAAGGTTCATCACAGTCTTCGTCCGTTCCGTCCTCACAGTCATAATCCCCGTTGCACTTCAACCGAGATTTGATGCAAGAACCTGTTTGAAGGTGGAGGTAGAAAAGCAAAACCTTGGTCCTTCTCAAACAAAAAAGAGAGAGAGAATGACCATTCGGGAAACAGAACCATATGAGTCACCTGAATCGCACTGGAACTCCGATGCTGAGCACACAGGGTAGGCAGTACTGTTGCACTGAATGTTGGTTGTACAAGCTTCCCTCTCCCCAAGTGATCCCTGGCACGGCTGTCCTTTAAACTGGCCGAACGCTTCGATGGTCCTGGAGCGACGCTAGGTAGTGAAGTGTATATTTTACTTCTGGTTTAACATAAAATATTCTACAAAGTCAACTCAAAGAGTCATGAGTCTACAGCAGGCATGGGCAAACTGAGGCCTGGGGGCCGGATGCGGCCCATTGAGCCTTTACATGCGGCCTGTCAATCTTGTCCAGATGACATAATTTCTTTGTATTATCATCAGTGTTGGGACTAGCGCTATTACATAACGAAATTACTTTTCCCGGTAACTAATAATGTAACGTATTACTTTTTCCATTCAGTAACGCCATTATTGTTACTGTGCTGTAAAGGGGCTCATTACTTGTTACTGTCTGTCGTCCAAATGGACGGTTTCTCACGGCCACGTGAACCCATGCGTTGAAAAGGAGCGATGATTGGTTGACATTTCAGGCTAAGCCAATCAGAAAGAGATCTGGGCGGGTCTCCTTGCCTTATAGGGAAATAAACAGTCTCACACACACACACGACCCATACGCCAGCACACACCCACAAGCAAGACGATGGCTAGTGCCAAGTTGAGGTTACAATAAAAATGCCTGTCAAAATGTCCAAACATCTGTTTTGTTTTTATTGCACCACTACATTTCATTATGATAGTTGCTAGAGAACACAACATTTAACGTTTTTGTAATGTGTTTTTAAAGTAAAGTAAAGTTACTAGTTATTAGTTACTTTTATAATTTAGTAACTAGTAATGTAACTAGTTACTTTTTCAGAGCAGTAACTAGTAAAGTAATAAGTTACTTTTTTAAAGTAACTTGCCCAACACTGATTATCACTATACGTCTGTCTTTTTCTTTCAATTCTTACGTTTCTCCAACATATGATGTTGTAAACTATTAGAGGTTTAGCATCTTAGGTTTTATATTTGGGTTTTACAAGCCATTAATCTTAGTTCTACAAACGTTCCATCTTTCTGCTCTTGACTCGGCCTCCATGTCCAATTTTCAAAAAGATTCAAAAAGTTTTCCCACCTCTGGTCTACAGTCAGACAACAGTGTCCGGAAGTACCGTTTGCTCAGATTGACTCACTCTAGTTTTTGTGCAGGGATCGCAGGTTCCCCACTCTGACCATCGCCCCCACCGACAATCCACTGGTGCTGGGTCGGAAATGTAGGCTGCCCTGAAATACACAGATTACATGAAATGAACCCAACATCCAGGCTTCTGTTGAAGACAATCCCCAGACGTGTGAAGACACATACATTCCTCCTTCTATGAGTGTTAGCGCCACACACAGGCCACAGAGGGCCAGCTGCAGAACCACCACCGTCCTCATGATGTATTTCCGAGAAAGACAAATTCAGCTGAGCGCTCGTTCTCTTTTGAGTAGTCTCTTCGTTAATGATTGTCCAGAAACAAAAGCATCATCTTGTTATCAGTAGAGTCAAATGTCTGGATTTCAGCTGTAGCAATGTTGATTCAGTGTTTGGAAATCGCAGCTTTAAACTCTTCATGTCTGTGTGGGTGCTTTGTACATAGACAGTCCTACCGTCTTAAAACAAGTCTAATCATATTTGGAAAAATTTTTTTTTTTTTACAATTTTTATTCTCTTTGTTTGTTTGTTTTTTTGTCTACCTCTGTTACTTTTTTTACGATCATAGGGTCAACAGTCATCAGATGAAGGGGAGGGGGAAACACTGGATAGTGGCCTGTCCATGGTACGTCCATCATAGTCACTGTGAACTGTTAAAATACAAATTACACAGCAATGTAATCATTAAAATAGTAATAATACTCCACCGTTCAAAGCTTTGGGATCATTTTAATTTCAAAAGACGCACAAACTAATCAGAAATACACTTTAGTTTAAAATGAACACAACTTTTTTTTAACAGTGCACATTTTCTTTTTTTTATTCTGGGTTCTTAGGTCTGAAAGTTACTCCTCCTGAAATATGCAGAAGCCTAATAATCTAATATACTGGTACATACTAGTATCTAATAGTATACCATATTAATATATAATATATAATGTAAGGTCGCTCCATAATTGTAAATATATCACATTAACAAATGTTGGTTTTCCCAGATTAAGTAATCACTGGTCAAGTTTACCCAAGGGCAGGACAAATATTTAAAGAAGGACAGCACTGTTGTAATACTTAAATAACATTGTCCAATGGTGCACGAGGTCCAGTGGGAAACTGAAACAAATCAATCACCCAAAAAGGTATTTTTGACGCTGTAAACTTAACCCTTAGTTTAGAGCACATCCTGATGTGCTTCTTTTTGTCCACCAGATGGCGTCATCTACCAGAACTGAGTGGTAGCTCTTACAGTGCAGCAGGCAGTCACGCAGTGATCATATGACTTGAAGCGAATCAATGCAAAAACAATGTAAACGCCGATTTCTCCCCTGTACCTGGTTGTGAACTATAATAAAACTGTCTTTCATTTGTCTGCCATTAAAAGTGAGTCTCAGGGAATTTTACTTTGTAGCTCATAATGACCTATCATGTGATTTGGAAGGCTTTCTGCTGAGTCTGCAGTACTTGTTTTTGAACGGTTGGCAGTGCTGGAGTGATTAACCTGCATTAGGCTCCGAGACAAGGAGAACATTTCTGAGTGTTAACATATGAAGTCAACATTGGAATTAAAGCCAAGTAAAAGTTTTTATTTATTTTATTTTTTTTTAACAAAACCCAGAAAGACAAGTTGGACAAACAGCTTTTATTATTATTAAGAATTGACAGGATAGAGTCAAGGGGACAGTCAGCATGTCAACTCCTGTTTTTTCTGCTGACCTAAATAAACATTGTCCAACTGCCCCCTAATGGCTCCAAAGTCAAACTGGAGCCTACGCTGCGTCCTTGTTCCTTTAACTCTATCTGCAGGCAGAGGAGGGTAATGTGGTCAAAGCCTACAGAAGAGGCAGAAATATGTGCTGAAGTCATCGTTTTCACGGGTCCGACAGTTTCCTCCCGGGTTTTCTCAGGAAGCTGAGGGGTAGGTAAGGTGCTTGGCCAATATTTCTCCTGACTAGAAAGACTTCCTGCTGTTGGGGGGAGGGAGCAGCTGAGGCTGGATCTCCATGGTGATGTTGGGGGAACAGCATATCACTCACAGATTTACACACAGATTAATGTCATCACATCTTATGATGACGTTGCTTCCTCCTCCTCCTCCTCCTGTGCAGTATGGACGTGAGTGGAGATGGCTGCAGCTGAGAGCTAAAAAAAAAATAAAAAATCTGAGGGAGAGAAGAAAAAAAAATCTACCTCAATTATGGAGCAGAGATAAGTGTCTATCTTAGGTTCTGCCTGTGGCAGCGGCCCATGCCAGAAGTCACGCCCTTAAATGCTTATGTTTGGATTGTGTCCTTCCCGTCATAAACGGAGGAAAGGACATCTCCCGAGAGACTGTCCATGTCAGCATTCCATCAAAAAAAAAACAAAAATAACACTAATATAACATCTGCAGTCTGTCTCCGCAGTCCAGCAGGAGGCTCACACTTGTTCTGAATTCCACTCGTACACATGAATCACGAAGAGCAGACAGAAGAGATATTTAACGGCAGTTTCAAGTTTATTGCATCTGAAATTTCAGGCTTCTAGAAAAGTTCAGAGAGGAGAGATAATTGGTGAGTTTGGAAGAAAACAAACTCTTCTCGAGTGAATTATCTGGTTTCTGTGAGGCTCGTCTCCAAAAAATCCAGCCCTGGTCAGCAAAATGCAGGATACAAAGACAGGAAGAACATCCTTCCTCTGTCCGCTAGCCTCTCACTTTTCCACTAACAAGAAACACTTTAGTGCAGATGGCAGTTTTTCGACACTTAAACTGTTAATTTAAGAACTAGTATGCAAAGTCAGGTGACCGGTGCATTTGGTTGGTGGCAGCTGGAACTTTAAAAAAACTTGGCTGTAATTAACATAGTGTATCCTGTATTGTGGTTAACTGTCCAGGGCAGTGGAGACTGTGGAAGAGAGGAGACGAATAGAGAACAGTCAGGATGGACCAACTGGAGGAAGGAGTCAGGAGTGATCTGTGATAGAAGAGAGTCAGCTAAGGTGAAGGGAAAGGTTTACAGGACAGTTGTGAGACCTGCCATGATGGATGGACTAGAGACACTAGGAATAGGTAGAAGACAGGAGACAGAGCTTGAGGTGGCAGAGTTAAAAATGCTGAGATTCTCTTTGGGGGTGACAAGGATGGACAGGATCAGGAACGAGGTGATTAGAGGGACAACACAGACAT
>JAFBJS010000500.1:24014-82272 GCA_016785265.1 Paraplagusia blochii | reverse complement strand
AGGAGATTTATGGATGCAGTGAGGGAGGACATGGAGGTGGTTGGAGTTGGAGTTGAGGATGCGGAGGACAGGGTGAGATGGAAATCATTGACTCGCTGTGGCAACCCCTGAAAAATGGGATAAGCCAAAAGGAAAAGAAGAAGAAATAGACAGAAGACAAGAGACAGAGCTGGAGGTGGAGGAGTTAAAGATGCTGAGATTCTCTTCAGGAGAGACAAGGATGGACAGAATCAGGAATGAGGTGATGAGAGGGACAACACAGACAGGATGGTTTGGAGAAAAAGCTAGAGAAGACAGATTGAGATGGTTTGGACATGTTCAGAGGAGGGACAGTGGACACATTGGTAGAAGAATGATCCTAGAGATGGAGCTACCAGGTAGGAGACAAAAAGGAGATTGATGGATGCAGTGACAGAGGACATGTGTTGTCCCCCTGATCACCTCGTTTCTAATCCTGTCCATCCTTGTCTCTCCTAAAAAGAACCTCAGCATCTTTAACTCCTCTACCTCCAGCTCTGTGTCCTGTCTTCTGCCTATTCCTAGTGTCTCTAACCCATCCATCATGGCTGGTCTCACAACCGTCCTGTAAACCTGTCCCTTCACCTTAGCTGACTCTCTTCTATCACAGATCACTCCTGACTCTTTTCTTCAGTTCTTCCATCCTGACTCCACTCTATTCTTCTCCTCTCTTCCACAGTCTCCACTGCTCTGAACTCCTCCACCTCCACCACCTTTGCTCCTTCTAACCTCACCATTCTTCTGTTCCCAGCATGTGAGCTCTAACTTATGACGAAATTTGGCTAACAATGGCACTCTCGGGGCCTGTATTTTTGCGTTTGAAAATGAGGATTTTTCCGTTTTCCAAAATTATAAATTCCGTTTCTTTTCCGTTTCACTAAATAACCTTTGATATTTGCTAAAGCAGGGAATTCCTCAGGGAGTTGTTTTGCTCTTTCGGAGGCTGTTACTTTCACAAGCTGTGAAAATGTTCTCCTTTTCGAGTCTGCCGCCGCCATAATGTATACAGGGTAGACACGTGGTTGATATAAAGCTCAAATGTGATTGGTCCATTTTGACACGTGTCATAGTCGACCTTATTTTAACTAGATTATCGCCGCACGAGTGACTGTAAAAGACAATATTGTTGTTTCAACGCTTTATTTAAACTTCTTCACTTTTTATCGTAAAAATATCATATTTCCTTTTATCAAAGCCATTTCCGCAAATTCCGTTTGTTTTCCGTGATCGCGGAAAAATACAGGCCCTACACTCTGATCTAAGTTGTAGAGCCTCTTTGTTTGGCTGCAACAAATCTGTTGACATAAAGATCTTTACAGCATTTGACGTCTAAGATATTTGGACATTAGACATGTCTTTTTTTCTTGATGAGATATGCAAAAAAAAAAAAAGTTCATGCGTAATGACCATGTTCTTAAATGTCAAAGGACTGCTCTTCCAATTTATTTCCTGCTGATTCAGCGTTCCGAGCTCTTCAAAAGTCTTCTGACAGACTGTGACACAATGATTTACCTTCAGAATTGAAAAAAAAACTGCAGAAGTGAAACTCACCAGTTCACAGGAAGATGACTCACTGACATCACTACTCGTGTTGGTGCAGAACTCCGTGTTGATGTTTACAATCGTCTTACACTTGGGGACAAGTGTATGTTTTTGGTGCTTTGCATTTTCTTTGTACAAATTTTGAGCTCTTTCTGTTTTTTTTTTTCACCTTTATTCCTGCCTACAGAGTTCTCTGGTCATTATACTAAGCCGACATTGAGTGATTCGTTTGCAAACATGAGACAAAACACTTCCTGAGCCACTGGAGGATTTTTCCTTCCTTGGGAACAGCATTAACCGGCTCTTGGCAAACATGAAAACTGTCATTAGCATGGCAGTTACATTCAATGATCCTCACAGCAAAGCGGACACATTTTTTGAAGAAGAAGCTGCTGATCTGCTTTCGTCCATTAGTTCACTGTCCCTGTAGGACACAGGACTCACAGCGGAGGAACTGTAGAAGCCATGTCCGGAGAGATTTGTCAGCAAAAGTGACCGAGCTTTTCCTCCCAGGGTCTCTCGTGTTTCCCTTCATTACTTTTCATCTACTGATGGGTTATTGGTTTACTAGAATCACCTTAAAACCCTTAAAAACTCTTGAGTATTGGTATCATCATCATGGTTTTCTACTTTTTTTTCTGACCACTACCACACTGACCACATTTCCTGAACCAAAAGTTGAGCAACGTGACAGCCTTACTTCCTCTCATCCGAGTAAAAATGCTACTTTGACACAGTTCTCTCTGTTACTGGCACAAGGAAAATGCCATTTTAGGATCAATTATTTAAGGCAGATAAGTGCTGTCCTGTTTGAGCAAAACCCAGTTTAAAGGCGACCAAAGTGTATCAAAGAAAGGGTCAACGTTAGAAAGGCTTTAAAAGGCTTTGTCAAGTTTGACACAAATAATGATAGTACGGTTCTCCGAGGAAAAATCGATTTAGATTCCATTTCTCTCATACTTGAAAAAAAAAAAAATGCAGAATCAGGTTTGAAGCAAACTTAGCAAATTGGATTCTCAACAACTGAAGGCTAACACTTTGGAAAGGCTGTGGTGTTGGTATCCTAATCGTCAGATACCTGTACCTCATTCAAATACTATGTGTCCTGCTTGAACATCTCCTATGTGGTTTGCATCCATTTCTTCAACACTACTTTTTATTATCTGCTTATATCTGATTTTGCTGGTATTGTCATTATTAGTTATTGATGGTGCTATGCTACCATCAGTGGCAACCTGGCAGTTGGTGGATTGGAACCTAAAGCCTTCTTCCTTAACGGTTAGGCCACTGATAAATAAATGCTAATATCAGGTCTATAATGATCTTTTCCTTCATGTTGTCCCTTTTTTAAGGGGTTGCTTCAGTAAATCACCATTTACCACCCGTTTGCTGTATCTTCTACGCCACCTCCAACTACCTCCGTGTCCTCCAGCACTGCATCCATCAATCTCCTCTTTGTCTCCTACCTGGTAGCTCCATCTCTAGGATCATTCTTCTATCAATACAACTACGGTCCCTCCTCTGAACATGTCCAAACCATCTCAATCTGTCTTCTCTAGCTTTTTCTCCAAACCTTCCTGTCTGTGTTGTCCCTCTAATCGCCTCATTCCTAATACAACTGTCTTACTGCGTTGGGAGTATACATGTGGGAAATTAAAGGAATACATGTTTCTGCCTTGTCTCAAAACCAAGGACCTTTCGCACGTTAGGCAAATGTGATAACCAATCCAATACAGCAGTGCTTCCCAATCTTTTTCTGTTAGAAGAAAAGCAAAAAGAAAACAATTCGTGCCCCACCCCCAAACACCCCCCCACCCAACCACCCACCTTCCGTCCCAACTATAAATAATAGCATTTGTCTATAAAATAGTTATAGATACACCTCTGCATAACATCGTATCCTTGTTAACGTAAAGAAACAAATAGAGATGTATAGCAGTTTCCATGAGTGCCTTCCAAATCGCACTGCTCCTTACTGTGCAACTTTCTGTGGGTGGAAAGACAACTGGAAGTAATGTGGGTTGGGACAGTGCTGTGCTCAGAGCACCTCAACGGCAACCTGGCAGCCGGTGGATTGGAACCTTAGGCCTTAGACCAGTGGTTCTTAACCTTGTTGGCACTACTGTACCCCACCAGTTTCATAAGCGCATTCACTGAACCCTACTTTAGTAGGGTGAGTCAGTGTGTCTTGACCTCCACTGTGTCTTGACCTCCGTGGCAGAGGCTCCACTGAACCCCTGAGACCGACCCACCGAACCTGGGGTTCGATCGAACCGAGGTTAAGAACCACTGCCTTAGACGCATGTACACTTCCTTGAATGCTGGGCTGCTCTTGTTGCCATACTCCCAAACTATATGTATAATATATATTGGGCAGTTGGTGGCCTAGTGGTTAAGGAAACGGACTTGGGTCTGGAGGGCCCCTGGTTCGATTCCCCCTACGGCCAAGTTCGTATCGTCCCCACACACTGCTCAGCCGGCTGCCTCCTGCTCGCTTTGGTGATGGGTTGAATCAGTGATTCTCAATTATTTTCTGTTACGCCCCCCCCAGCAAGAAGAAAACAATTCGCGCCCACATCCCACCACCACCCACTCTCCGCCGCAACTATAAATAATAGCATTTGTCTTGACCTCTGCATAATATCGTATCCTTGTTAACATAAAGAAAGCAAAAAGAGATATAGTTCAACTCGCTGCACACAATGGGCAATGAGAGCGGCACTGCCAACTACTGGAGTGGATGTGCAATTACACTTTATTGTAGTACAGCTGAAAAAAAAAAAACATATTCCGCAGGGTCACACGCACTCCCCCTCAGCATGGCACTGGACCCCCCGAGGGGAGCTTGCCCCACTATTTGAGAAGCACTGGGTTCAATGCAGAGTTATACTTTTTAGAAGGATGCTGCTGAAGGATTAATAACGTTCTAAAAATAATTAAAAAATAATAATAAAAATATATAGTTTTACAACTGTTTGGCCCAACATATATGTTCAACAAATACTTCTGTATATTGTAAGTAAACATTATTATTTTACTTTTAGGAATCATTGCGCCAATGCCAGTGGGTAGATTATTTAAAAAAAAGCCACCTAGAGGTCACGGGGTGTAAAGCCCGCCCCCCTCGCAGCTGAAATGACCCAGAGTGAGTGACTGGGTGAATGGGTGAGTTGGACCGGGCTGTCAGGCGGTGAAGGGTTAAACCGAGCTCTCGCAGGCAGAACTTTCTCTCACTTTCTTCCTCTCTCTCCCTCCTTCACCGTCCACTGCGTCGAGCGGAAAACATCTGACTCCTGCTCGTTTTCCGAGGCTGTGCTGGAGTCTGAGTCATTTCTGAGCCAGAGGCATCACGGGTAACGAGAGAGAGTGGTTGCCACAAGCAGCAGCAGCAGCAGCAGCAGCAGCGGCGGCGGCGGCAGAACACAGAATCTGACCGACACTCCATACTCCTACGGGTTCACTTCACGCAGGTACGGTACTTTACGGTAGTATTGCGTCGCAGTCGTTGCTCCGAGAGAGCTTTCCATGTGCGCATCATTATAGTCTGTGCCACAGCCGCCAAAGCTAGAAAAGTAACTCCGAAAACAAGCTGGTAAAAGTTTGCGCTCCGTCTCTAACTCAAGTCGACGACGTATTATTGAGGAAAAAAACACGTATTATTTAGAAATGTTAAATTAATTTAACATTGGTCAATATATGTACCTTAAATATTCATTTTAAGGAAATAGTTTTTTCCCCCCAGCCATTTAATTTTAGTTTTTAAGCTTAATTTTTCAGCTTGGACACAGACACAGTAGTATGGAAGTGTTGGCCTGCCCCGTGTTCACAGTGGGCCTGTGGTATTTCACCATCTCATTCACTTGCAGACTGAGTCATTCCCTGATTTCCTCCAGATGTGCACTAGTTTACGTTTCCTGACGGACCAGGATTGTGACATTTCTGCTTTTTTTTTTTCTTTCTTTCTGTCCTTTCATATCCATTCTGCTGACAAATATGAATCTCTCCACACCGTTCATTCTCCATTCTCCTCCCCATCCCTCATCATGCAGCGGTGGGTAAAACTGTTATCCTTTAACTTATATGTGTAGTCAGCAGCCAGGGCTGCCTGTTTTATTGGCCCCAATCCACCAGGCTGTTGGATCCGAACGCTGTTTGTGTAAAGACGGAGCAGGAACAAGTGTTGTTGTTTGTGTTCCACTGGGCTTCTCTCAGCGTGACACAAGTTTAACAACAACAAAGTCAAAAGATGGTTTTGAGATACATTTCTCTCATGTGTTTTCATTGGGGCAGTGGTGACTTAGCGGTTAAAGGACAGGACCTGAGTCAGAGGGGTTCAGGTTCGAGTCCACCAGCTACCAAGTTGCTACTGAGGTGAACTGAGCGTGGCACCATCCCCACACACTGCTCCGGGGTTAAATGTTGTTTTGTCCAATGTTGTGAATCACAATGTAAAATTAAGTTTTGTCGCTTTACCACAAGGTTACAGTAATAATATGTGAAAGCGTCTGTTTCAGGCACAACTATTCTCAGCAATTCTGTATAAATATCATTACACCCAATGAAATGCAATGAACACTTATCAAAAATAATTAAGAATTAACATCTGTTATCTCATCCTGTACAGCCCTCATTTCCTCTGTGAATCACATCTAATCAGACTGAACTCTTTGTTCCATAACACATCAAACATATCTCACAATTTCAGTCTTTTAAGAAGTTAAATTAAAGTAAATTTACCTTTTTATTTTATTCTAAAAGTCTCTTACACCCATTTATTGATGCTTAGCTGAGCATCACGAGATCTCTTGTGTTCTGCTAGCATAAGATTAACCTCGCGTAATTGCTCAACCTTTGCCCATTGTCAACCTTTGGTCTGTACTCCCATATTCACAACCGCTGGTGTCTTGGTCAGTGCCGGCAGTGAGATCGAGTGTGTTTCCTGGAGGTATGTAGTTCAATGTGACATTCTCCGCTGGTTGTTTTGTTTTTGCTGTATTTTATGTGGGTGCGTGCGATTGTCGTGATTTACCGTAGTTGATTTGTTTTGTTTATTCTCCGATGGTGATCAGGTGATTTCATTTCAGTGAGGAGATGTGGATGAACATCTGCGGTTGTGTTCAGGATCTGTGATGGGAATTTACTCATCATCTTCACATGTTCCTGTTTCCAGACAATTCTGGTGGCGCAACATGTTTGTTCCTGTAATCGGTAGAAAAACACGCAGGTTATAAGTTCACGTTGATATCATTTCATAAATTTCCGAAGTTACGAGTGTGGTAACTCATCCTTAAGTTGTCTAGTCGTGCTAAGATGTTCTTGACTCATATCATTACGTTGCCACTGGATGTGAAAATGTTATTGCTGATGTGTGTAGACATTTGATGAGTGTGTTTCTGGTAACAAACCAGATTTTTCTAAGGGCTTCGTTTGCTGTGGCAACATGTCACATGACTAGCATCATGACTAGCACTGGCGTCTGTGATGATGCATTTTTTTAAACTTAAAAAATTAAAGTAATGGCTGTAAATATTATTAAATTTCTCTCATTAAATCAGAATAACTTTTATTAATTACCTGCCTATCTTTGAGAAACTCTTTGACGATTCATCTCTTGGGAGAGCACCTCCTGTCCTTCTCTATCTCCTTCTGCACTTGTTTCCTAACTACTTGTCTCCTTTAAAGAATTACCTGATCCATCCATAAATGTACATGTTAAACCTGCTTTTATTTTGGAGGGGTGTAGGTGTTTCTGTTGATCAAATTACTTTTGGTTTTAACAAACAACTTATTCCTTAACAGTTCATTTGGAATAAATTGGTTTTGACTCATTTTTGTTTCTTGTGCCTGGGTCCCTGGTGGTTGTAGTTGACAACATTGTAACCTGGCAAATCTCTGTTGCCCATAACAAATTATTTTACAGTTTTTTTTTTTTTTTGTCTTTCGTCCATGTCAGTGACTAGACATTTTTTAACAGCTTAATTCTTGTGTTTCTTTGTGCCTGGGTCCCTGGTGTTTGTAGTTGACAACATTGTAACCTGGCAAATCTGTGTTGCCCATAAAAAAATTTTTTTTTTTTTGTCTTTCGTCCAAGTCAGTGACTAGACATTGTTTTAACAGCTTAATTGAAGAAGTTGGAATTTCTTTGTGAAGCAATTCCATTTTATAGGTCATACGTCCTGTTACTGTTCAGTTTTCTACATGAAGTTTCTGTGGTTGTAAACGTTGAGTGTGGACAGTGAAAGGACAGATCAGTGTTTATGGTCTCAGACTCTTCTCAGTAAATGGATTTTAATTACGACCCGTCAAAGCTCAACACATTGTTTGTGGTTTCACCAGCAACTGAGAGATTCTTGACTCTTGACTTTTTTTTTTTTTCGTCAGCTACTCAAACTCTCTCACTTCACTTTTTGTGTTGCAGACAAATAAAACAGAAGAATGTGTGGCTGCTAGGAGTCGTCTGCGACTTGACCTCACTGCTGAACGCGGAGCTCCGTCTTTTTTTTTTCTCCTGACTGTCCACCGGCCCCGTGAGGCACCCTCCACACCATGTCTGCAGAGGTGGAGACCAGTGCAGCCGTCCCTGCTGACAGCAACCCCGCTTCACTGACAACAGGCTCAACCTCCTCCACCCCTCCTACCTCCCCTACCACGGCCTCATCCAAAATCCCCTTCAGAAAAGAGAAGAAAGGTGATTTGGGTTAAGATCCAGTTTAAAGAAGATTTATAAGGATTTGTTAATTTTTTTTTAAATGTGTTTTTTTTCCTTGTTTTACAGTTCCAGAAAAAACAGATGAGTACTTGCTGGGCAGGTTTAAAGGTGATGGTGTGAGGTATAAGG
This sequence comes from Paraplagusia blochii, assembly GCA_016785265.1. NCBI lineage: Eukaryota > Metazoa > Chordata > Actinopteri > Pleuronectiformes > Cynoglossidae > Paraplagusia > Paraplagusia blochii. The sequence goes on along the minus strand of JAFBJS010000500.1, from coordinate 73,874 downwards.
CAAAACTGATTGGTATTGACGACGTCTCAGACGCCCGTGGAGACAAGATGTGCCAGGACTCCATGATGAAACTGAAGGTGTAACATTACATCTTACCTTGTGGTCACAACATACTTGCATAATTTTCTGGTACTATTATGTTGTTTCTGAATATTGGTAGCATCTTTTAAAATATATAAATCCTTAAATATATTTATTTATTGAAAGAGGTTCAATAGTGTAGTTTAGCGAGCTTGCTTCAAAAGCAGACGGTGATAGGTTCAGTTCCCAGAGGAATCATATACTTGGTAATGCTAATTTCCCGAAGTTCCTTCAGACAAGTGTCAACTAAATGTAAAAACGATTTATATCTGTAAAGTTTTACACAATAACAAATGTAGGCTAAATATTCATTCCACAATTTCGTGGCCTTATTTCGCACCACTGACTCGATTCGATTGCTTCGAAGACTCTTAACCAGTGGTGGAAAACCCTTTTAGACTAACTAGCCAAAACAAGGTTAGAGTTCTGTATTAGTTGGACGCAGAATGCCAGGTGAAATAATTAAATTATTTTAATTTGTACATGAATCAACTGAAAATGTCAAGTTATTTGGCAAATTCATTGTCTTCAGAAATTGCTGTTGATTCACTGTAATGCGTAAAACAGAAATATTGATTATTATACCTCGTTCCAGTGTTCAGTGGGTGCTGTATCTGGTACATTGACCAAAGTTTGCTCTAAAGACCTGCACTAAACAATTGCTTGTTTAGTACAGATATAGGTTGCTTCGAAATAGGACCAACTACCAAATTTCTAACAAAAGTGCGACCTATAGTCCAAATAATATGATGGATGTGTATGGATGCAACATAAGTTACTCTTGAGTCAGGGTTTGTTTGCTCATCCATAGTACAACACAACTTTTCACCGCAGGGCATGGCAGTAGCTGCTCGGTCCCAGGGCAAACACAAACAGAGGATCTGGGTCAACATTTCCATGTCGGGAATCAAAATCATTGACGAAAAATCCGGAGTGAGTTTGTCGTCTGTTTTGAATTCAGTCAGAAAATTTGTGATTTCATGATAGTGTGAAGAAAAATTCCAATAAAATCTCCGTCTCTGGCACTCAGGTGATTGAGCATGAACACGTGGTGAATAAAATCTCCTTCATCGCCAGAGACGTGACAGACAACAGGGCGTTTGGGTATGTGTGTGGTGCAGAGGGGCAACACCAGTTCTTTGCCATAAAGACTGCACAGCAGGTATTCGTCACCTGAGACCTGATCACCTTATTCTGATCATGGACATCAGTGAAACTGTGCTGATCCTTTTTTTTTTTCCCACCACTACTACAGGCGGAGCCACTGGTCATTGACCTAAAAGATCTCTTCCAGGTCATTTTCAACACTAGAAAGAAAGAGGCAAAGACAGCACAGAAGGTAAAATACCCCGAGAAGTTTGACTTCCAAATTATTCCTTTTTTTTTGGATTGTCTTTAATGATTCCCAGTTGTGAAGTTGGACGGTGAGGACATTTTCTCTCTGAGAAGTATTCTGTTGGACAGCTGACAGGATGTGGAAGTTAACGCCTGTGTAGAGACAACACTGCCTCTCTGTGCTCACTTTGGGCATCACATCCTGAGGGGCTGCACTGAAATGATGTGAAATGACAGGGAACTTGGAAAAATAGTGTAAGCATTAACAGTCCACTTCTGTTTACAGGGAGAAAATGGCAGTGTTGTTGTTGAGGTAAGACCTTGGAAGAACTTTGTTTTCTTTAACTTTTCTCTGACATTTACTCAACTCTCTCTCTCTCTCTTTGGATACTTTTCCAGAATGGAAATGATGCCCTGTTGAATTTTAACAATGAAACAAAAGCTGCACAAGTAAGAGTCCCTGCTCCGTCTTTAGCCTTAGATTAAGTATAATACTACTGTAGTAGTTTTTTTAGCTGAATATATACACTGTATGTTTCTGTTTCCTTTCGACATCCAGCCAGTGGAGGAGCTTAACCTTTTTGGAGCTGTGTCAACTCCGCCAGACATCCAGGCTCCCAATGTAAGTGTGGTGCCGTAGTGTCAAAATGGTCCTTTATACACAGGATAGTGGAATTGTGTTATTGCAAGAAGAGCGTTAGGTTACAATAACCTTCATTTTGGTGACTAAAAAAAAACATTCATTGTGTTTTGGTAAGTGTTTTGAGTTTGATTGGGTAGAGATGTATTTCCAGTAGAGCTTGCATTGAAAAGTAATTGAAGTGCTGGGTACTACATTTAGTTTCTACAGGTAATTATTATAGTCTCTGCAACATAATTTCACCTGTGTGTCTGTGTGTTCTAGAAACAAATCAGCTTTGTTTTTGTTTTTCTTACTTTCATTAATTTTAGTTCCAAATTCTTCTTTCGAGGAACCAACCTAATTAATTTGTCAGTCTCATTGATCATGTTCATTTAAAGCTGCTGCTGTTTAAAAAAAAAGAAATTATCAAGAAACTTGTCATTTTGACATTTTTAAATTATAATTTAAATTTTATCTCAACTTCCTGGTCCAAGTTGTATGAAAAATATCAAATGCATTGTGTCCTGAGTTGCAGATTTTTCAGTGGCAGCTTTAACTGTTCGGTCATTTCACACACCATTTTCCAATGTTAACACATGTGTTTATCTCCTATTTGCAGAAGTGATTCATATAACTTTTGTTTTTCTTCTCTCCCATCCTGCTTTCCATGTTAACCCCAGGACTCAAATGACATTTTTTTGCTGGACTTTTCCGCCGAAGTTGACAGCAACCAAAATTGCATAAAGGGAACCCCCATTGTAATGTCATGTTGTTCAGACAGTAGGACTGAGAACGCCCTTTCCTCACCTTTTGGTTACTTCCCAGTCCCAGACAATGACCCATTCAGAGACGATCCTCTTTCCCCGCCAGCAACCAATAATTTCCACATCTTATCCGCGGCTAATACTGCACGCACTGACGCTGGCAACAGTCATATGGCTATTGTTAACGGTATCTTTCCTGAAAATCTCAGTCACCAAATGAATGGTTTAACCAGCAAGAACATGATCCTTGCACTTAGTAACGGACAGTGGCCACTAGGGGGCAAAATAACTCAAGGCAGCACAACTACCATGATGGATGGAAATGATTCTAAATCGGTTCTCTTACACAAAAATCCCTTTTTTGACTCGCCATTGACAAACTCACCGCTCACCAATGGCGTAACTCATCAAGCACAAGCCCCCGTCGCCCATAGCAAGGATTCAGTTGTCATAAGCCCACCCCCGCAGAACTCTAAGGCTGGACGAAGTCGGAGGAGTACAAAGGTGAAATTTCACGTTGGGGTGACTCCCACTAGAACTGCATGTGATGCCTGGCTATGGAGGTTTTGTACATTTTAGAGGTTGGAAACATGCTAACTCCCCCTCGCACCTCTGTCCACCCCGGTTCTGGGCCTCGGGTCAGATAATAGGGTGTGATGTGCCCGTGAATGCACTGGGTTTAAAGATGCAAGACCTGTAATTAGACAGCGTGGTTGAGGGCCTGTTGTTGGGATCTACTCTGTCTTTATGCATGCACAGGTGGTCACATTCTTCTCTAACTGGCTTTGGCAAATGACACTTTGACTGTCCTGCTCAGCAATCAACTGCACACACCTCTCCTCATGATCACTTTCTTTCTTGCTATTCTTTCATGCTACAGTGATAAAGGCACGGGTAAGTGAGACATGTATGCATGCAAAAAATGTTAACTGCAGCCATGGCTGATATCTGCAGTGAAGACTTTGTATTTATTTTGTACATCTTGGTCTGACCAGTCAACAGGAAGTGACCTTTTTGGTGCAGAACTCTTTGCCGCTCCTGTTCAGTCTGAGGCACCTGTGGCACCACATGACCTTTTCAACAGTGCTCCGACCAACTCTGCCCCTTCTTCACTAACTGCCCTGGGTAACTGTTACAGACTGTAGAGACTTACCATTTAACTTCTATGCAAACTTCGTCATGCTCTTAACGTCGCTGCTTTTGTTTGTCTGATCAGGAAACCTGCAGCTGAATGCTCCAACACCCGCCGGTGTCCCAGCAGCAAACATGTGGGGAGCATCCCCAGCTGCACCCTCCATGTTTCCTATGCCAGGTGTGACAGCTCCAGGTCCAAGACCTCACTTTCAGCAGCCGGCTGGCTTTGGTGGCGTACCCATACCACCCACAGCCTGGGGCCAGCCAGGGCCGACTCAGTTCGGCGCCCCTCCACATGCCTGGGGTCAGCCTCCACCTGCTGCTCTGCCTGGTGCTGCAGGGTGGGGTCAGCCGGCAACAACCAATCCTTTCCATGCCGGTGCATTCCCTGCAATGGGCGACCAACCAGGCCCATCTCGCCCTCCTCCTAGACCCCCTGTTAAAGAAGCGCCGCCCAGGGTGGAGAACAGTGCCTTTACAGCTTTGGACCCTCTAGGAGATAGAGAGCAGAAGACAGGAAAGGACATGTTTAAGGATTTTCAGATAGCCAAGCCTCCAGCTATCCCAGCCAGGAAAGGGGAGCTTGTGTCGAGCAGTGAATCTGGAGCATTTGATCAGTACTTTTCCAGTAAAGTGGGTGTGGCTCAGGATGCCGCAGATCACGACGACTTTGATATCAATCAAATGCCAGCAGTTGTCAACGGTAACAAGGCTTTATGATTGGGACCTGGGATGGTCATTTCAAGTTAACTCATGCCAGAGGTCTGAGAATTGTTTTTGTTTTGGTTCTCTGTTGTACTTCACCTGTCTAGATGTCCCCACACCTGCTCCTGCTGCTAACCCTCCTCCAAGCTTTACCTCCGGCCTCCTCGGCGATGCCTTCTCCTCCCCCGTCTCAAAAGCACCAGCTCAGGGACAAAGCCTCAATCAGAACATGTTTGATGATGCATTTGGAGCTCCAACCTCTAGTCCATTTGGGATGCCAGTGGTAAAAGTCCAAAAAAGGCTAGATACACACTGACCATAGTGCTATAGCTGGCTAACTGTGGTTTGTCTTATCCTCAGACGGCTTCTGCAGGTCAGAGTTCTGGTACAGCCACCTTTGATGATCCTTTTGGAAATCCCTTCGCTTGACAACAGACCTATTGTTAAGTAAGTTGCGAAAAAGGATCTATTTTTGAATGAACATAATTGGTAGAATCCTACTTATAAACCTGTCCCATGTTTTCTTTTTGCAGTGGAAGTAGAGTAAATGGAGCCAACAGAGATATTCACGTCGTTTGGACAATCAACTTTGTATCCGAGACATTCCAAAACTCTTTTTCTTTTGCTTCCATATATTGCTAGAGTTTTCTTTCTAATCAGTAGTTCTCTAATTTCTGAAGACCACTTGATCAAAGAAGTAAATGCCATGTCGTGATCTGCTGATGAAGGAAATTGAATGTGTGAGAGAAGTGATGCCCAGTGAGGTGTACTGTGGATGCTGTGTGTATAAGAGAAATAAAAAAAAAATCAGCCAAATCCTTTGAGCTTTTGTTGAAGTTTTTTTTTTGTCTTTTTCTAACTAAGCAGTTTATGATGTAATGTCTGTTGGTCAAAGGTTCAAGACTGAGACAGGAGACTGCCTCAATGCTTTTGCGTAAATATAAATGAGAGAAAAACCTCTAGGTTTAGACCAGAGCAATACATAATTCAAATAATATCTGCCCACTGGAAGTTAAGTGGGTCGGGACTTTCATGTTGCACCTCAGTGGTAACGTGTAAGCTGGTGGATTCAAACCCTTGCGGACCCAAGCCATCTTCTTTTAAACAATGAATGAAATAACAAGTGGGATCATCAAAATTTGACCAACGGATTATGATCCTGTTGATCAGGTATTGATCTCTTACAGTTGTCTTAAGCCATTGGTTTGTAATTTTGTTAATTTTTTCAAAGCAGGCAGCCAAAAGCTGATGAGATTAGCGTGGTTAGCTTATTAAAGGAAGAATTACCCAAGTGTGGGACCAATATTATTATTAGAAAACAAGAATCCTTTATTCCAGTTGGAAGACTCTCCACCCATCACCAAATGAGAACAGTGGGCAGCCTTGAACGCCCTGGGGAGCAGTGAGTGGGGACGGTGCCATACTTAGGGCACCTCAGTTGTAACTTGTCAGTTGGTGGATTCGAACTTGGACCTGATTCCTTATCCACTAGACCACCATAGGATAAGTTGATGATGATGAATGAAAAAAAAAATGTATCCTTTACAACAGCAAAAAGGAAAAAAAAACATACTTTTTTTTAAACTTTACACACTGTGATAATCTAATTTATCTTGTGTTAACTTGATTTTTTTAAATTTCAATTTGTGAAAATCATGAAATGCCTCTTAAACAATAAACTGTAAATTTAATTAGGAAGAACGCATTTTCAATCTTCTTATCACAAAAAAAGTAAAGTTTTCACAAAATAATGTTTTGTGGAATATTCACATTTAAGAGACAATCTTACCCAAAACGACTTAACATTAGCAGGTGGTTTTAATGGAAAACGAACCATAAACTCTGCTCGGCCGCGGCTAACCGGTATGCTAACTGCTACACAGAGCCATATTTTATTTATAAATTAATTTTTATAGATTTTATATTATGTTTTATGTATCTTTTTATGCTTGTTGATATGTTCAGTTTTCTTGTAATACCTTCAAGTAATTAACTGAATTGTGGTCCCAATGACACAACGAGGGAGCTGTTTTTGGCTCTTATCCCCGAACTAAAATCCCTAAAGTAACGTTAGTTTTGATTTTAACTTTTATTAGATTATTTTAAAATTTATTTGGTTTATTTTTTGCCACCTCTTGTTTTCAAAAACTCATTTATATACTCGTTGTTAGAATAAAAACGCCCTCCCGTTACTGCCTGAAGAGTAAGTCTTACCTCAGCCAATATGTCCAAATGCGACTACACTTCCCACAAGCCATTGCACCAATAACCGTAAAGTGTCATAGAAAACAATATGGCGCCTGAATGCATGCATGGAGTTTGCTACTTGCCGCTAATAGTCGAATATAAAAACTAGTTTTTGCCACTGTATGAGCACTCCTCTCACAGGTATGTTATTTTAAATAATCCTGGTAATATACTGGTGTTAATAAAACAAATATGGCTGCCATAGACTCGTAGCATCAAAATAAATGTCCTACTATGAGAGACTCAACTCCTGTCAGTCGTGTTTCTGTACAGACGTGTCGGGTGAATGTCTTCTTAGACATTTTTTTTATTTCATACCTGCAACAATATTATTTTTAACCTGATAAAGTGTGACCACGTTTCCAGTATCTATTTTCATATCCGAGCGTGGACAGTGGTTGACGGTACAACTCCTGTCAGGACTAACAGCTGAGTCTTGCAAAACAACACAGCGCATTGAATGCACCATTTGTGATTTCCCGTGAATATTTCCACTTTGTATTTACGCCTCATCGCATTTAACTGTTGATTTTTTTTTATTGTGAGATAAGACATGATACAATGTTGTTCGCCTGTCGACATCCCGTCAATGTTGTTCACGTTAGATTGGTTCACGTGCTTTTTTTTCTGACTTTCCAACCCTCATGAAATTGATTCTTCTTCTTCTATCAATTGCCGACGTGGCTCTTCGCATTCTCCAGTTACATTGAGGCTATTCATCGTCCTAGCTGTTTAAGGCAACAACTAGAAGAGAATAGAGAGGTGGAGGTTTGCACTAGTAATAAAAGGTATGAAGGTCGGTCAGTTGTGGCAAGACAGAGTATATGTTTGCAAATGGAAGAAGTGGAGAAAAGAGTCAGGAGTGATCAGTGATAGAAGAGAGTCAGCTAAGGTGAAGGGAAAGGTTTACAGGACAGTGGTGAGACCAGCCATGATGGATGGATTCGAGACATTAGGAATAGGCAGAAGACAGGAGGCGGAGGTGGAGGAGTTAAAGATGCTGAGATTCTCTTTAGGAGAGACAATGGATGGACAGGATCAGGAATGAGGTGATTAGAGGGACAACACAGACGAGAAGGTTTGGAGAAATAGCTATAGAAGCCAGATTGAGATGGTTTGGACATGTTCAGAGGAGGGACAGTGGATACATTGATAGAAGAATGATCCTAGAAATGGAGCTACCAGGTAGGAGACAGAGAGAAGATTGATGGATGCAGTGATAGAGGACATAGAGGTAGTTGGAGTTAGAGTTGAGGATACAGAGGGCACAAAAAAGAGACAAGCCGAAAAGAAAAGAAGAAAATATAAAAATGTGGGGTTAATTTTTAACTGCATGTGAACCTGTTTTTTTATTTTTAGGCCAAAATGTTTCGCCGTTCAAGATTTAGTGTTCAGCCCAAAGTCACTGCCAAGAGCAGGGCTGCAGCAACCAAGGAGGCCCCGCCAACAAACCAGGAGGCCACTGAAACCACAACCACGACCGCCAGTGAGAGCAGCAAATCCAGCACAGTCACTGAAATCCCATCTGCTGTGACACCATCAACAACTGCAACCTCAGGGTTAGTCACCGATGTCATAAGGATCTCAACTAAACTAACCACACATTAACTGTGTATATTCTTTAATGATAGCATTTTCTTTATTGCAAACAGGGAAATCAATGACCCAAATGGGGATAGCGCTAACTCCACTGCAGCACTTCAGAGAAGAAAGCGTTTTTCTGTGAAACCCAAGGTGGCCCCGGGCCGCCCTGCTACCCACAGTCGGACACAAAAGTCCCCCATCAAGCCAGTCTTGAAATCACCCGCTGAAGTACCTAGCTCAGACCTTGATAGGCCGAACACATCCCATCAGAGTGAGTCGGTCGTGTCCTTTCAAAAACTTCCGTCTCCAAAACAAAGACAACCTTCAGAAGAAGGCCCGCAGCCTCAAGAACAAAATGATACCACAGCTGGATCTTCAGCACTACCATCTGCAGCACCTCCTGAGGCACCGCTACAAACATCTGGCAAACAATTAGAAAGCCAAGTTACGGACGTCCCCTCAAGACCGCCAGTTAAAACCCCTCCTTCTCTGCCAGACAAAGAAATTGATGAAATATCAGAGAAGGCCAAGACTTTGGTCTCAACGAAGACTGGACTTTCTGTATCAACATCGGCTTCATCTCTGAGTAAACTCCTCAATGATCCATCGGACCTACAGAGGCTAGCAAAGGCTCAGAAGTTAAGGGAACTGCTTAGAGAGCAAAAGCACAAAGATAAGGTTGGTTCAGATTTTCTTATAAGGCAACTGCCTTGATTTTCCAAGTGTCTTAGGTTTGTGCAAAAATACAGATATTTGTTCATTTATGCCTTGGCTCCTTAATGTTTTTCAGAAACGTAGGAAATCCAGGTCTCAGGGAAAGGAGTACTCCTTGGATCCAGCAAAGATGACCATGAGAGACCTCATCCATTACCTACCAATGTCCAACCCCATGAAGTTAGTGACTGTCTTTGGCATATTTCAAAACCTGTTTCCACAGTGTGTCTTGGTTTCTTCCTAATCTAGTTGCAATTTACACTTTCTAGATCGAGTATTGATGATATGGCTACTGAGAACGAAACAGTGGTTCCATCCTCACCTGGAAGAGAAGAGTAAGTTTATCTCATCTATTAAGATTGAATGCATATAAATATCAAAGATAGGGTTCAAGTGCTTTGTTAATATTTAAATAGTTAGTTTACTTGCTTTATTATTACTTAATAAGGATTGCAAAATTTGAAACAGGCATTGGAAGTTGATGTGTGAGTACAGAATCTATGAACGCATTCCACTACTTAAACCAAAATTATAATTTTCATCTTCAGTGTTATAGAAAAAAAAAACCTGAGCTGCTTCATGTCTGCATTGTTTTTCAGACCCCCAGAAAGTGCACAAGAACCTCAAGTCTCCCAAAAAGAACCAAACCCCAGTGTGGATGATGGAGATGCTGAGGAGGTGGAAGATGAAGAGCAGGAAGAGGCAGTGATGGTCCCCCAGGTGAAAGTCGCAGAAGATGGTACACTGATCATTGATGAAGAAAGGTCAGTTGATATTTATTTGATAAGTCTCTTTTATTTACTTATTTTTATGGCATTGTTCTGTTTATTCCATTCAACTAATCACTTGTTTATTTCATTGAAAATTGTTCCCTTAAGCCATATTGTCCTGCCCTTTTGTGAACATATTTGTTCCGGTTCTTCAGTGAGATGATGAATGGTCACAGACTTTTACCTGTGTTTTAGTTTGACTGTGGAAGTCCAGAGAACAAAAGGACCAATCATAACTCAGGATCGTGATCCCATCTTTGAGCGCGGCTCCACAACAACATACTCCAGTTTCCGAACATTGAAGATGGCAAAACCCTGGTCCACTGAAGGTTGCTAAGAAGAAAAAAAAAACATTTTACATTTGTTTCAAACAACTCCTGTCTGGTCAAACAATTATTTATTTCTTGTTTTCTTTTCGTTACCAGAGACTGACATGTTCTTCTTGGCAATTAGTATGGTGGGAACAGACTTTTCCATGATTTGTCAACTTTTTCCTCACAGAAGTCGCACAGAGATTAAGGTCAGTGGTTGTTTTTTCACCAAAAAAAAGGAATAAATCAAAGAAGTTACTGTAAATTAGAAATCTGTAACATTTCAGAACAAATTCAAAAAAGAGGAGCGAGAGAATGGTTGGAGGATCGACAAAGCATTCAGTGAGTATTTGCTTGGAAGTTGTTGAAATTTTAAAACAATATTAGATTACCTGAAAACATGTTCTCACATAGCTGACATTATATTGTAGGAGACAAGCGTAAGCTGGACATAGAGTACTTCTCCAAACTGCTGGAAAAAATTTTGGAGTTTCAGAAAAACAAAAAGAAACTTAAGGCAGTCACTAAGAGGAATGCTCCCAAAAAGAGCCAAAGGAGAGAAAAAGGTAAATATAATTTTTCCCATTGTTAAAAACACTATCTGTATTTTTTCCATCACAATTAAATTTCCTGTTTGTGTATCCATAGGAAAGAAGAAGTCTAAAAAACTGAGTGATATACAGGAGGAAGATGAAAACGAAGATGACAATGATGTGTTTGACTTGGAAGATGACGACGAGGAGGAGGAAGAGGGAGAGAAAGAAAACGACAACTTTGCCAACGAAGGGGAAACTTCAGACTTGAAGCCCAAAAGACAACAAAAAAGAAAGACTAAACAGGATGATCTGAATGAAGAACCAAACAATAACAAAAAGAAAAGAGCTTTGAATGATAATAGCCAAGGTGTGTGTGCGCGATGACTTATTTTTATTACCAGAGAATCGCAGTGGATGCGTTGTTATATCTTGAACCAGCCATTTATAAAAGCATATAATTCATCAAGTTAATTTAATGTTGCTTTGCCCTTGCCTTCAGGTGAGACCAGCACTCCTGATCCACCTGATGCTGAAGCAGCACTTTCTGAAAACCACGCAAGCACAGAGATGTAAGAAAATAATCCCACAAACGCTTAAAACAGCAGTTTTCACAATGACAGAACACCTTACTGACTCCTATCCTGTGTTTTCGGCGTCAATCACGTCAATGTGCCCCATCATTTGCATTACCATTTGCATTACCATTGAAATGTCCCCATGTTTTTGACAGCTCTGAAAAAACGGACGATGTGAGTCCATCCGCACCAGTCAAGCCGGCTAAGCTCTCAAGAATGAGGATGGCAAAACCTCTGCTGCCTCTGGGCAGAAAATTGCTTAAGAAGCCACTGCTGCCATCAACAAGACCTGAGGAAAATACGGCAGATGACGAAAATGAAAATATGTGTGACGGAGTCTCAGACCAGGTCATTATATACACTTTTTGAGCAACTAAACTCACTAAATCTTTGGGTTACATGCGTTATGTAATACAGGGGTCTCAAACTCAAATAAGCATCAGCTATCAATGTTCAATCGGAAAGAAAAAAAAAGGTATTTCCTTCTGGTGCAGGAGTCTGTGGACCAGGGTTTGAGAACTCATGGATTTACCAAGAAATCGCGCTTCATTAAACTTAATATAAAGTCAGGGACCACAAAATATAATTCCACAGGCCGCAAATGGCCCACGGGCCGCAAGTTTAGTCCCCTGATGTAATAGATCCTCATTCTTCTCTTTTTTTTGTATCTTTCCTTCTTTTCTTTATGCGTTCTGATCACTTTTACGATAATACGTAAGACGTGATGGCAATAGTTGAATGGAGTATCATTTACATCAAAATGAAAATGGCATGGAATGGCAGGAAATACAGTCTTTATAAACAGTGTCGTGATACTGTATGACCACTGAATTGTGGGAAAAACTATGAGTACAGGCTTGTTGTGTATTTTCATTGTGAAGCATTTGTATTGATTTTGATTTGTTTCTCAATCCTTCAATGACGTTTGTGCTTGTAAAGAGGCCACTTTGAGTTGTTCCAATGTACTGTATTTCGAAAGTGCTACAAAGGACCTGCCTAATGGAAAGGCTTTCCTTTTGCCTGACAAATTGTTTCTGTGAACTATCCATAGGTAAACAAGGAGCCATCGCCTGCAAAGCAAGCCAGTCTGGAGCAGAGAGCTGAGCCTGACGACTCCTCTGAAGAAGAATATCCCCCGATTCAACCTCCAAAACCCACAAGGTACATATTTCACACTACTATTCAAACATTTCCAGTTATCGAGACTGTCAGAATAAACTTTTTTGATGCAAACATAACAGAAGAAGTTAATCCAATTTAAATATTTGACAGATTTGAAAGCTGTCCAGGAGGACACAAACTGTGCTTCAAGTAAACTGAGCGTTCATCCACTTATCACAGTTGATACGTGTCACAAAATGTTGTTGGTTTACCGAAGCATTAACATCTTAAAGAGCCATTTCAATAGTTAGCATGTGTTTGTAACATCTTCACCAATGTTTTAGAATCAACTTTAAATGATTCTTCAAACTTCTGTCTACTGTAGATCAGGCACGGGCAAACCAAGGCTCAGGGGCTTAAAGCTGACCGTTTAGCTTTTGTAATCCTAATAATATGGGGGCAATGGTGGCCTTGTGGTTAAGGAACCTGACTGGGGTCTGGAGGGCTCCAGGTTTAAATCCACCAACTGCCAGGTTACCACTGAGCATGGCAATGTCCCTACTCACTGAACGCAAAGCTGCCCACTGTTCACTTGGGTGATGGGTTAATTACAGAGATTTTTGAGTTTAGTGGTGTGAATCACAATGCCACAATGACAAGGAGTTTGCTTTCCTTTATATTATATAATTAGGTTATATTTTTATAATACTTTTACTCGCAATGCCCAATGTTTTACCCTTAAATAGCAGGGATTCTTAACCTTTTTGGCACTGGGGCCCAATTTTTTCACTGTCGAGTGACCTGCGGCCCTTAATATTCGCAATTTAAAATTTTCACGTCCCTCTAGGGGGCGCCTACGGGCCAACTTTGGGCCGGGGCCAATGGTTCAGAATCCCTGGCATAGAGTAGGCGAAAGCATTTATTTTAGCACTTAAGCTTTTGTACATGACGTGCCATTTATTGTTTCTTAACCGGCCCAAGTTTTAGGACCAATGGTGACTAATCGTGGAAGTCAAAAATTTTATCCCATCAGTGATTATACACCAATATTGAACATTGAATATAAAATGTATGTTTTAGAATAGAATAGAACAATGTAAAACAAGGTAAAACGAAGATATTTTTAAATATATATTTAATATATAACTAATAATAATAATTCTGCGTAATTTCTCTGCATAATTGTCGTGTTTTTTTTCTATAATATGTCTATCAATTTGATTTAGTCACTTACAAAAATACATACATGTATCAAATACATACATTTTTATGTTGCTATTGGTCTTTCTGCTACATGGATAAAAGGAGGGTTGATTTATCTCATAATGTCACAGTTGTCATAGTAAATCAATGTGGAGCTACAGTATGTTTAATCTGACTAACTGTAATTGCAGTTAACCTAGATTTCCATTTGTACGGACTGTATGTGTGATTTTGTTGTTAAGGTATGGAAGGATGCCTAAGCCCACCAAGCCCCTAACTTACTCTGCTAAAGAGAGCGAACACTCCGATGCCCACCCTGCCTTATCAGTGGACACAGCTGTGTCTCACTCAAAGTCCAAACCTAAGAGTGCGACCAAAAGAGGGAGAACATCAAAGCAGCAGTCTGCCCAGGAGTCCAAAAAACCCAAACTAGTCACACTTCGGGCTTCCCAGTCAGAATTCAGCGACGATGAGGAAGAAACTGAGCTGGGAGGTCATGCGGAGGCAGAGAGAGACGTGGACTCTGAGGACAACACCGCCTGTGTCTTTGTGCCTGCCAGCCTACGTTCCCCACCACCAGTGATCACAGAAGTGGAAGAGACAATGGAGGAGGTAAAATGTTGTTGTTTTGCCTGAGAATCTAGCACTCGGTGTTTTGTTTATTTATTTTCTTCATAATCCACTAAGTAAACATACACACTTGTTTGTTTGTGTTTGTTTTTTTGCTTTTTATTATGCATGAATTTGCACTCCCATTTTCACACCATCCACTCTGATTCCTCATCCAATTCTTAGCTTGATATCTTGGCAAATATGCCCGATGTGTTGGGCATTTCCCAAGATGCACTGTGCCATGATGTCTCTTGGGATAAGGCACAAAATCAGACAGGCACAGCTGAACCGTGTGAACATCAGTTGGACCTGCTAGTTGTAAGTCTCCAATGTCTGAAATGAGTACCAGTAAAACTGAAGCTATAAAAATCACCCTATTTTTTTTTTTTTTACATTCTTAAATTCTCACTTTTTCAGCGTTGATCCTGTCATTTTATTAACAATTGACTTGAAAATGTTTTTACATAAAAAGGTTTATATTTTTATTTAACTCCTAGAGATCTTAGAACATGTTCTACGATTAGAGACACAAATAAAACAATAACATTATAAACCTTTGTGAATAATTATCTAAATGGCTTCACTTTTATATTACATTTATATTCATTTATTTATTATTTGTACTTTAACTGTTAGGGCTTCTTTGAGTCTTTTTCTCAACTATATGTTTTTCTTTCAGGATGTCATAGACTATCTTTCTTCAGAACAGACAGAAGGTATGAAATAATTCCACAGTAAATAACAAATTTAGAAAAAAAACCCCATTTTGTTTAATTATGTTATTGTTGTTTCAGTGTGTGAAGATGAAAGTTACAATGAAGCTGCTCAAACACTTCTGACTATCAGCAACATGATGCATCTCCCTCAGACAGAGAGCCAGTCCACTGCACAGGATGATATAACAGGTAAAAATAATCAATGTTTGTACTCATATATGATTTAATTTACAACTTGAATTTATCTCCTTAATTTGACATACTTTTGTCTTTTTTTTGCAGGAGAACTACCAGGGTGTTCCAGAGACAATCTCCCACATTTGGAGGGGAACCGTGAATCTGCAGTAAATTCTAGTAATGTAGCCTCACCGACACCAGAGTCCAGCAATCAGATATGTGTCTTCTCAGCTGATAACACAGACAGTTGCTCACAAATACAATTAAATCTGGATGAGTCAGATAAATCTTCACAACCCAGAAAGGGACGACCTAAATTGAAACCTAAACCCAATTTAGCAGCGGTTTCAAGGACCGCACAGCCCCAATCTCAACCCAACAACATTTCAGAGCAGACAAAGGACCACGAAGAGAGCAACAAAAGACCTGTTGACTGTCCACCAATTGAGACACTGTCAGTTAATGAGGAAATCACTCAAATCACACATTCACCCTCAGAATCCAATGTTTCAAAACCCATGAAACTCTCCACAAACAAGGAGTCAGAAATGACAGGTATTGATCAAATGAATCCTGTTTTGCCAACATCATGTCCCAGTGTCCCAGAAGATCAAACCCTACCACACACTGAACCAAATATCAGTGAGGTTTGCTTGTCATCCGCTGTTCTGGTAAGGAAAGAGCCCACGCTGGATGACTCAGAGAGTCATTGTAACTTGGAAGAGTCTGATTCACATTTATCAGTGTTACAAACTGAGGAAAACAGCAGTCAGAATCCCGCATCATGTGATTTGTCTTTAGAGTCTTTAGAGAAAGACGCAGATCAGGTTGAAGTTTCACCTGGTTGTCTGTTTAAGAGATCAAGAGCACAGGAAGTCAAACCAGTACCAAACATACCAGTTATATTAACAAGCACTCCGTCAAGACCATCAGTTGTTAAAGAGCAAGACCAAAACACCTCTTCTGAAAATCAAGTCAATCAAGAATTGTCACCTTGTAGAGACAAGCAGCTCCAACATGGCACTTATATGGTCAGTTCTATGTCTTCTCCAGCCACTGCATCAAAACAGAGTGACTCAAAATTTTCAAATCAATACGTGGGGCCGACGTTGGAGACTGTGGATGACAACGGGCTAGGTTCTAGAGAAACATCTCGCAATTGCTCTCAGTTGGAATCTGTCTTAATGGCTGAGCCGGACCTGACTATAGTCCAAGAGAGCAGTGCCCAAAAAGAGTTGCCTGTCATACAGCAACTAGAAAGTGAGGGGAAATCAATCATATCATCTAGAAGGAGTCGATTCCCAAGGGTCCAACCAAGAATACCCCAGAACTCAACGGCTAAACTCCAAAACAAAGATGTCTCAGAAGAGAATGACTTGATGGCTGCACAAATTCTATCATCTCCTAAAAAGTCAAATCAATCAATTATTTCAACCTCCGGTATACGACCAAGTGACAACCTATCTACAACCGAAGAAGAAAACAGATCAATGGCAATAACAAAATCGCAGGCTGGACAACTTCAGGAGAATTGTGGACATCCTGTGACTGTTGAAAACAGTGAGGTTCAGATTAAACTCGACTCACAAGAAGAGGAAAAAGAACGCGTGCAGACAGATCCACATGTGCTGAACGAGAAGGATTTGGTTTTTAGTCAGAAAGAAGAGACTAAAGTTGCATCTCCCTGTACATCTAGGAGACGATCGCAGAAAGTTAAACCCAAAGTAAACATACCACCGACATCGAGGTCTTTAAAACCATCACCTCAAAAATCCAAAGACTTGGTACAAAAGGAATCAGATTCAGCATCTGAAAATGAACAAGGAAAAATTCTGACTTCTTCCAAAAATGAAACAAGCCTTGGCTCAGGTCCGCTTTCAGTTTTGATTCCTTTATTTGCGGTGGGCGCCACTCTTTCAAATGAACAACCTTCAACTGCAGAGCAGAAAAGGGCAGACGAGAAGATTGTTGGACAGAGTTGTGCTGTTGGGTCGCCTTCAGGTCACTTTCAATCAGAAAACCAGAGCCTGTCCAATGTTTTGTTTGAACACAGCAGCGGAAACATAGAAACAGCCGGTGAAAAGGCCATATGTCGCGATGCCACATCTGAGAGCAGCAATAACAAAGTGACATTTGACACAGCCTCTGCACAATCCACTAGAGGAGAAAATGTACCTCCTATCCAAGAGAAATGTCGCAATCTTGATGTAGAAGTTGTAACTGTCAGTCAAATGGAAGAGTGTGACGCACTCCAACAAATAACGCAGTCGAAACCAGCCGGCTTTAATCATCAAATCACAGATTCCATTCAGGATGTTCTCATTCCTCCAGAAAAACAAAGTGAAGGTGCATACACAGACGGTGCTTCAGCTTCAGAGCAGCCAGTGGAACTGTCCATCTCTGAAAAACCCACCAACCAATTACTGACTGAGAAACCGAAATCCGAGCCTACACTTGAAGTCACTTCTGATAGTCCTAAAGCCAGTGTCCCCCAAAGAAGACGATTCTTCCCGAAGGTCAAACCTAATTTAGTGTCCTCTCCCAGACGCACATCCACAACACAGCGGCAAAGAAACAGCACTGAAAGCTCAGAACAACAGCCTGTTGGCGTCTCTCAAATAGAAACGGAACACGCTGACGGGAAGACACAGATAAAAGGTGTGTCTCTCTGTCTCTCAGTTATTGAAGGCAACGCTGCTGAATCTGCAATTACAGAGGCCACAGGTGATATAAACACATCCTCCAGTGGCATTTCCATAGCAACAACATGCATTGCTGACACCCCCAAAAAGTCAGTTATTGGACATAAGGACGGTGAAGTCTCATCACGAGAGAGGTCTTCAACAGAGAGTGAAATGTCCAACGTTATTGCGGTGGACGCTGTCTGCTCCAGGACACAGTCCCATCCAGCAGATGATTCAACGACAGCTTCAGGTTTCCTCTCCTCCAAAGAACCTCCTGTTTCTTCCATACAACACATCGAGGAAGAAGGTTCATCTTCCAAAAGGTGAGATATTTGTTATAGGGCTTTTTTATCAAATAAAATCTTTATTGCTAAGGCAAAATGATACGCACTGTATATCCTAGATTACTCTAAATTCTCTGAGTATTTGACAACACATTGTCTCCGGTGTCAAACTCAGGCTCGGGGGCCAATTCTGGCCCACATTGTTGTTATATATGGCCTGCTAGATTATATCAAATTGGTACTAGAGATGGTCCACCGCTATAGCCTTTAAATACTGGAAGAATTTGTAGTGTAACTGATGTGTGGTCTTTGTCATAGCACATTTTGTTTTAATCATTGTAAGTTTGTAAAAAAAAAAGGCACAAAACAAGAACCATATACCACTCCTGTCTGTTTTTTTAACTTAATTTCTAATTACTTTTGACACTATTAAGCATTGGCTGTTCCAGATTCAATGTTTCCATATAAACAAACCAACAAAAATTTAATATCTAGAGAGAAGTTGAAATATGCAGGTTAATTAATTTCAATTCATTTAGAGTTTGGCCTGTGACTTCATGCCAGTTTCTAATTTTGGCCCGGTGAGAAACTGACTTCAACACCTCTGTGTCTTTCTGCTTCAGTATGTTGAAGGCTGCCGTTGTTGAGGCAATAATGTCTTAGGAATCAGTTTGTCCCAATGCTACTAACCATAATGAGTGCACGGCAGAAAATACATATACGACTGAAAAAAATGTATTATCTTTGTAAGCTGCTCTTATGTAAATGTATTGTCCTCAACTATTTTGTGATTAATTTTCTATCACAGGGAGCTGTTATGTAAGTTCCCTGTGAGTCATCATATTCAACATTGTAACAGTTCAACATTTTTCAATAATTTTTTTTAATGTCAAACTCTGTTCCTACTGACAGCAGCCAGTCAGATCTACCAAGTTCTTCAAAGACCACTAGTAAAGCCCCACAGACACGGAGGGGGAGACTGATGAAACCCACACCCAACCTTGGACGCAGTAGACCTTTGCAATCACAAAACCAAAGTACCACACAGGATGCAACAGGTAAGTGTATTAAAAACACATTTTCAACTATTCTAACAGCATTAGTGCAGATTTGCTGCAGGATTTTTTTTATAACTATGTGTCTAAATGTACCCAGATACTGGTGCAGTGGGTATCCACACACCGTTGCCTGAAGTACAACCTAATATCCAAGAACCAGTGAAGAAGAATATTCCGTCTTCCGGCGAAGAGTGCCTTCCTGTGGACAGTGCCTCCATGTTGGGCCAAAAAACAGATACACCTGACCAATCTGTGGAGGCAACCATTTTGGGATGTGCAACACAAGAAGTTGACGTATCCCAGGTGAGTCGTTTAACTGTATAACTACACTTTCTGCCTTGGTAGTTTATTTTATTTTTTTAACAAACAAATATAGATTGATTGTTAATCCCCACAACCAGTAAGAACAGAAGAAGCCTCTTTGATGAGAGGTGAAATGTTGAACAAAAACCTCAATGTCCAGTTGCCTAATTAAACCCTTTAATCTTGACCATGACCTGGATGACCGAGAACCTTCTTTGACATATTGTATTCTATACCTCTTCTATTTGCATGGATTCCCTAAGCCTTATTTTCATTCATTCATCTTCATGCTATCAGGCCCTGCACCTCAGTAGCAACCTGGTTGGGGGGGGGTTGACTGCTGGACCACCACTGCTGCCAAGCCTTACTTTGAACCATACTATTCACATCTTTTCTTTTTTAATTGAGGTTCAGTGACACAATAATACTGATGCCATGATCAGGACCAATATGTTTCAAATACTCTACCACTGGAATGTCAGACTCAATTTCACAGCGGGCCACAACTAAAAACTGGCATGAAGTCAGGGGCCAAACTGAATATTTATTAAAAAAGTAAACTGCAAATATTCTCCCATATATTAAAGATATTAAATGCATTAAATCGCTGGGTCCACCTATGAGTGCCTGAAGAAAAAAAAAATGTTTTTTGACCAGGCCCCCTAGTGGACAGAGCCGCAAGCAACTACCAGGCTTGCTTGTCTTCAGGAGTCGCCTGAAGACAAGCTGTTTTTTTTTTTTGTTTGTTGTTTTTTTTTTTTTTTTTTTTTTTTTTTTTTTTTTTTTTTTTGGAACATTGAATCTGGAACACATGAGAAACTAAATCAGAAATAAAGCACACATCAGTGGTATTTGTCTTTATCGGTAGCCTTTCCAGATCCTTTTAATGTTTAATGTTTTTTTTTTTCAAACCTACAACAAAAAAAATCAAAATGTCTGTGCTATAACAATGACTGTACACTAATACTGCAAGTTCTATCATTATATAAAGGTGTTACACTGGTGGGCCAACTGTGGTACATATTTTATATGATCTTGCAGGTGAAATATAATTACACTGTGGGCCAGATTCGGCCCCTGGGCCTTAGTTTGACACCTGTGCTGAACCTGAAAGAATTTTTTTTTTTATTATTTGACACTCTTTTTTTTAATCAATAGTATTAAAAAAATGTAGTCTAGTTTGATGCCACACGAATGAAAATAAACTATAAGATGTAGAGTACTGCATATATTATGTAATCAACTATAACACCATCTGTTTTTCCTCAATCTGTAGACCACATCAACAGCAACTGTAGGGGAGAAAACTGCTCAGTGCTCCACGCTGTTTCCATCCTGTAAGTAAAAGCCACAGAAGCTGTTTTTCTACATCAGTTGAATGACTGAAGTGCTGTGTGACACCACAGCAGGAGTGAAGTTTTTTTAATCCTCTTTCAGTGACTTCAGATCAGTTGCCTTCAGATCCAGACGAGCCATTTTTCATCCTCTCCCTCACGGAGATTCCAGTCAGCTCATCGGGAGAGTTGATGGACACCACCATGGAGACTGAACATTATGTTGGAGATACGCAGCACCACAGGTTTTTTTTCTACATTTCTACATGAGCTAAAAATCTAGACGTTGATGTAGCACTTAATGTTGTTTTGTATTAATGTAATTCGTTTACTCACTTTTCTCATCGGCAGGGGTTCTGGACAGACTGTAGAACCAGCAGTTGAAGAATCTCCCCAGGTGGTAAGCTACATCCAAGTCAGTGCTGCAGAGTCGGATCCAGTTGCTAACACGGTAGGTGAAGTTACAAAGAACCACAAGACCTTACAAGACCTTCACTAAACTCACTAAAGTTTTATTTTTCGTTCTAGGATTTTATCAAGGAAAATCCCACTGCCATGCAGGGTACAGTCATAATCATTTGATTTATGTTTTTTTTTTTTTTCAATTATACTGATACATAACATTATAAAATAGTAGTTTCTGTGACATGTTTTGGAACAGGAGGTTCAACAATGCAACCACCCCCATCACTGGGGACTAAAGATAACATGAATGCAGCTGAATTTGCTTCAAAACTGGAGACAAAGCCAAGACCATCAAGGCCACCAAGAAGAGGTCTAAATTATATTCTTCCTCTGTGTTGTGTTTTTATTGATTTTTCTCACACCACTGCAACATGCATCTTTTAATAATTCAAAATCTATGGTCTGTTTTCAAGCAGCTAAGGTCCAGGTCAAGCCTGACACTTCCAGGACACGTGGCAGCCGGACTTTGAGTGCAGACATCAACCAAAACTCTGAGAAAAATGAGCTGGACACTCAACAGGAAGAAGACAATTCCTTAGACAGTATAAAGTTGGGTCCAGCAGGAAGGAGACCTGGAGATGATGCTTCAGATAAAGAAATTAAGACGGAAAATACTAAGACGAGGAAAATTACTAAAAGGTAAGAAATATACTTAACTTGTTCCAACATACTTTTTCTTCACAAATTATGTTGAACAATGTTTGTCCCATTAGTTTGACCTACTTTAAACAACAGTACAAAACTATAGTACTGCCCTTTTTGAACTATGCAGATACCAAGAAGAGAATCAGTTCCTAACAGGATTAGGACTATGGTACTTTTGAGCATAGTTTTAACCATATTAAGTGTCTTTACGGGACAGTTGTGAGACCAGCCATGATGGATGGGTTAGAGACACTAGGAATAGGAAGACATGAGGAAGAGTTGGAGGTGGAGGAGTTAAAGATGCTGAGATCATCTTTAGGAGAGACAAGGATGGACAGGATCAGGAATGAGGTGATTAGAGGGACAATACAGACAGGAAGATTTGGGGAAAAATCTAGAGAAGACAGATTGAGATGGTTTCAGAGGAGGAACAGTGGATACATCGGTAGAAGAATGATCCTAGAGTTGGAGCTACCAGGTAGGAGACAGAGGAAATTGATAGATGCAGTGAGAGAGGACATGGAGGTAGTTGGAGTCAGAGTAGAAGATACAGAGGACAGGGGGAGATGGAAAATGTTGACTCGCTGTGGAAACCTCTGAAAAAAGTCCTCGTATGTCCTCGCAGAACTATACAAATTGAATTGAAGTTACTATTGATTTCAATGCTATCTTTTACTTTGATAAATATTTACCATTTTTCCCCTCTTCATCCTATGATCAGCAATGTTCTCCATGGAACAGCAGCATCCACAGTCACTAAAGTCCAGACTGAACTTTCTACTCAAGGAAAACAATCAACCACAACAACCGAGGCTTCAACGTCACAAACAGTTGCTTCCTGTAGCCATGTGACCAAGCAGACAGAGGACACTTTCTCAAAACCTGTCACTACTTCATCATTAGAAGAGTCAGTCCAACAGACCCTGGAACACAGTCAACTAAGCTCAAAACCAGACACACCTGTAAACCAACAGGTAAATGGAGAGGCTTCTAGACTCAGTGTGGATTTGTTCATACAAACCTGAGCAGTTTTCGCCTCAACTCGTCTTTCTCTTCTCTTATGTTGCAGTCGTCTTCAGTGCCCGTTGAGGAGGAGTCCACCACCGTGTCTGAGTACTTCTTCAGTGACATTTTTACTCCAGTGGGAGATGACTGAGCCATTAGTGGTACAACAAGGAGTGTACCGGACAAGGCTGCGCTCCCTATGTGTAGAACCATTTACGTTAAGCTTAATTTATATCACAGAGGCTGTTTTATATATTTTTTTTACGCGAAGGAAGTGTAAATGTACATACTCACCGTGTATTTATTTGTGTGATATTTTCTTTAACACTGACTGCAGGTTATTCGTTAGTACCTAAGGCAGGTCAATATGAAATAATGTGAAATTGTGAATGAGCTTCTTCCAAGTTTACATTAGCATATCAGGTCTTTTTCTTTTTTGAGTCTTTCCATGTCTTTGTGATATCTGTATATCTGCGTCATTTATGTTTATATTTGACAAATACCCGCGTCAGTATTTTAGTTTGTACATTTTGTCAATATGTATAAATATCTATACATCATATATTGTATGATGTTGAAAAGATTGTATAGTTGTGGATAATGAATCATGTCTACTATGTGTCATTCAATTTTCAAATACACAACCTTTAGATAATGTACACAGTCAAACTATGTCCCCATTAATGAATTAATTTAGTTTTTTTTTCCCTCAGAAGCAATTTTGTTGAATTTAGGTTTAATAAAATCTTTTATCTCCTCTATCGACTCTTTGTGCACAACTCTTGTTCTTGTCTCCTCCTTTCGGCTGGTCCCTTATTCAGGGGTTCTCACCCTGTCCTCCGTATCCTCTAACTTCAACTACCTCCATGTCCTCCCTCACTGCATCATCTATCTGTACCTGGTAGCTCCATCTCTAGGATCATTCTTCTACCAATGTATCCACTGTCCCTCCTCTGAACATGTCCAAACCATCTCATTCTGACTTCTGTAGCTTTTTCCTCCTCATTCCTGATTCTGTCCATCCTTGTCTCTCCTAAAGAGAATCTCAGCATCTTTAACTCCTCCACCTCCACCTCTGCCTCCTTACTTTTGTGTTTAACATACAACATGACAAAAAAGCATGTTGTATGTTAAATTGATTTTATTGTTGAGGATATTGTGAAAATGATAGTGGTCCTTTATATCTTAAAAGTTGCTGACATTAGATTCATTTGGTAAGTCAATCTAGAGCGCACACAATGGAGCAATAGGGGGCGCCAAATCCGCATTTCGTCTGTATGGCAAAACGGCTTGAGGTGGCTCTCAGTCGAGTTAATATTTTTTACGTAGTTGAGTTTTGGTGTCCCAATTTCTAAGCTTTAATGGAATGTTCTAGAATCCTCCATTAACAACAGTAACCTCGGTTTGACGTCTGTTTGGTAAAGGAAATGAGGGAACATCTTATCCTGTAAGTGGAGAGAACAGCTAAGTATTATCTGAACTAAAGAAAGTAATTAGAGAAAACCAAAATCCGAGTCATTTCCCGCCATTAGCCACTAGAGGTCACATAGCGTTCCATATCACCAGAGCAGGCGTTTTCTTGTCGTCGTGGTTTAGCTAGTTCATAATTGGCATTTAATAAAATAAGGTACCCGGCTTTTCTTTATGTACAGTACTTGTTTTTAATTCCACGTTATTTTACATTCTGTCAATATGTACTATTTTTGCAGGTCGTTGAAAGAAACAAGTCAAGCTTCATCAACACAGCAGGTGAAATGGCTAACGGCTAATCCAAAAAGTCCATTATGGTGAGTGTTCATATTCTGGCTTTCCCCTTAAAAAAAACCTTTGTACTATTTTGGTCACTCACACGTGTGACGTCGATGTGGATTGGATAAAACGTTTGACCTACTAAGGCCATACAATATACTATGCAGGATATAAAGTTGCAACTTCACAGTCCAGGTCCTCCATCCCGGCTAAAGCAATTATGTCTGAATATTAATACCTATTCTGTGTAAGTTCACGTGTGTGTTCTGTTAAATGTTTATAGTAAATTTGAATTTAGGCGTGTGCTATTATTAAATTGTTCCTTAAGCACAGGCCTTTTTGTGGTTTGACGTATTTCTAAATCTAGATTTTGTGCCAAAGCCTTCAGCTACCAAAACCCTCTATTATGGAACCACTTGCTGGCTTCAGTCTGGGGGGCAGACACAGTCTCTATTTTCAAGTCTAGACTGAAGACCTTTTTGACATTTCTCATGGTAGCCTACGGGTACGGCCATAGACCCTCCTGTGGAGCCTGTGGCTTGTCCTTGGGTCCTAGTTATGGTCCTAAATATGCTGCACCAAGGGTCCTTTTGTACATTGAGTCTTCTCTTGCTATCCTCTATCTGTCTCTTCTTTCCTTCATTCCTTATTTCCTAACATATTTCTCTTAGGTCTAACTAATTCGGCCTGAGACCTCATGACCCCGGAATGTCTGTTCTCCACCCCCCAGTACCCCATAGCCATAAACTGGCGTCAGGTCTTAGCTCCCAAGTCCTGGATCAAATCCCATTGGACTTTATTGTCTGTGTTCTTGAATGTGTCTTTGTATTTACACTGCAAGAACCTTTTTGTTGATAACCTGTGTTGATAAATTGAATTCGTTTTTCTCCTTGCTGCCCTCCTCTCCGTCCTGGGTGAGGACCCCCTCCACTGTCGATCACAATAAGGTTTCCTTCTTTTTTTTCCTGTCTGGGTATATTTGGGAGACGTTCCTCAGCCGGTGTGAGCGTCTTAATGGACAGGGGGTATTTTCCTGTTTGTTAACTGCATTTGTTTATATAACTTAGTTTGTAAAGTGCCTTGGGATAACAGTTGTTTATTTGGCACTATAAACAAACAAAGGTTGAATTTGAAGTTGCTACTTCTTAGTACTATTGTCAGGGTGTAGTAATGTGTCAATTCAAAGGAATTCCATCAATGAGGAAAGCACCACTTTCAGTAATGAAGCCACTTTCAGTAAATGCAAGTTGAATTATGTTTTGCATCTGTTGATCTTCCACACCAGGCTTTCTTACGACTGCACACCCAGGCATCCGTGGTTCTCGATGCCCTCAATATTTCGGCTTAGTGCTTCAGTTTCTGGTATTATTAGTAATTAGCTGTCTGGTTGTCTCCAACAGAGACATTTGACTGCTCCTTAACCTCTGCATCCACGTCATTAACCTTCGATCACCATTTTTTCATACTTTATTAAACGTTTCCTGGTACGTTTACTGGTACGCCTCTTTCACCCGCAGCTGCATTGTTTTTGGTTTCTAATTACATATACAATATGTGTTTAGCAGAAGTTAATATTGTTGGGAACTTCCTCTAAGACATCATCCTTTTTTCATTTTTTGACACAAGCTTTTCTTCAGCCGTTTTTTAGAACAAAAAATTATTATAACTTTTGCTGATTGATAATAAGAGGCGGGGACATTCTAACTCATTTTGAGAAACTTGGGTTGTTACATGTGGACAAAACAACCAGAGGCACAGAGGCTGGATACATTGTGTGGATGTGGGGATTACCACAGCACAGCATTTCCCTGTCTGACTCACATTGTAAGATGTCAGCGAACAAAAGAACTAATTATCTGAAATGCACTGTTGATGTTATCAGGCGTTGGCTTAAAATTACATGTCAGTGACATGCTATTTTACACAATATACTGTACATGTTTATACACAATACAGAATCTATACACACATATACTGTATATATATGTGTGTGTATATATATATTTATGTATATATATATATATATATATATATATATATATATATATATATATATATACATAAACACTGTTATTTTTGGACTATAAGCCGCACCCAATGCATTTTTTAAAGGAATAAACATTTTGTACATACATAACCCGCACCTGACTATAAGCCGCACGTGCCACATTCTTTTTGCATTTTCCATGATGAGGGTCAGTTTATGCTAATTTTATTCATGTACAAAGTGCGTTAGCCTACGTTAAACTTTTCTTCTTCTATGATGTTTGTTGGCAATTGTGACTTACGTTTTTCTCAACATGACCTGTCTCATTCCTACCTTTCTGCTCGAGCGCCCCTGTGACCACACATTACTGTAGGCGCATCTGTGCATAAGCCGCAGCGTTGAAATTGTGTGTATATATACTGTATATATATATATATATACATACAGTATAATAAGTGATTTTTCAAAGGTTTCTTTTTTTTAGCACATTTTTTTCCTTGGCTTGAGAGTGAGTCACGACTTATTGACCACAGGAAAATGTGGGTCCCAGAGTGGTACCAGTTGAGGACTACTGCTTTAGACGGCTAACCAGTCCATTTCAAAATGCCACTTGCGATGAGAAGTACATTTGTTGGTGAACATCACCTTGCTTTTTGTACGTACTGTCCATTCTTCCTGCCATTTTCATCATTATTTGTTGCTGGGACGCATGACTTGTAAACTAATAAACCCCACTAATGTGGTGCGATTGAGTAACTGGAACTCAGATGGTTGTTTACTCAACGGTTATCGACCATGAAAAGACGTTAAGCAAACATTGTTGACCATTTTCTCTTAATCTGTCTTATCGTGACACGAAGGAACATTTTTTTGAAATCCCTACCTTTACGATAGCCAAGAACTACAGCCAGAGAAAACACTTCCTTCTACCTCTAAGGCGGAACCTGATTATCTGTTATGGAATTAATAACCTAGATATGCAGCATGACTTTTTTACCATACAACAGTGGTTCCCAACCACTGGGCCGGGGACCGGTATCAGTCCGTGGGTGAATTGGTGTTCGGGCCTCAGAGGAATAATGTTTCCTTTTGGCCCCATCTGGCTATTACTTCCACTTGTTCCATACCCATATCAACAAAAGAACTGAACAATAGAATGCCGAGGATTCCATCATCAATAATGCAATTATATTTGATTAGGAAATATTTTCTCAGTGAAAACAACAAAAATAAACTCAAAATGATGTGTTATTGCTACAAGATTCTCACCTTGTATACTGGTCTGGTAGGAGAAAATATCAGGCTGGGTGCACTGGGGGCACAGTGAATTCGGGTAGGAAGATTTTATAGGTAGGAAAATTTTTCCGAACACAGAAAATTTATTTTTAATAAGGGTTATTTATCTGCCACACCCTAACGACCGGTCCAAAAAATAGAACAAGATATGTGAAGTTGTTTTCCATGGTTAATGATAGCTCATGAGCAAGAGGGTTCCTGCCATGATGACAACCATAATTAATATAATTATCTTCAAATTTGGACTCTACCTTTGCAATTTTTGTAACTACTCACACATTCTGCCAAGCTCTTAAAGCCTGTCAACTTTTGGTTCCAGGTTTTTATTGGAATTGATGTGATTCTGCATTTAATATAGTGAACATACAGAACAGGATCTGGTTCAGTTATGATATAGTGATAAACATATCCTGACAAAACACATTATTAGTTCTGATTATTGTTAGCCTGAAAATCCAGATTGAATTGAATTATTGCCTCTTTCATGGACGATTTTCATCCTTTAGATTTGTGTTTTGTAATGTACTCTGCAGTATTTGGTCGACCTAAAAACTGTGATGCCATTTTACAGCTCATATTTCCCCTACTATGCTTGTCTCCTTGTTATTGTATACATTAAGTGGCATTAGTAACACTGATACTCTTGTTGATAAAGTGTAATGCAATTAGTTACTTTTCCAATTATAACAAGTGGGACAATTATATATGATTATTTAGCGAGCCAAAAGTGAGGTGTTAAGCTGAAGGAGGTCTTTTGGCCATGTGGTTTTGGATAAATGGAAGGGAGCACCCATCAGCATACTTGGCATAAGAGGTGTGTCTCATCACATCAGGTGACACACCTGTTGATTCTGAGCACAGATTGTTCTATAGTATGACATTTGCTAAAAAAAAACAGGGATTTGAACAGGTTCATAGAATGAAAACTGGAACACTTTACAGTTTTGCCTTGGAGAGAAATGAAACAAGAAATGTATATTTTTTTGTTCTCATATAGAATGCCTATCTAAAATTAATTTTAACCGTTAATACCTTTTGTATTTTGTTCTTCAAAATCCTGTGTAGCCCACAATCAAAGTCACTCATCTCTTACGATGCAGGAACAATGTTTTTAGTTTTAACCGGTTCAGGAGGAAACTTTAATACCCCCGCTAGAAAATACAATTATTGTATTTCGGTCCTCCTTTACTCACCAAACTGTGCGATCCATGTCTCGATTCAAAGGCTAGGATCTGATTCAGGGAAGATTCATAAAAATGTTGAATGAATTGCAACAATTAGGTCGGGTTCTGTTCAGTTCAATTCGATACGAATTGACAATTTAGCTCACAAGTGCTTTATGTTACTGATAAATAAAAGAGGAAAAATAAGAATGGTATGTCAATGTAGAATCCATTTGTTCATTTAGTGTGCAACAATTAGTACACTGGGTCTACTGAACATACATTCAGACAACCAAACAATATAGCCCCACCTAGATACAGTTGGGCCTATATACATTATATAGTGAAACACAAGCTAACAATCCAGCAATCCAGTGTGCCTCAGCAAACAGGTTTGCAAAGCTCTGCTCATACATAATATACAATACATACCTTCCCGCAAGGAACAATACGTTTTTTCTAAGACAAAACAATAAGATTATACACTCACTGGCCACTTTATTAGGTACACCTGTCCAACTGCTCGTTAACACTTAATTTCTAATCAGCCAATCACATGGCGGCAACTCAGTGCATTTAGGCATGTAGACATGGTCAAGACAATCTCCTGCAGTTCAAACCGAGCATCAGTATATCAGTATGGGGAAGAAAGGTGATTTGAGTGACTTTGAATGTGGCATGGTTGTTGGTGCCAGAAGGGCTGGTCTGAGTATTTCAGAAACTGCTAATACTGGGATTTTCACGCACAAGATGTGTATAAGAGACAGGTCCAACTACGACCTCTACTGGTGTGTTTGGAAACAGCACCTGCTGCAGTACAGAATAGAACAGCGCCCTCCCTTAACCTGGGTTCGGTGGTCAAGACCCACCGACTCCCCCTACTGAGGGTTAGGGTTCGGTGATGCCAACATGAAACTGGTGGGGTCTGGACAGGGGTTCCACTTAGGGCCTGTCTCTTATACACATCTAGATGTGTATAAGAGACAGGGGATATTGTGCCATGTCATAAAGCTCACTGTACTCAAATGGTCACCAGATCTCAATCCAATAGAGCATCTTTGGGATGTGGTGGAACGGGGGATTCGCATCATGGATGTGCAGCCGACAAATCTGCGGCAACTGTGTGATGCCATCATGTCAATATGGACCAAACTCTCTGAGGAATGCTTCCGGCACCTTGTTGAATTTATGCCACGAAGAATTGAGGCAGTTCTGAAGGCGAAAGGGGGTCCAACCTGTTACTAGCTTGGTGTACCTAATGAAGTGGCCGTTGAGTGTAATCAAAAATAAAAATAGTTCTTAAGCAAGTTTCTTACTAAAGAAAAAATCACAATGGTTACTGCTTGGATCACTGATATGTGTTTTGGTAAAATAGCCGTTTAAATCCAACATGTTATTGATGCCTTAAGTTAGCTTTTCATGACAAAAAACAAAATCAGAAAATTGAACACATCAAACACTGGATATTTTTTTCATTCTCATTCAGTGCATTTTTACTGATCAGGGCTTTATTCATTGGTACCTTTTGATTGCATATGATGGCCACAGATCAATGGCCAATTCAAATTGAATTTGTCTATAAAATAATAATATAGAAATAAATGCTTCATTTTGATAAATTGCTTGTGTTTTTGGCTGTTTAATACAGCAACTTTTGTGGATGGTGTAATTTTCAGATATGTGCTGCCATTAATGTTGTCTCTATAATATTACCTCATAATATATTACCTATAATATTATCTCATTCACATGATTCACATAATAAGTAGACAAATCCAATGTGACAAGGATCAATTTATCATTCTAAATATAAAAGATATCCACTGCTTATGGTCACTGTGATTGTCAGTGTGTTTGTGACTCAGTCACGGTCTATGATCTGTGATGGTGAACACGCAGGTTGATATTTGTTTTGCGCATTTCGATGTCAGAAATGATAACACTGCTCAGGTTGATGACTGAGACTCTGTCCCATTATTAATGCCTGGATTAAAAATGTTGCCAACTGTCTAGAAGACAAACTACACCGACTCGTCCTAACATCACGTCAGCACAAAAGATCTTCTGACGCAATAAATGACTGTGCCGAGTTTGTGTGCTGTAAGTCAACTTGCCACATTCTTCTTGGTTATAGTAGACTGGGGCTTAACTAGGCTACATTTTCCCAGTAGCCTTTTCATGAGATTGAGGACATTGATATATTTAAGTTGTGCATAATAGATCATCATAGGTAAATTGGTGCCGGGTAGCAGAGAAATTATGTTTCCTTTTGGCAACTATATTTGATTAGGAAATATTTTATCAGTGAAGACAAAATCAATAAACTCAAAATGACACAGCGTCATTGATGCAAGATTATAACTTTTTATAGCTGTCTGGTAGTAGAAAATTATAGGCTGTGTGTACTTGATAAATAGTTGTTGTGTGCATGCCACAGTTAATTTGGGTAGGACGATTTTATAGGTAGGAGAATATTTCAGAACACCGTAAATGTACTTTATGTACAGGGTATTTATCTGTCACAACTTAACGATCAGTCCATGAAAATAGTACAAGGCATTTAGCTGGTTCGTGGCGCATAAAAGGTTGTGTAACACTTTGACACTGCCCCAGATACTACACATAGCATTTGATAAAAATCGCTATTTACGTACCTTTCCCCTTTTTCTAATGTCTGAGATCTTTGCTTTGTGATCAGAATTGCTTGTTTGGCAACCAAAGCTCTTTCCCTGTTTCCTTGTTCTTAATGATGGTATAAATCAGTCTTTATTAGGCTATTACTACATCTAAAGAAGGAATGCATACTGTAATCCTTTAAAATAAACCTTTTCTTGACTTCTGTTGCTGTTATCACTACCTTTCTTTTCACCTTTGCACTTACACTAGCTTTTTATAGATCCTTGTGAAGTAGAACAGTAAAGAAATAGCAAAATTAGACAACTGTTCTTTGTATGTCCTGAGAGTGAAATAAGGCGCAACTGTTGGCACACGCTCAGTTACATCACTTGATGTCCACGTGATGTTGCTAGCTTCTTTGTCAATCACCCTGTAAAAAAAGCTGCTATAGTCTTTTGTGATACATCAGATGCATGAAGCAACAAATACTCAGATAAGTCAAACGCTCAACACTATTTAGTTACAACACAAAAAACACAAAACCATAACTTCATTTTACTTCCACAAATCTCATGTAGACTCGGTTTCATCTCGTCATTATCCAAGTCTTGTTGCCGTCACTTAGATGTTCACAGTTGATTACAGCCTTGAGTTTAAAATACACTTCATGAGCATCTTTATAAGTATAACTGGTATTTTTGGAAATCATACACACACACACACCATAACATTGCATTAAAGCCTAGGAGTCTGTAAGTCAGGTCACTATGTAAATTTTACCTTGAGAATCATTAGTTTGTTTGACAACTATGATCCACATATAAAGCACATGATTTACGAGAAAGTTAAGTCCAACTTGTATAGGGGTTGCCATAGCGAGTTAACAATTTCCTCCTCCAACCTGGGCCCCAACTGGGCATGTAAATTATTTTGTTATCTTGAATCTTTTATTTGGCCAAAATTTTGCGCCCTTCCTGACGCAACCCTCACCATTTATCCAGGCTTGGTACCGAGACTAAAAAAAACACGGGCTGCTCCTTAGTGGCTGGTTTACTGAATAAAATAATATAAACATTAAAAAAATATGCACAATATGAAAATGCTTATTTAAACATTAAAACAATTCACAATACAAAAAAAAATGAAATGTTAAAGCCAACCCCGCTGATGTGTACAATAATTTATAATAAACTAGTTTACTCATTTTGAAATTTCATTATTACGAATTTTGCAAATTGCCATTCTATACTTCTCAGATATATTGGAAGTTTCTGACAAGCTCACACCAGGTGCTTATCTCTATCGTCCATCTATTCTTTTTTTTGGTTGTGTTGTTCGAATTTATTTTTCTTTTATGATCTACAAGTACTTCTTTTCCAATTTACTATGAACTTATCGGGCAGTCTTTGACTACCATGTATTTCTAATAGTTACATCAACACACTGGTCCAATGGATAAACTATTTTTTGTGATTTATAATGGAACATAGTAAATATACCGATGTTCTTGCTGAGTATTTCACAACCTTAAAATATATTTTATAGTTTTGTGTTGATCTTAAAGTCTACGTTCTAATTCAACACCTGATGCAATGTAAGACATTGTCATTCACAAAGGGACATTTTTAAGTATTCCATGATGTGTCATCTATTACACTCTTTGAGCAACATACCCATGACAGGGATTGGTCTTTTGTTGTTGTTTTATTCATGACAACAAAATCCTCCATATAAGAATTCGTGATGTGTCATATGAGTGCAGAAGATTGACGTACTAATTGGAACTTGTTCTTTCCTTTATTTTTTTTTTAGAAACTTTTTTTTTTTTTTTTAACTTTTTGACAGATGGTTCTAGACATAAAGCAACAAGGTATTAAGATGATAATCACACTCACAGTTCATTGAGTTGTCAAGTCAAGTGTTGAATTGCAGCGGAGTATTTATAACCTGACCTAAGCTGACATGCAACACTACTTGTGATAGTGTGACATTGTGGAAGTCAACTTAATTAAAGCTTAGGTATTGCAATAATGTCAGGAAAAACACTTGTTTCATTACAGTCCAACATTCACTGTCAAATGTCAGACACACCATTTGGTTACTGTCAAACTGTTATTTTTTTGTAAGGGATTTGTACTTATAGGTGCACTGATTATCTATCTACCATCTACTAATGAATTTGGGTAAAATACTTTCATGAATAACCTACAGAATTCATGTAATTAAAGCTAGATCTTGTATAGGTGACAGCGCTGTAGGTAACCTGTGTTGTGTAGCTGTGGGATGAACCCAAACAGTGAGGACGGCAAGCAGGGAAATCATACAGACTATTTTTTTCTGTTACATAAAGCTAAGACAAAGTAGCATAAATAGCTCTTTATTATACATGAGGTTTAAAAAACTGGACTAAGATATGATTATAAAATATAAGCTTTTAAAAAAAATAAGGATCAAATAATTTTTATTTTATTTTTATATTTAGGTTTTTCTTAATTCCTCGGGAGTAGCCTTCAGGTAATTATGTCTCTGCATTTAACCCAATCCTAAAAAATAAGTATCGAGATTTGTAGAGCTAAACCAGAAGTCCTATCTTTAACCACATCTTTGATATACAGTATTTTAACATCCTAACCTCTCATAAATGTATTCATCCAAAAGCACCTTGCACCACACTGTGAGCCTTCCTGTGGATGGTGAGACAACTGAAAGTTGTGTGGGATGGTGCTATGCCTAAAGCACCTCACTGGCAAACTTTGCAGATGGTGGATTCAAACCTGAAGCCTCAGGGAACCAGGTTTTAACTTAACTTACAGGCCAACACGGCCACACACTCCTACAATTATTAAGACTTAAGCGTTATAACATGCAAACTATTTTGCACAGGAACTAGTTACCATTAACAGAGGACCAATATATTGTCAACCAGTGCTTTACGCACAAGCAAATATTTCTTACATTCCCCAGCTACCCTTTTTCTGGGAACTCAATACCCTTTATCATCACTCGGTGGTCTAAGTCACACTCTTGTTTATGTTTTATATCCTCTTATAGTTCATTCATTCATTCATCTTCTTCTGCTTGTCCATTGCCAAGCAGCAGGGGCAGCTGGCGCCAACCAAATCACATTGCACCATATTGTTAGCCTTCCTGTGGGTGGTGAGCGCACAAGAAGTTATATGGGTTGTGACGGTGCTAGCTCCGAGCACCTCAGTGGCAACCTGGCAGCTGGTGGATTCGAACCTGAAGCCCTGCGGATATATGTCATATATATATCAACACCTGTTTCTTATTTATCAATCGTGTCCTTGGGACACAAGTGTTAGGTGACTTTATTCAGACATGGTTCCTTTTGAAACTATTTGTCTCTGCAGTTGTGCTTATTTGACATTTAATCATCCTGTCGGCACATTACGCAATTGGGATTCGGCCGCAACTGAACTGTTGAGTGCTGAGGGACTCAACCCTTCCATTGTCTTTTGGCTATCGGTTGCTGGTTGCTAATAGTATTTCTTGGTAAATGTGCATGTGTGGGCAGTGTTGCTGTGAGTGACACCCATGGCCGTGTAATGTGTAACATATATCAAAAAGTATAACAGAAGGTTTTGCACTGAACTGCATTGGTGCAATTTTCATGCTATTAAACTAACAGAATCAACTAAGAGACAAGCAGATGATTGGGGTTATTTGCTAACACTACATGACAACATTTGCCTAGCAAGTTCTAGGTGCTTGTCAAGGATTTATAAGAAGACTTTGAACTTATTCTTTTGTTCTTTTGGCATCATGGATCAAATTAAGTCACCTTAAAGCATCTCACCACAAATAGTCTAAGCATGAGTCAAAAGAGACAGTAGACACTTTGCATGTCTGTCAGTAACTAAACACACCCTTGTTCTCTTCTCAAAGGTGTGTAACAACATATTTGCATATATTCAAAAACACAAGCAACACTTTTTACCTTACTGTGATTCGTTTTCATA
The DNA here is from genome assembly GCA_016785265.1 of Paraplagusia blochii. NCBI lineage: Eukaryota > Metazoa > Chordata > Actinopteri > Pleuronectiformes > Cynoglossidae > Paraplagusia > Paraplagusia blochii. Next base: position 38,118 of record JAFBJS010000500.1, on the reverse strand, counting down.
TTTTAATATCTTTAAGAAAAAGCTTCCATCATCTTACCATGTATGGATTTACATGCTTTTGTAGACAGTGTAAGAAATGTTATTAAAGAAATGACCTCTGCATTTTCGGTATAAGAAAGAAGCACAATATGGAAATATAAAACACATTGGATCAGATGTTCTTTTTCCATGTGCAGAACACATTTACGATCACTGGAATGACAAAGACAAACATGTTAGAAAAATAAAATTCCACAAAGACACAGCTGGCAATCTCTGACATAAAGGCTTCACGCTGATGATGTGAATGCATCCTAAGAATTTAACATGGCAATGATGTTGTTTTGACAGAATTATTTCCATTCTTCGTCTTATTATTCAAAGCCCTGTCAGGGGTAGGTTTGAGGCGGGGCAGTAGTGAAAGCAGGGATATCCAGACTTCCCTCTCTCTAGACACTTCCTTAGGCTCATCTGAGGGGATCACGAGGCATTCCTAGGCTGGGCAACATAATCGCTCAAGTGTGTCCTAGACCAGTGTTCCCCAACCTTAGCGATTTGTATGAAATACTATGTTTAGGGCAGTGTTCCCCAACTTTTTTTTGCACCACAAAATGGTTAAATGTCTTGTACTATATTCACGGACCCGTCGTTAAATTGTGGCAGATAAATAACCCTTAATAGAATTAAATTTCTGGTGTTCCGAAAAATCCTCCTACCCAAATTAACTGTGCATGGGCACAACATGGATTTCTCAAGTGCACACAGCATATAAATTTATATAGTAGTATAAAAAGGTTATAATCTTGTGTCAATGACTCTGTGCTAATTTGAGATATTTGTTGTTGTCTTCACTGAAAAAATATTTCCTAATCAAATTTAGTTGCATTATTGATGATGGAATCCTGGCCATTCTTTTGTAAGTTATTTTGTTGATATGGGTATGTACCATTTTTTAGTAATATCCCAATAAGGCTGAAAGGAAACATTATTACTCTGCGGCCCAGGACTACCCAGAATTGGGTGGGAACAACTATCCTAGGTCTTCCACTTGTTCTCCTCCCAGTTGGATGGGAGCTGAGCACATTCTGAGATAGGCATCCTGGGTGGCTTCCAATGTGAATCCCCAAGCCACCTCAACTGGCCTCTGGTGGAGCAGTGGTTCTACTCCAAGCTCATTCCGGGTGAAAGATCTTCTCACCCTATCTCTATATCGCTCTGCCACTCGACAGAGAAAATTCATTTTGGCTGGTTGATCCGGGATTGCGTTCATGCGTTTATGGCCAAAAGCTCATGACCAAAGGTGCCATCTTGTCTTTCTGTTTAGGTGATTCACACAAAACAAGCTCTTTGTCATATTGGTTTTTGAAAATTTAACCTTGATTAACTATAATTGATCTCTTGCTACTTTGTAATTTAAAAAAAAAAAAAAATGTCAAACGGCCAAAATGTGTGTGCAATTATATTGAGTGTGAGGTATGTTAATAGTTGTTTGGCCCATTAAGTGTTGTAACCCATGTTTACCATTTGCAGCTTGTTGAACATAGTCCAAACGTTTGCATTTATTCTATGAAATGACTCAGTGCCACATTTTTCAGTATGACAAATACATACCTGTACACATACCCGTATACATAAAATATAAGACAGTGGGAGCTCCCTGATAATGCACTTTAAACATGCTGCGTAAATGATTTGTGGGATGCAATAAATCATTTTTCTCCATTGAGAAGTCAGATACAGATCATGTGTTTATCAAACCTGGCCGTCAGCTAATTGTCATCGTTAAATTACATGTCTAATATTGCAACTCATTATATGGTTTTTAAGTGATTAGGGTTGTGCAATTTTGACCTGTCACATTGGATATTACGTTTGCGTGTTGTTATGTTTGATATTTTGTTAGTTCAGTGTTAAATGCAAAGTGAGTAATGACAGATCTTGCCAATGTTTTAGATAAAAAAAAATATTGAGAGTGAAAGAAATTATTTTACTTTTGGATTTTCAGTCAAAGTACCTTTTCGATTGCCAATTTTGGTTGATAATTTTATCCTGGTCATTTTTTTTTACCTATTTCTGAAATGTGTGAACACCCCTGCAGCTATGTGAAGTCTTCACTATTTATAAGTGTTTACTATTTATATTGGTATTCTTAGGTCAACCACATGAAGGAAAAATGCAAAAAAGAAAAAATGTACACTTTGTTTATTGTGTTTCTTACAAAAATAATATTAATGACTTACAAGATCACACATCTTCAAAAAATACATCAAAATCACTTTATATTTAAAAATCTGTGAAGTGTTAAGTTGCATTCACTGGTTATACAAAAAACTGCAGCACAATTTAGGTGGCGTTGTAATGGGTGACATTGGAGTCCCATGCTGTGTAGATGTGGGAAAGTCACATATCACACCTAAGCTGTAGCCATATATTTAGACACGACGTCCTTTTTGGGTGGCAGTGGTGGTCTGGTAGTTGGGGAAATGGACTCGGGTCTGCATGGCCTCAAGTTCAAATCCACACTCTGCCAGGTTGCCACTGACCCTTCAAACATCCAGTGGGCTCACCACCCAGGAAGGCAAACAATATGATGGCAAGGGTGGAGACTGATGCCCCTCAACCTGGCACCCGTAAAGCATTGAAGATAAATGAATGAATGAATGAATGTCTTGTTCGGTAAGCCTCGTAGTTCATTCCTGCATTCTTTTGACAGAAACAACAAAGCAGCAGTTACACACTTTACTCTCATAGAGAGTGCTAGGTCAAAAGGGCACCTGCTCAACACTGCCATCACTCTAACTCACAATTATTCACTCATATTCAGTTATAATGCCTCTGCCATTACAACCGATATGATTCACTACTTAAGTACACATCAGAGGTTGGAACTTACAACCAGTACCTTATCCATTGGATTGTGAAATGCCAAAAACATCGTGATGGAAGGTCATTGTAGCTTTGTTCAAATATGTATGGAAGAACCAGTTGTGCTGGAGACTTTGATAGCTCGGTATATGTAAGGTAAGAAACTGTTTGACTCAAGCGTTGACAATCCTTAGCTCTGTGTAAGGCAGCTGTTGTCCCTGATTAACTTTCAGTTCTCGGCCAATTTATGCTAGGAAGTAGGCCGACTCATGTCATTATCATTATAACAATTATACAATACATGTAAATCAGTAATCACAATCATATTTAATCATTATATAAATTATATGGTATACACTGTAAATATATCACATAATTGTATATTCTATAAATTAATCATAAAAATTATTTATTATAAGCGAATTCGCAAGTTTGTGTCATATTTTTTGAGCAACATTATCTATTAGATAATTTCACAATCAACTATACAAATCCCGCCAGTGGTAAGTCCCTATACTGGCAGGCCAGCTTCTATACTCATTTGATTTCATCTATCAAATGAGGACAGATTTAATAGTCCGCGGTGGTGACTGTTGTTGTCTTAATTGTACATTTCCATCAATTCTTATACAATTGCATTATAAAAGCAGATGTCTACATTCACATTCTGGATTGATAAATAAAACGTCAAACAAACACGAACCTAGTGGCAACCACTCAGTGTGGACTCTCGTTTGGACAGATGGACACTTGAACCTTCTGGATGACAGGTTACTGTGTTATGTGGTTTTATTACAAATATAAATTATATTGAAATGGCATGTGTTCGACATTATCATTCATCTTCCTGTGTGCATGTGTACGTGTGCCTCGTGGGGACCTTGTACAACTGTGTCTTGTGGCAGACATTTGCAAGAACCCGGGTTTTTAAAGCTGAAGCTTGAGCGTGGAATTGAACAAAATGAAAGATAAAAGAAGTGCCTGGTATCTATATGAAGTGATTAAAATGGCTGTCAATCCTCAGCTCATTAATAAACTCATTATTACACATGAACTATAACAATACTGGTTATACAACTGGACTGCTTCGATGGTTATTTATAGCCATTTTAATCTCGGAAATTGTCTTTTGCCAGTTCATAGCAAACCCTTAGTCATGCATTACCACGTCTCACGCAACTGTTTGGCTGACTTTGGCAACCATTCTTTTTTTTTTTCTAGCTGCTATTATGTCAGCCCAATTACCCTGGCGTTATAACAGTGGAAACTGGGGTATATGCAAATAAGGCTCATATAAATCAACAAAACTATGGTTGAAGTGGTCACACCTTATTATTCCGTTCATTAGCTGTAATAAAAAGAATGATCTGAATGTATCAACCCTTTATATTTTGGTATGAAGAGATTGTTGAAGGTTTCTTTAAGGTGTTGAGTGGTTAAAGTGTTACAATTGACTTATTTGTGGAAATAGGCTGTAGTTGTTAAATTTTCGTTATTGAGAGCAGTGATTCCCAAAGTGGTGTGTCTGGCACTAGATACATGTGATACAGATACAAACTCATCTGGCCCTTCTTGAAATTTGAGCCTGTGAGATCATATCATATGTGCACAAGAGTGGCCCCACCAGTTTATAGGCCTCATATACTGGCAGGGTTTCTAGTATAATTGTGGAAAGAACTTTTGGACTATGTTAAAACTTTACACAATCTTAAATATTATCACAAACTGTTGTATAAATTATTACCTTTTTGTGTTTTCAAAGATTTGGCTGCATTAAATAGTCAAAAAAAAAATACAATTTATTTATTTTTTTAATTTATTGTTTACAAGAAGAACTTCACATAAACTCCTTGAAAGTTCCAAAATATTATTTTCAACATTGTCGGTATCAAAGTCAACAAATAACAGATAATATGTTGCAAAATGAACAAACAAAATCACATGTTATATATTTATATATTTAGTAGTTATGTAGCTGGTAGGGTGTACGAAAACTTTTTCTTAACTCTATCAGTGGTGTATGCCCATGTTATAGCAAATACTTTTTTTTCTTGTTGTTGACCCTGTGAAAAAGAGAGAAATTAAAAAGGAAGTGGATAGGCTACATTGAGAGACATGATAAGAAAAAAAATACTAATGATGTTTGTTTTGTGAACAACAATATGGATCGATGCCCTTGAAATAGTAGAGTAATATAGCCTTGAGGATGCTGACAGAGAAGGTCAGAATGAGTTGCATTGGTTAATTGTAGAATTTAAAGCAACAAAAAACAAGGTGCCAATGAGGAATTGTGGTTTGGTACGAGGAAGTTAGGAGTGGCAGAGAAGTATATTTGGTTGGTGGCAGGACATGTATGAGGACGGTACATCAGTGGTGAGGTTTGTTTGTTAGGACAGAAAACCTCAAGGAGGAGGTGAGACTGCATCAAGAGTTGGTCCTAAGACTGACAAGGATGAACCGAATCAGTAATGAGGTCATTAGAGGAGGTTTGGACAAAAAGCTAGAGAAGTCAGATTGAGATAATTTGGACATAATCAGAGGAGGGGCAGTGGTGATATTGGTAGAAGAATGACAGAGATGGAGTTGCCAGATAGGCGACAGAGAGGAAGGTCAAAAGGGAGATGTTTGGATGGACATGGATAAAATTGGAGTTGGTGAAGATATACCAGTAGAAGGCAGGGTGAAATGGAACACACTGATGAGCCGTTGCAACTAATAAAAAAGCCAAAAGGGGAAGAATTAGATTCTAAGGTCTGGGACGAACACTATACCATGTTTTGTTGATGTTTATTATTTCAATATTGTATTGTACCCAAGCATTTATTTTGATATACATGGATACATGTTGATAAGTTGTTTTTCCTGTTTGTAGGAAAGCTAGAGAAATGTTGTAGATGTGAAAGCTCAGCTTACTTCCTGCTCATCTGGTTGTGTTAGTTATTTAAAGTTTTTTCTTTCCGAAACTTTTTATTTGATTTATTTGAGTGCCTTATAATAAAATTTTCGGTGTGAGTATACAAGCAAAAGGACTGACTCAGGAGATGCAATCCCGCTTGGAGTCCTAGCCATAGCATATTTATTGACACACAACCATAGAAAGGTATCAATAATAGTAAGAATAATAGTAATAATATCTTTATTTGTGAAATGTCTCACAATTACTTTTGAAAAGTGGAAAAGTGGTTCTAGTAATATCATCGATTAATTTTCATTCGTTGTAGATGACGCACACCTTTGTGTTATAGTTTTATTATCTTAAATCAAAGTACAGAAAAGTCCATTATAATATTAAATTATCTGAAGTAACAATTGTAAATAGTGCATATCATATGTTATGAACATAAAATGACCCATTATGTACCAACATAGAGAGTTCAACGAAAACCGTGTTGGCAAATCTAAGATGACTTTGAGATGATCCTTTTCAGTTTCATGACTTCTTCTGGGGTCAGGTGTAACAACGCTGAACTCGGATTGACTCTGATTAGTCCTGAATGGCTTGTCTCTATCCTGTCGCTGTGTGTATTTCCAATGAAGGCCTGCAAGTCTTGCTGGGCTCTAGATGGGGTCAAGTCTGATGTCACCTTGCTTTGGGAGGCCTGATTGTCTTTGTTGTATCCATTCCAGCAATTTGATGGCTTTGAATTACATGACGCAACATTATCCTGTTGATCTAACGGAAAAAACTCCTGGTTGGCTGGGTTTTTCTGTACAGGGCCTGAAGACAGAGCCTTGTACCTGTTGAAATTTAGGTGACTTGTGCTGTTGTGGGCTGATGCATTGGTTACTGGTGTTGAGACAGCTTCAACTTCGTGCCTTAGCCGTAGATCCTCAGGAGCTGTTGGATCCCAGTGTTGCTGACCCATTGACAGTGACAGGTTTGTGGGGAGGATTTCTGGGTCCAAGTTGGCTCTCTGTGTGATCAGCCTCTCTTGAGTGAGATCAGATGGCGATTGATTTGCAGCATTTATCACAGCTGAAGGCCCGCCGAGCTTAAGCCACATGTGAAGCATTGAAAGTGGAATTTCAATTTCCATCTTGCCTCCATTGGTTCTAGTGAGGCTAGGAAGGAATTGGCTGAGATTGAGCCCCACTGCTTCCAAGCTGCCACCTTTTTCTTTTGCCTGCGTTGAGAAGTATGGTTTTGGAGACTGAGGTTTTTGTGCCTCTGCTGCGGTAATTTCATTTACACTATCTGCAGGTAGACAGTCGGATGTTGGGCTGCTGGTGGCTGTCACGGTTTTGATGTTGATGACATATGCTCCATTTTCCTTTACCAGAACGGGATTTGCCGTAATGTCGGCTTCAGCTTCTTGAGGTTCGCCATTTTCGTTTTTTACCACCAGCGGGTGTAGAGCGGTGTAGAGAGGGGAGGGTTTATTAAGGAATTTAGGGTTTTTGCTGGATAATGGTGGAGCAAAGGATGAGGTAGGGTTCATGTTGACCTCATAACGTGGTGCCTTGGTACTGAGATTTAGTGGCTCCACCAGTCCTGACGAGTTCTTGTATTGTTCTGCTAGGTGACGCAAGTGTTCAAGTGGTTCATTCACTCTGTCTATGGAGTTTAGCTGAGATTGAAGGGAACCAAAAGGGGGTTCTGGAGAGGGTGGTCTTTGTTGTACAAAAACAGAAGTAGAATGATGGTTGTACTGGGACAAAGGTATGGGGCTTGGATGTAAGTATGTTGGGTAGTGAAGTCCAATTGGAAAGACCTTTCCATGTGGATCTGTCTGGAGTTGAGAAGTGTTCTGGAAGAAACAAACGACAAAAAGGACTTCAGTTAGATAAAATGTCCAAGTCTCCATCTTTGTCTATTTCCGTCTTTCACAGTTTATGTTAACACTGTTGCTCTTTATTTATACAGATACAGATTCTTTTTAATTGGCAATAATGATTCAAAATGAATACCTGGTGTAGTGGACCAGCCAGCAGTTTCCGTTTGACTGCTTTCGGAATGTTGATGTCATCTTGGCTGGACCCAGGATTGTGAAAGAACTTTGGTTGATGCTGAGGCAAGATCTTCATCATTATGCCCTTCTTGTTACATTCATAAGGCAGAAGCAACCTAAAAACAAAACGGAAGTGTTTGTAGTCAGTTAGTTAAAAATTAACGCGCTTTTTTTGTGGGTGTGGACAAGCATTGTTGCACCTACTTTTCATAATGTCTGCGAGTACACGTAGCGGCACTAGTACTTCGCGGGTTTCCTCCAAGCCTGTTGTAAACCTGTTTCCAAAGTTGCTGAGCAGTGACCTGGAATGGGAAATTATGTTATTCAATTTTAAAGCCTTAATTATCTGCTTATTATTTCTTCACACAGCATTATGCTTTGACACAAGTACATGACATAAGAATAAATACCACACCCAGGGTGTCATGAACTCCCTGTTAATACCAAAGAGTTTGTACTCATATTTTCCATATTTAATTTTAGCAAAATGTTCCTAATAACTATAAGCTTTACTAGGGATGTCTGATATATTGGTCCACCGATACATATCGGGCTATCGGATATCAGCTTAATTTTTGATATCGGAACATATCGGTATCGTATTTTCCACCGATGTTTAGGTCTCGGCAAATACATTGGACCTTCTCATGGGGTACTGAGTCAGCATTACTGACACTTTGACCGTCACGTGATTAAGGATGTCATAATCTTAAAGGGATACCAACAATTATAAATGCTACAGTTAATGTCTGTAGTCTGAAGTTTTAGTGGATAGAAAACTGCAAAAGAAATCCGACAAACTTCACGGAGTTCAACGTCCTTAAGAGCCAGCCGTTCTCTTTCGTTGAAGATGCTGTTTTTACTAAACTTCTATAGCCATGTTTAATTGTAATTCAAAATAAGTGTTTCTCGGACATTTGCCAGTGAAACGCTGCTTGGTGTCGTCTCTCATGTCATCAACGAGAAAAGTCATTTAAATTGTGACGATGTTGAAATGTTTTTCCTCTCATTAAAGAGGGCTTTTTACTCTTATACTCCATTCTTATACTCCATTTATTTTGCCGATTGTTGTGAGGGCAGAGTGAGCCCGGTTCTTAATGCTAATCAATGTTTTTGGAAAATTATTCTGTCTAACACTGGACATTTCTTGTTTACATCAAATGCTGCACAAAGAATAGTACATAGTACTGTTTCAGACAAAATGGTAAAATATAAATGTGTCATTTTTTATAATAATATAATAATAATATTAATATATTGAAGAAGTGTGTTTATGTTGTACATGGTTATTTATAGAATGCCTTTAGTCTGGTATCACAATAATTCAGGGGAAATCACAAAAAATATATCGGTATCGGTTCATATCGGTATCAGGAATGAAGTGTTTGGGCAATATCGGTTAATATCGGTATCGGTGAATGTCATATTGGATATCCCTAGTCCCTACCACTATCATATACAGTACGTTAAGATGTATTCATTGATACATAATACAAATAATAGAATTATTGAAAATAAAAAAATTATAATATTAACAATAACATAACTGCAGTTATATTAAAAACACAGATAATGTAGTATTCAGGATGAATTGTGACTTTTGAAGGAGATAGAACTACCTGATGGTATCCACCCAAATCAGAGACTGTCTTGTACATCACAAATAGGTCAACTGAAACAAGAACAGAAAATACACCATATGCAAATTATTAAAAAATATATAAATAGATTTTTTTAATCATATTTACATGATCTTTGTATGGTGATGTGTTAATTTTCTATGAATACAGAAATTAGCAAAATGTTCCTCCTTTGTCTATTAAAAAATATTGGAAAAATTAGCTATGAGTTCATTCTTTGGAAGGTAAGGTCTTAGTAATTGGATTTGAGGACACTTAAAACCAGTTTATAAAAAGTAAAAATATTCTGTTATTATACAGGGATGTTAGGGATGAGGTGTGGGATGAAATTCTTCACACTCTTTCAGATGCATTAATAAAATCATTACATTATTGATTTATTTTATGACTACGGTAGGGATGTGTTACACATATTTAAAATAACCAAGTTAATTAAACACAAACAAAAAATAATAATTATAAACCAAAGACCGTTTCAACATACTTTGTTTGAAGCCCAGGTGTGGGATGCGCTCTATTGGTGTGTCTCTCTTCCTCATGAAAAGATAAAGCTCTCTGAGAAATTGCTCCTCTGTAGCGTTGTCCACCATCTCTTTGCTCCTCTCCTTCTGGGTTTCTCCTGATGACATTTTAGCATGTGCCTGACAACAAATCCCACAATTGATTGTTAGTGATTTCGATTGATACCTAGAATGAATGACATAAGCCCTGGTCACCTCTGCTGAAAGCCGTGTCACAATGGCCCTGTTTGTTTAGGTTCAGACATGTTGACGGATGATTGACAAACATGTCTATATATTGAACTCCACTTGTACTTGTGCAAGCTTCACTGGCCTTGCTCTTAAAATACCATAGCACACATGAGTCCGAAAGAGTCATATCGCTGAAAGTGAAACATAAAGCCTGGGCTTGTCTCAACCCATGCCCTGCTTCATAGTGGTATAAATTCAGATTTATTAATGTAAATCAAACTATATTGTTTAATCTTTCTGCTTTTGTTCATTAATCAAGTTTGTAGCATCACAGGGCCACTCTTCTTCTTTTCCTTTCAGCTTGTCCCTTTTGTCAGGGGTTGCCATAGCGTGTCAACAATTTCCCTCTCTCCCTGTCCTGTGTATCTTCAACTCTAAGTCTGTCTCCTTCCCGGCAGCTCCATCTCTAGGATCATTCTTCTACCAATATATACCACTGTCCCTCCTCTGAACATGTCCAAACCATCTTTATCTGGCGTCTCTAGCTTTTTCTTCAAACCAAGGCCTACTCTGGAAACCCATAAATAAAATATTTAAAATAAGATGCAATCTCCGCGTCAACCTGTTTTGCTGTTAATGATAAGCAACAATCCAGAAAGCACAGTAGCAGTAAAAATTGGAATATAAAAAAGAGTGACAGTATCCTAGCCATACTTAAGTGTATATATTTAAGTTACTTATTTTTCTGTTACGATTCCTCACCTGTATTTCCATTGACAGAGCTCAGATGGGTCATAGTACTGTGAAGTCCAAACTGATGAGAGCACCAATCGCCACTTGGAACCTCAAGTCAAATTCAGTTTTAGAATCGCAGGAAGAATTTTACAGCTGTAGGACACCTGTGAGACAACCGTCGTCCTCCTCTTCGCAGTGCATGTGTGCGTTTGTGAGTGTGTGAGGTGTGCACATAGCTGGTGGTGCTCATTCCATCATCCTCCTGCTGAGATTTGTATCGTTAAACCGGTTCATCTTGCTCTGGAGCAGGAACTCAAGATAATACACTGAACCAGTGTGCCTAAATCAACAGAGGTGGAACATTTTCATAATTATATTAAATTAACAGAAAATAGTTTATCTCCTTCTGAATATATATATACATGTAAATGATTATATATATGTATTATAAATAACAATTCACTTATACAGCTGCAATAATAAGAATTATATACACTAGCAAAATAATGGCTGATCATGTGTCATACTATTTTCTCACCTTGATCTCACCTTGACTCAATCTTCAACTTTCCACTTTCTTAAGCCCCATGCCATTTCCTCCTACCAGACAGGTTTACAAGGTTACAATCTTGTATCAATGACTCTGTGTCATTTTGAGTTTATTGTTGTCCTCACTGAGAAAATATTTCCTAATCAAATATAGTTGCCTTATTGATGATGGAATTCTAGACATTCTATTTTTAAGTTCTTTTGTTCATATGGGTATGGATCAAGTGGAAGTAATAGCCAGATTGGGACAAAAGGGAACATTATTTCTCTGTGGCCCGACACCTATTCACCCACGGAGTGGTACCGGTCCCTGGCCCAGTAGTTCGAGACCAATGCTCTAGAACACATAAGGGTTCTTGACAAGGCTACTAAAAGATGAAAAAATGAAAATTGAAAGTTTAACTACAGTACTCCGTACTTCACATGAATACAAATTTCATTTTTAATAATTTTTCATTCTAAGGTCAGTCCACAGATAATTCAGCAAAATCCAAAGCAAAATAGCTTCCATGTTGCATTAAAATACGCCATACTCCGTAACAGCCATGCCTACACATATACTGCTCTGTTTTGCGAGTTTCCATGAAAAGGACAAAACCAGTGACGATTCTCAAAAACAAAAAACAAAATCAGGTTGATAATCATTGTGAGTCAGGGGCGTAGCCAGACCCCTTAAAATGGATGGACCCTGAAAAGTATTATAGCCAAGTTTGATCAGCCCTGTCATTGGATTGGATGGGCCTGACTGACAAGTGGGTGGGCCCAGGCCCACCCTGGCCCACCTGTGGCTACGCCTATGTTGTGAGTCATGTCATGAATCATTTAGCTGTGGATTCTATAACGAATTAATCTGCCTCTACCAATGATATAACACTTCTCAATTTTTTTTTCCTCTTCAGAAAAACACATCTCCACGCCTTTGAACCTGAACTCTTCGTTGTACTTTTTTTGTGCATCGCCTACACATATACTGCTCTGTTTTGCTCCTGTTGACCTTCACATTCACTCTATCACATATTGTTTTTTTAAACTCCTCCCTAGATGCCTCACAGATTATTACGTCATGAGCAAACCTTATCATACAGCACCAATTTAAGAAATAATCTCTAACATCATATAAGATAGTTCTGCCTCATAGTTCTGTTACATCACTACTCAGTGGTGAATGGATGCCTTTGTTTCACCTATTAGGGACTGGCCAATTGTCACAAAAGACATGATCTCATCTTTGCGTAGTCTTTGCTGGGCGCGTCTTTCTATAGTGACTGTCTGTAACATTGTCTATATAGACGGAATAGGTAGTTATGTAGATAGACCTGTTTTGATGCTGATTTGTTCCAAATAAATCACCCATGCAATGAGTTACTACAGACACCATGATTCTAAAAGTATTTATACCGGATCTAAAGAAATGGGATTATAATATGTTTGGTTGTAAGACTTTCAACAATAATATTTGGAACTGCCTTTTACACGTCAGTGATTTTCTGTAGACGTGGTGACACAAACATTCTTGAGGTGACAATGTATTCATCTGTTCTCTTAATCCTTACAAAATTTGTTTTTATTTAATTCAATGTAATTATTTCTGAGGAACAGGAACAGTTGGTGGCCTTGTGGTTAAAAAAGCAGATTTTTGTCCGCAAGGCCCCCGGTTCGAATTCCCCTACTGCCAAGCTACGGTTGAGGTGCCCTGAGCATTAATCTTTGATCTCACTTACTTGTGTATGAACACAGCCGTCGGTGTGTGCCACCTCACCCAAATCAGAACAAAATAACCATCTGCCCAAAAATATCCCACAGCATTCAACTTGGAACTCAGACCTGCCAGTTCTGTTTGCAGTATTTGTTCCCCGCCTGCAGCCATGTAAACACTAGAATAAGTAAGAGCTGGTATGTGGTAAGGGCTGTACAGTACATGCGTTTGTGTGTAAGGTGCATGACTGATTGTTGAAACCTGCTGTGATACGACATAAAGGGTCTGGATTACTGTAACTAATAAATGAATGTTGTCAATATGTTTATGTTTGATGCTGACGTTTGCCCCTCTTATTTCTTTATTGTTGTTTTGAGAGATGTTGCTGTCAATACAACTAAATAATGAATTGACAATTTACTTTTGAGAATAGATGGAATAGGTCTTCCCCAGGTCTTCTCAAAAAACCTGGGGTAAACATAGTTTTACTTCCACAGATTCTATCTAGTCTTTCTATTCTATCTGTGTGGTATGTGCCTGATATGAATCTTGGTCGCTTCACTTAATGTTTTTATAATGATAGTAATGCCTCTATTTAGGGACCTGAGTTGCTCTGTGACGATAGTCCCAGTTCATTCAGCTCAGTGTCATGCATTCTCCTTCTGTACTGTATTGGGGTTCGGCAGTCAGAGTTTCACTGCATGACAATAGTGCAAGAATTCCTGTATTGCAGATTTTGCACAATGTCAGGTTTTATGCCAAGTTTATATTCACATTTCAAAATAGCAGAAAGATTTTCAAACAAATATTTTGTAACAAAAAGGGATCTTATGGTCTACAAGAGAAAAAAAAAATTAAAAAAGGACATTTTGGGTAGCAAAGAAATAACCTGTGCATATGGAAAACATAATTTGTGATTTTTGTGGGAGCAACTACAGCAACTATATATATATATATATATATATGTATATATATATATATATATATATATATATATAT
>JAFBJS010000500.1:0-15169 GCA_016785265.1 Paraplagusia blochii | reverse complement strand
CAGGTGAGTGGCGAGGCTGATGCTGCACTGTGCACAGGTGGTGACGGTTCCACTAATTGTTTCTCTCCTGTGATAAGTAGGAGCCGGGTTCACAGGAGGAGAGAGACAGAGAGACTGAGAGACTGAGACGCAAAGCCCGCTGAACCAGACCGTGCTGTGTGTGTGTGTGAATGTGTGTGTCCGACCGCCGGGCCACTATTGCATTGTTGCCAATAAACCTGTGTTTGGAACCTCTAATCTGAGTGATTGGTGTTCAGAGGACTCACAGACTACCACAAACATATATGTCAACATATATGTTACATGTACAGAGTAAGGTATCCAGTTTATATAGGTAAATATATTTAGAGTAATCTAAGTAGATCACTTTAGCCTGGTATTTTGAAAAGTAGCTCACTAGACAAAAAAGTGTGGACACCCCTGGTCCGCTGTATATTCTCAATAGAAATATTTACTTAAAATAGATTTTGTAATGTGAGTCAGCTTTTTTTTGCTTATAATTTTATTTCCTTGTCTCTGTTGGATAATATTGACCTGTTTGAAAAGCAGTAAAAACAAGTCAATGTTGATGTGCACATATCTCAAACGTGAGCACATAGTGATCTCTGCTGTAAGAGGGTGTGGTCTAAAACCTGTGTTGTGTTTTGATTTTATTATGACAGTTGCTTGCAAGAATGGTATTGTATGATTTTAATCCATGTGTCCAGACCTTTTTATTATGATAATGATGATCAGTCTTACAGACTAACAGACTCAATGTGGTACACAGCTTGTTGCTGAAGTGTTGGAAAATTTCTGACATTCGAGAGTGGGAAAAACTAGCCAAAAACAACTTATTTTCCTCAAACTTTTCTGTCTTTCTTTTTTATCTACATTTTTTCTTGGTGTGTATTCTTTCTTGGAGATTCATTATTTCTTTTTCCCCTTCTATTTTTTTCTATTATTTATATTATCCATTCTATGTAATCTCAATCTTTGCCCATATTATCTGGACAAAAGTGGTTCTGGTGTTGCAAAAGTTGGATGAAAAAAAATGGATAGACAGTGCAATGAATGTTATGCTTCCTCATATGTGCCCACATTAAAACATGTAAACATATTTACAAAGAAAGACGGTACACAGAGAGAGTTTTCAAAGTTTTAATAATATAACTTAATAATAATAATAATATAACTTTCTTCCCAAACGGTGGCTGTGACAGGGCAGTAAAACGGTAGTAAAACGGTAACAACATGGTAGCAACACGCTAGCAACACAGTATAACAGGTCTGGAAAAACAGATCTGGTAAAAGAACATACTGGTAAAAATTACGGTAAGCCGTCTTCATCTTCATCCTTTGAACTGAAGCCATCGAAGTCATCTTCCTCAGTGTCGGAATGAAACGGTGTCATATAGACGTCGTCACACACTCCCTCAGCCCTGTCTCTTATACACATCCATGACCTTGCGGACCCATAATGCACTTTAGTCTTTTCTTTCTCTCCCAATTTGATTTGAAAATGTTTTTTTTTCACCTCATAAGTTTTTCTTTCCTTTCCATTTCCTAAGCAAATTGTCTGATTATTACCTGATAAACCGCAGACGTTTTATATAAAATACTCAAGTGCATTAAAGCTGGCGGCCGTTAGAAAAATTACATAAATTGGCCGCATCACTGAATAAGCCGCAGGGTTGAAAGTTTGGGAAAAAAGTAGCGGCTTATAGTCCGGAATTTACGGTAATCTCAATCTTTGCCCATATTATCTGGACAAAAGTGGTTCTGGTGTTGCAAAAGTTGGATGAAAAAAAATGGATAGACAGTGCAATGAATGTTATGCTTCCTCATTGAAATTGGCTTCTTTTTCTTTTGCTCCACTTTCACGGTTTTATAGGTAAATATATATATATATATATATAAACACCAATATTTATTCAGAATCGGAATATATATATATATATATATATATATATAAATTTATATATAGTTGTATATGTCTCTAGCTAACTACATTATCACATTTCTATATATTACAGTGTGTAACTGTGGCAGTACGTGTAAGATGTGGCACCCACAGTGGCTCAGCCTTGAACCTTATTTCTTTTGTTCCTGCCTAGCAACTGGAATGTACCCAAAACTGATCTGACAAGCTTTTATCGGACATATTTCTAGGCAGGTGTGGCTTTTCATTGTTGTTTTATGCACGTGTCCTTAACAGTTCCAATGTTTCCTCCACTGTGTCATCATCTCAGCAACATCTTAAATTATGTCTGCTATTTTGGAATGCACATGTTTACATCATGCCATTGTGAGTGTACTGTGAAATGAGACAGAAGTTATCTCGGTATGATGAGCTGATATCCATGTAGACGTGGGTAAATATTCGCAAACTGCCAAGATAAGAGCATGATACTGACAAACTCTCGTAACCTCTGCAGACAGAGCATGAATCAGGGAATTTCTGGAGTGATAATACTGTCTTAATGATTGTTATAATGTTTCATATTGATATACTTTTGAATCCGGAATGCATTAATAAATAAATACCATATGTGATGACTTAAATGCAAACACAAAAAAACCTCACTAGTGAAAATGTTTTGTTACCTTGTCAAACCCAAACAGGAAAAATTTAATTATTTTTTTTTTTTGTTCCGGAACAGAAAATAACAAAAAAGTATAGTCACTGGTTAATACCAGTTTGATTTGGTTCTTTAAAAAAACTGTTAAAAAGCCTGTCTAGTTGACTTGCAGTTTTTTTTTTGGCAAAGTGCAAACAAATTAATTTAATATTTGCAAATTCCTGCAACTGAGGACATCTGTAATACACAATCTGTTGGCAGGACCTGATCATCATACTATGTCCCCTTTTGCCCTTTTGGCAACAAAGAACAGCCTGTTGCTGGGTTGGACAGCGTTAGGAGAAGCAATGGCAACACAAAGTTTAATGAGGGCACAGAGACAATGTCATCTTCTTAACAAGTGGGTCTAATACGGCCATTAAACCTGTGTATCCACTTGTGTAGACAGTTGCTGGTGCAACCTGTTTACCTGGATCGTTACTATTAAATTTGTCCTGAAATGGTACAAACTATTATTTTCAATTTGCATAACAGCAATAACTTCAGACGCCTAAACAAAGACTGTAGGTGTTGTAATTTTCCCACCTGTCACGGTGAAATATGTGTAGCGTGTAAGAAATGACTGCAAAGCCAGACAGATGTCTGTTAGTATAGTTACCTGTATTTGAGTATTTCCCCTTAACAAGCTTCTGTTATGACAAAACAGTACTTGATTTACTTCAGGCTTGTGTGTAAACTTATTATTGTGGTCCAACAATAATGGACTATTCAAGAGACCACATTTTTTGGGGATGCAGTTGGTGGCCTAGTGGTTAAGGAAGCGGACTTGGGTCTGCAAGGCCCCTGGTTCGATTCCCCCTCCCACAAGTTGGGATTCCCCCACACTGGCCCAGCCAGCAGCCCTCTGCTCACTACAGTGATAGGTTAAATGCAGAGGCATAATTTCCTGAAGGATATTCCTGAGGGATTAATAGAGTACTCAAAATAAAAAAAATAAAATAAAAGTGTAAAGGGATACTGTTGTTCTTGGACACCAGAAATAATAATTCTTCCATTTTTATTATCTATAGCTCAATCCTTTCAGGTCATGGAGGAAGCTGGAGTCACTCCCAGTATGTTCTTTTGCAAGATTAAATATTGGTAATATTCTTTTTGTAAGTCAACAACATTAACTGCTGTAACTGCTCATAGCAGATACAGTGTAAATACTAAATATTAATACTATGTAGGATATCAGTAACATATACTAACGGTCCATCTCCCGTACATATTAGATATAATCTCATATGCCAAATATTGCATCGCCTGTGAGATTTGACTGCAAAACATACTTTGGACACTTTTTCTCTGTGCAAGATTTAATTTGCTTTTTCTTGGCATTGGTAAAAATAGGTAAATATAGGATAACGTTAAAGAAACAGAGTTTGAAAATTTGCATGAACTGAGTTAAAAAAATGCCATGTCAAAGAAGGAATAATGATTAAAACGTTTTAGTCTTTTCTACACTATGTATTGGGGAAACGATGATTAGTCAAGTCAAAATATAAATTACCGTAATTCCCGGACTATAAGCCGCAACTTTGTCACTCAATTTCAACCCTGTGGCTTATGCAGAGATGCGGCTAATGTATGCCAGGGGCGCTCTAGCAGAAATGGTAAGAATGAGACAGGTGGTGTCGAGGAAGACGCAAGTCACAACCACCAATAAACACCATAGAAGAAGAAGAAGTTTAACGTAGGCTAACGCACTTTGTACATGATTAAAATTAGCATAAACTTACCGGCGCTACCGAACCCCGCTAGTTTCATATGCGCATTCACCAAACCCTACTTTAGTAGGGTGAGTTGGTGTGTCTTGACCTTTGTGGTGTCTTGTCCTCCGCGGCAGAGGCTCCACCGAACCCCAGAGACCAACTCACCGAACCCCTAGGGTTCGATCGAACCCAAGTTAAGAACCACTGGTCTAAATGTGTACATGTATTTAAGGATACAGACCTTTACATAGATAAACACGATGACTGATGATGATCGGATGATTGGTTTGACAGGAATAAATGAAGGAACATGATGCCAATGCCGTGACAGCCTCTGGAAAAAAAGGAATGTAGAAAAAGTTGTTTATCCACCTGCTCTAATTCCTTGTAACATTCACAAGGAGCTTCCTGGTTGTGAAAATATGTGTCTCGTTTTTTTTTTTTTCCCCAGATGAAGTATGGATGCCATTGTCATATATCACTTATTAAATACCAATATGACAACAAAGAGGCAAAGAATGTACAGAGAGATCTGCTTTGAGAGATAGGAGGTGAAAATGTATTGGTCTACCACACAGTGGCACTATTGCACTAGTTTTTACATTGCTTTGAAGGCAATGTTGCCCCTTACACGTCCATAGAGTGGGCTGAAAATCTTTAACTGTCTTTGCAGCATATTTAATACATACAGATAACACATTCACCTCAGAGGTGTCAGAGCAATAGGTGGACGCATGGAAGGATGGACGGATGGAGGGAGGAAAAGTAAGGATGGATGGATCATTGGATAGTTAGATAGGTAGGTGGGTAGGTAGATAGATACATAGACAAATAAAAGGAGGGGTATAGGAATAATAAATATAAATGGTGATCGGTGATTAAGGGGGGAAGAGAAGAAGGGATAGATAGATGGACGGACAGATTGTAATTTGATTGAATGGAAGAATATATGGATAGGAATATAAATGGATGAATGGATGGATATACTCCTCTGGTTAAAACATTGGATAATTCAGTGTTAGCAGGTTGGTACAGCAGCAACACAATGCAGGTGTAGTGAAAGACCTAAAGTAAAACCTTCAACAGTAATAATATAGAATAATGAAAGGTAACCTCATATTAAAGATAGTGATATTACAAAATGAAATCAGCCTGGTGACTGCAGTGGATAATTATCTAGTGACATATTGTAATTTGAAAAGAGATGCTTATTATAAGATATTTGACTTTGCTATTTGTAGGAGTCTGAAGAAAGCTGTTTGAAATAAAGATTATTTAAAGAATACATGCAATTTTAGTTTTAAACAAAAGGCAGTATATCTAAGTTTTTGGAGACAAAAAGACACATCTTAGCACAGAGCAGTTGCAAACTTGCTTCTGGAATCTTTCGAAGAAAAAAATCAGATCGCAGCTTCCTCAGTCTGCTCCTCACTCTGCAAGTCAATAGGAGGGTACATTTTAATATCAGAGGCAAATAGACACGGGAGAGACAAGGTATGTTTGGTGAACTGCTGCAAAGGTCACGTCTAAGAGAAACTCCAAATGTCAAATACCCGTCTCTGAAGTTTAGCCCTTTGTCAGATCTGATAGACTGGTTCATTTCCAGACGTGTGAAATGCCACTTTTGATGTCGATATATACATTTCTTCTTCTCCGTTGATGAGAATTGAGCCTGGCTTTGTGACAGTGATCCCGACTACGTGCGCCTGTGCTTTGTTGTGCAGACATATTAGGGCCATTTTTTTTCGGAGTAAATACCTCTGCCCTTTTCCCTCTGGTGCCCTTTCAAACCAAGATCGAATTTCTTACAGTGATAGTCACCCCGGGCACTGTAAACCAAAGGGGGCATATGAAGAGAAACATTTGGAGGTTATTTGTATCATAGGAAATGTCACTATTTGCATTTCGCTGAATATCTAATGTAAGCTTATTTTTCAACACCCGAAATGCAAATACATTCTCTACTAGCCTTTTCTAGTGAAATGCAATTTCTGTCTTTTGTAAGTAATATTGTTTTTAACTAGATATCCTCGTCTTATATTTGTCATCTTCGTCTTATTCCTCTGGCTTGTCCCTTTTTTCTTGGGTTGCCGTGAGTCAACATTTTCCATCTCCCCCTGTCCTCTGCATCCTGAACTCTGACTCCAACTACCTCCATGTCCTCCTTCACTGCATCCATCAATCTCCTCCTTGTCTCCTACCTGGTAGCTCCATCTCTAGGATGGTTCTTCTACCAATGCATCTGTTGTCCCTCCTCTGAACATGTCCAAACCATCTCAATCTGGCTTCTTGAGATTTTTCTCCAAACCTTCCTGTCTGGGTTGTCCCTCCAATGACCTCATTCCTGATCCTGTCCATCCTAGTCACCCCTAAAAAGAACCTCAGCATCTTTAATTCATATGTTTATATCTGTCTGTAGGTGTGTAATGAGCTGGTGACATTTCCAAAAATCTAATATTAATAAAAGTGAGCATATGTCTTTAAGATGTAAAGACCAACACTATGCAAGGTTTTTTACCTGTTTTTTCTTTCTTTTTTTTTTTTTTTTAAAGGCCCTATGTTCAAAGCCCCAGCTCTGTCAGTGTGATGGTTCTTATTTCCTTTACACAGAAAATATATTCCCAAGGTTTCTTATATTCAGATCGCCTTTTTTCATTGCGTTGACATATTTCACCTCTGAGCTTCAGTCTCCTTCAGATGTGTCACCTAATGTCACTGTGACGTGTCCCTATCAGCTGTTCTTCTCCAAAGCTTGACAGCAGGTGGCATGGTCGTCATGTCAACATTGGCAGTGCGTCCATGTCTCCTGCTGCCTGGTCACACTTTTCTAATTGTGTTCCATGTGTTTGACGGTTAAAATGACCTTTTGTTGCGTTTCACTGTCAGTTTTGCCACTCTTGTCGTCCTAAAACATATTATATACTTTAAGGTTTCTTATACAAAGAGGTGGAGTTTTTTTCTTGACGTGTTTCTATGTGGCTGAGATGCGCCACTGTGACACACCCGTATTCCTCACACATGCATAAATGCTATTTATTTATTAGGCGTCTCTGCCCCTTTATGTGAAGACTGATTGGATTGACCGTCAACAGGCTGCCACTAGGGTGCGAGAAAAATAATTAGGATCTGAAGGATTTGCAGGTGTATCGACCAGGTTCAGATATATAACTGAGTGTGCAACCAAAAAAGTTCATGCACTGATGAAATAGTTCAATGGACTGTTGATTGGATGATGAGGTAGTGTTTAAGGTTTATCAGAAACTCAATAAGGGGCCTCAACTCTTGGCCTTTGGGCCAGAAGTGGCCAGCAGACTAAGGCCCAGGGCCCGGATGCGGGCCGTTGAGCTTTCTAATGTCTAAATATATTATTATTAGACTTTTGCTTTTTCCTGCAATAATGTGTTCCCCAAGTAGATGATATCATAAAAGGTATTATAAATGTAGGATTTTATATATTTTTTTACATGACTCTTACATGTCATTTATCCAAGTTCCAACAAACAATCCATCTTTCTGCTGTGGACTGATTGGTGCCCGTGACTCAAAAAGTTTGCCCATGGCAGGTCTAGGGTGTAGCATAGCCTTCACCGACCTTTCCCAGACAGTGTGGTAGACAATGGTTTGACTCACTATGGTTAACCACAAAGTTCATCGTCTCTGCACTCACGTGAAAGAGATGATGAGCAGAACTTGTATCACCTTGACTGACCTGTTTGATGACTGGGTCATTGTAGCTTTTGACAGCTCTATAACGTGTGAAGCTTTTATTTATACTGCAAACCAGAGGACAAAGAAAGAATGCCAAAAACGTCCACTGACCAAACTCATTCTTCTTGGTTGCATGGAAAGCAAACTCCTTGTGACACCCGTCACCAAAGTGAACATGCTCAGTGGACCTCAGAAGTGACTTGGCAGTTGGTGGATTTGAACCTGGACCCTCCAAACCCCAGTCTGGTTTCTATACCACTGGGCCACCACTGCCCCACCTCGTTTTTTTTTTCTCTTTTTAAGAAATGTGTGAGGATACCAGTCACTGTAGCTCAAAAGTTCAAGGGTTCAACAACTCTGCATGATTTTATTATTGTTGTCATACGCACCAAATAATTTGTGTGGTAGACAATGGTTTGACTCACCATGGTTAACCACAAAGTTCATCGTCTCTGCACTCACGTGAAAGAGATGATGAGCAGAACTTGTATCACCTTGACTGACCTGTTTGATGACTGGGTCATTGTAGCTTTTGACAGCTCTATAACGTGTGAAGCTTTTATTTATACTGCAAACCAGAGGACAAAGAAAGAATGCCAAAAACGTCCACTGACCAAACTCATTCTTCTTGGTTGCATGGAAAGCAAACTCCTTGTGACACCCGTCACCAAAGTGAACATGCTCAGTGGACCTCAGAAGTGACTTGGCAGTTGGTGGATTTGAACCTGGAACCCTTCAAACCCCAGTCTGGTTTCTATACCACTGGGCCACCACTGCCCCCACCTCGTTTTTTTTTTTTTTTTTTTTTAAGAAATGTGTGAGGATACCAGTCACTGTAGCTCAAAAGTTCAAGGGTTCAACAACTCTGCATGATTTTATTATTAGTGTCATACGCACCAAATAATTTGGCACCGAATTGATCATTTGTTTCACTGTCATAGACATTGCGCCCATTAATAAATACCATGTCTGTAATTGGATGAGCAGAACTAACATCTGCATCCGCTCAGGTACTGCCAAGGGCAATGTGCAGTACTCAATACTCAGTGACAATAGAAAGTTTTGCAGAAAAGGTGTGTCATCGAACAGTGGCAAACAAGGCAGTGCAGACAAGCTTCCAACTAAAACATACCTGTTCATCTGTGATCAGGACAGACTGTGACAGCGGTTGCCAAGCATTTTTCACATAACTAATTTCTGGCCACGCCACAGGTATTCTTTTACAGTCACACGATCGCAGCTGTCAATCCATTTGCACTAGTTGTTTGCAGTGTTATAATCTCTATTTTAAAAGGCTCCATCTGGCTATTACTTACACTTGATCCATACCCATATCAACAAAAGAACTGAACAATAGAATGGCTAGGATTCCATCATCAATAATGCAACTATATTTGATAAAGAAATATTTTCTCAGTGAAGACAACAACAAACTCAAAATGACGCAGAGTCATTGATACAATACTCAAACCTTGTATACTGGTCTGGTAGGAAAGAAATCCACTGTATGCACTTGGGAAATCCTTGTTGTGCCCATGCACAGTTAATTCGGGTAGGAAGATTTTATAGGTAGGAAAATATTTCAAAACACAGAAAATTTACTTTTAATAAGGATATTTATCTGCCACAACTTAATGACCAATCCTTCAAAATCTTTTAAAATATGACAAGACATTTAACTGGTCTGTGGCGCAAAAAAGGGTTAGTGGATATTAGTTCAATTATGTAAAAACTGGGTTATTGATGATATAGTCAAGCAGTTGGTCAAAAATTATTTTTGACTGTCATACACTGCAAGTACTTCTAAAACTAGATGAGCCTATGTGTCTTCACTGGGCAATCTTCCCTCTTCGTTCACCGCCTCTCTCTCTTCACCTTCCTTGTTCTCATGCTTTTTGGAATTCCAATGGTTTCCAATCATAGCCTGGTATACAAACACACCCACCGCAGCACCCAGGAAGGGAGCACAAGTTGGCACTAGGAACCAGTAGCTGCATGCACTTTGTGGAGAAAAAAAAGAAAGAGAAAAGATTTTAAAGGCTGAATCTGCAACAGCTTGGTTATTGCAGAAGTGCGCGCGCTTCCAAATGAGAAATGCTAATACTCACGAAAACACCTCCGTCCCCCAGCCTGCTACAGCAGTGAAGATCCGTGGTCCTAGGTCTCTTGCTGGGTTAACTGCATATCCACAGTTAAAGCCCATTGAAAGACCAATAACTGAAACAACAAGGCCCACGACGAAAGCCTCCAGGCCTTTAGGGACTGGGCTGTTGTAAGGATCCACTATGGCCAGGATGCAGACAATCAATGAAGCTGTTCCAATGAGCTAGGGGACAAGACACAGATCAGTTAGTTCTAACAGAAGGATGAAACGGTCCAATCATCTCATAAAGTGTGCTGTGAAAACAGCCACTAGTTCTTCATCTTTTCCTTTCAGCTTGTCCCTTTTTTCAGGGGTGGCCACAGTGAGTCAACAATTTCCATCTCACCCTGTCCTCTGCATCCTCCACTCTAACTCTGACTACCTCTATGTCCTCCCTCACTGCAGCCATAAATCACCTCTTTGGCCTTCCTCTTCTTCTTCTAATAATAATAATTATTAGAACATCAGCGGTAACTTGGCAGTACAGGGATTCGAACGGGGGGCCTTGTGAACCCATGTCCGCTTCCTTAACCATTACGCCTCCAACTGCCCCATGGTAGCTCCTTCTACCTGGTAGCTCCATCTCTAGGATCATTCTTCTACTAATGTATGCACTGTCCCTCCTTGGAACATGTGCAAACCATCTCAATCTGTCTTCTCTAGCTTTTTCTTCAAACCTTCCTGTCTGTGTTGTCCCTCTTATCACCTCATTCCTGATCCTGTCCATCCTTGTCTCTCCTAAAGAGAACCTCAGCATCTTTAACTCCTCCACCTCCAGCTCTATCTCCTGTCTTCTACCTATTCCTTGTGTCTCTAATCCATCCATCACGGCTGGTCTCACAACTGTCCTGTAAACCTATAGCTGACTCTCTTCTATCACAGCCACTAGTTGAGAAATATATTACTTAAATCTATTAATACTGTACTTTCTCTTGGTTAGCTGACATCACTCTGTCGGACAGAAATCACCTTTCTATTTTTAAAGCAATAACATTTACATAATACATGCTATGGCCTGTCAGGATACAGGTGTGTGTGTGTGTGTGTGCATGGGTGAGAGGGGAACCTGTGATCACGTAACCCAGAACACGAGTAAAGAGTAAATTCTAGGGGAATAACTTTAGAATTTCATTGTCTGGTAAAAGGAAGTATACTGCATGAAAGGCTTTCAAATGATATAATTGGTGCCCAGAAGATGTAGGCCTTATAAACAATAGATAATATTTTTTTAAAAATGGATTGGAAAATTCACAGACTCCTGGCAGCGTTGCTCAGACTCCAACGACTCCCTAGACCCAGAGCAGAGAAGAAGAACTGCAATCTGATTAAACACTCACACTAGTGCATGCTGATCTCGAACTTGCCTTCCTTGTAGTACCTTGTATTAAACACAGGGGCGGCCAGGTCTAATCTATATATTTTGCAAGCTGCCTTGCTCATTTACATGTCCCTAACATTATTTGTTTAGTAATTGGTCATAGTCTGTGGCATCATTGGTGAGGACGACTCTCCATTCTTGTCACTAATCTTCTCCATGTCTTCTGTCTCTACATTCAGACATTGTTTTTACCCAATCTCTCATGTCCAAATGTTCTCCAAGTTTTTTTTCTAACTCCTTCTCTAAACTGCTCTCCTTTACCTGCCCCTTTCATCTGCTCATTCCTTATCCCATCTATCCAGTGACCTCAGCATCTTCACTACTGCCTCCTGCCACTCAAACAAGGCCATTG
Organism: Paraplagusia blochii; assembly: GCA_016785265.1. NCBI lineage: Eukaryota > Metazoa > Chordata > Actinopteri > Pleuronectiformes > Cynoglossidae > Paraplagusia > Paraplagusia blochii. The sequence goes on along the minus strand of JAFBJS010000500.1, from coordinate 3,273 downwards.
TCTCTCAACCATCCATCATAGCAGGTCTCACTGACATCATGCGAAGAGACTTTTAACTTCACTGCTCTCCTCCAGTCACAAATTACCCCTGACTCCTGTTTCCATTTACTTCTTCCTAGCTGCAGACTTTGCTTCATTAAACCAACCACAACCATGTATTATGTCACAGTCTTTACTTTCTCTCCATATTTCTCCAATATCTGTTTTTCTGATATTTTAGGGAACTGGAACTACATCTGTAAAATGCAATGGTGGGCCGTTAGGGCCAGCAAAGCCTTCTCTGCTGGTCTAAATATACTCAGAAATACTACATAAATAAATGGTATCATATATGTATGTATGTTTCTTCGTAGGGTGGCAGGGCGCTCCCTTAGAGACAAGGTGAAGAGCTCTGTCACCCGGGAGGAGCTCGGAGTAGAGCCATTGCTCCTCCCCATCGAAAGGAGTCAGTTGAGGTGACTTGGGCATCTACATCGGATGCCCCCTGAACGCCTACCACTGGAGGTGCTTGGGTCATGTCCCACTGGGAGGAGACCCAGAGGAAGACCTAGGACACGCTGGCGCGACTATGTTGCCCGGCTGGCCTGGGAACGCCTTGGGATCCCCCCAAGTGTCTAGGGAGAGGGAGGTTTGGGTGTCCCTCCTCCAAATGTTGACCCCGCGACCCGGCTCCGGATAAGCGTATGAAGATGGATGGATGGATGCATTTTTTATTATTATAAAAATAGTTTTAAAAAATTGGATAACATCTTTCTAATAAATCTAAAAAAAAATAAGGTTCCATGAAATCTGCCAGAGCCTGAACCCGTTCAGTTTAGAACGCTAGACCTGCTAGCTGGCCCTATGTGGAAGGCAGCATGTAGGTGTCCTGTGTTCTTGCAACCTATTGAATTTGAACTAGGAGATTTGCTAGCTGGATTCTCAAGTCCTGGTGTCATACTGATTTTATTATGAGGCCTATTTATTTGACGTTACAAAACAATGAGATCACTGTAAGTCTACGGTTAAAATGCACGGCCCCGCCACTGGTAAAATTGATGAAAAACAATAGGCAAAAAGAGTTACATACAAACTGTGCCACTCTTAAAACTAGAAGAGCAACTCAAATGGATTTCTGCAGCCTCATCCTACAACACTCTTTCTAAGAGAAGCAGCAGGATGAAGACTAAACAGTCTGGAACTAAACCAACAGACCAGTACTCTTCTATTAACTGATTCACAGCTAGATAGCATTTGAAAAACACCTAATGTCACTTGCAATTAAGCCATTCCAACATCAGCAGACCCTAAAACCTCCTGTCATAACTCTGACCAATAAAAATATAACACTCAAGGAAATGTAAATCTTTTCCTCTGATGTATCAGCAGTGTGATGTGACTCAGCATTGTTTATTCACTCTTTTCACTCCTAGGAGGAGACAATGAAGCAGTCTGTTCAGTTTGATGTGCACTGCTGTGACCTGAGGTGGCTATTCAAGATGGTAATTGTTTTTTTTTTTTGCTAAAAAAGAAATGTAGGCCTTGGACAGTGATCCGATTGTTTGTTCCCTGGGAAGGAGAGACTGCTTCATATGTGCAAATTAAATGACAGAGATTGTTGACAAGAATTGTGGAAGATTAAAAAAATGAAACCTGATCGAAGAATCCATTAACCAGGCTGAGATGTTCTGAAGGATATGTGGCAAATATTCCAGCTGTGGCATTTTCCCCAACTACAATCAGTTCACCGTGGCTGAAGTCCCACAATGCATCTGGGGAAAGGAATTGAGATTGTAAAGAAAAATAAATGAAAGTTAACTATTGCAACTTGCCTTTGAAATAAGTTCATTTTAGTTAATTACTGGGGTAAACACACTCTAGATATAGTGTAGTGTAGTACTGCAGATGCTGTATTGTAGTTTATGTTATAATTTTCAGAATTTTACTACCTCTTAATATTCTGATTATTTTTACTTTAAATGTCATACATCAGTGTTCACAACCCCTGGTCTGGGGACGAGTGCAAGTCCATAGGCCATGTGGTCCTGAGAAAATACTGATCTGCAGTAAAATCTGAGAAATGTTAAACAGAAACACAAGGCTGAGATTTATAAAAATATTGCTCTTTGTACCCTTTTGTAATTTGTGGTCAGAAAACATTTTGCCAGGCAGGCTGACTCCACCGGCAAAGATTCGTCAAATACCAACAACAAATATTTAAGATAAGAGACTGACTGTTGCGCTCAAATCATTTTGTATGTGTTTGCTCCCTCTGCAGGTTAACATACCAAAATACATTCCAAATATGATGGTGGCACCCAGAAAGGCACCGAGAGTCTGGGAGAAAATGAACACAGGGAAATTCCTCCATTCTTCTCTTTTGAGTAAACACAGGGCAAAGGTAACAGCCGGGTTCAGATGACCACCTGAGGACAGAAGGATTCTAGGGTGAGTTTCAGCATCAGCACCATTAGCATTAGGATGACAATAAAGGACTATTCTATCTATTAGAAAATGTCTTCCTTTTAGAACTCCAAGGGTAGTATTTTTTATAATTAGTAGGAAAAGACATTTAATGGGATCTAAGATTGTTTTTTGATAATAATGGGATATAACATATTACTGGTAAACCATGTTTATCTATCTATCTATCTATATATATATATATTTATATATATATATATATATATATATATAGTGGCATACAGCCTGTGGTCATTAAGCAAATCAATTTTCTAAAAAAAAAAAACAAAAACCTTTAAAAAATCACTTATTTTAACAAACTAATTTTATTCAGCACAGTGTGCATTTCAAAATATCAGATTTTCTAAAATAAAACACATGCTCTACAGCTGATTCACATTATTTAAATTTTTGACCAGCCGACCCAAACGGAACAGGTCCGTGGACCGTGGGTCAGACCGACTTTTGGGTCGGGACCCACCAGTTGAGAACCATATATATGTTTATATTTAGATGAAACCAAAAGACATTATATTTTTTATTACAAACATTTTTAGGTGATAATATTTTTAAAAACCATTGGCATCCTTCCCTTTTCATTTAACTTTCACACCAATCACAAGATTCCGTGCCAAATTAGTCTGCAAATTTCTGCAGGTATTTATGCTAATACTAAAGCTAAATCTGTTCTTCAGTAACTGTGGTCTTGCTGAAATCTTGTTAAAATGGAAGAACACTGTGTCAAAAATTAAATTGGTGGGATGAAAAAGAAAAAGAAAAAAAAAAAAAAAATCAAACTCATTCCTTTCTCTCTAACCTTAACGTCAAATC
>JAFBJS010000498.1:23955-48390 GCA_016785265.1 Paraplagusia blochii | reverse complement strand
TTACCTCCAACATTTACAAGAACATCCTGAGGCCAAAGGTAAGAAGATGCAGATATGATGAAAGGTATATAAAAACATTTGAAATTGTTTATCGTTTATTTTCTCTTTCAGGCAACAGACAAAGAGATTCAGTGGGTTATTCGAGCTTCTGTCCTAGTTGTAGGAGTGATTTGTACATCACTAACCCATCAAACAGACAGCAGTCTGTTCTTCTGGTTCATTGGTGTAGACGTGGCCTACATTGTTATCTTTCCACAACTGGTCTGCGTTCTTTTCTTTGAAATCTCTAATGGTTATGGTGCCATCATGGGATTTGTGGTGGGAGTGACAGTGAGAATCCTCAGTGGGGTGCCATCCCTTGGAGTTCCTGTTTTCCTAGCCTTCCCAGGATGTGTCCTTGAAGATGGAGTTTATGTCCAGTATGCACCAGTGAAGACCATCTCAATGCTGTCTGCCTTGGTTTCCATCTTGTTGATCTCCTATCTGACGTCTGTGCTCTTCAACAAAAGTCTTCTCCCCGAGAACTTCGATGTGTTCAAGGTGAAAGTTCAACGATTAGAGCTGCCTCCAATAGAGGATAATAAAGAAGAGCAGGAGACTGAGATGTTGACTAAAACATGTGATGATGGGTTAAATGCAGGGGCATAATTTCCCGAAGGATACTCCCTATGGATTCATAGAAATATATAAAAAAAACTGTTAAGTTAGGCAACTAGACATTCCGTTTTTGGAAAAGATTTCAGTGTTTCAGGTCCCTCCTGTTGGGTGGACCTAGTGTGGGGTTACCAGTGTTCCATCCCACGTGTACAGTGTAAACGTGACATGTCACACATGTCACGTTTACACTGTGGCGATGCTGAGAAGGTTGTTTGCACTTTAAAGAGGGCTATTTACTCATATACATCAGCTTTTTCTATATGTGTGTTTTTTTTCAAATACTTCACAAAGAATCATAGGACTGTTTCAGACAAAATAAATACATTTTACTATAACTTATATCAAAGTAGTGTTTTTATGTTGTATACCATTATTTATTGAATGCCTTTAGTCAGGCATCACATTAATTCAGGGGAAAACGCATACATATATTGGTATCGGTTAATATTTGTATCAGAAAGTAGGTGTTTGGGCAATATTGGATATTGGCAATAGTTAATATTAGACATCCCAAGACGGTTCACAAACAAAACACAGGATACAAAAAACAAATAATGTCCATCCATGTCCTCAACAAAACAAAACGAAACAAATGTCTTTAAATGAAAGAGAACTCCTGGAGACAAGAGAGTTTGTTGTAACAGGGCAGGAACAGGCCGACCAGAAAACCCTGTATTGCTATAGGAACTGTTTTGAATTGACGCAAAGACGCCAAACTGTGTTTATAAAGAAGCGCAAAAACAACGCAGTCCACAAGCATCTTGATTCACAACACTTTCATTTTCATGTTATGATATATTGTCACATTATTCATTTACCGTATCTGAAAATATGAAAGTATTCTAAATGTGAATGTCAAAAAAGTATAATGACTTAAAATGCATTATTGTTTAAACAAGGTCGTCACAGGAGTGTCGGTTAAGTCTGTCAACAAGGTTGCCTGGAGAGATTTATAAGGTGCTGCAGGTGTCAGTATCCAGCAATGTGTCAAAACGCTTCACAAAGCCTCATGGACCCATCACTACTGGCAGGACAGAGGTGTTCCTGAAGATTACTGTAGGGAGAAGGTCCGAACACTAACAGGTAATTCGATCTGATAGCGAGATGAGTGTGAGCAACGCTTAAATACACCAGTCACCAGTGTCAGCTGGAGATGGTAAACAGGTGAGGCTGATTGCAGGAATTCATGACATTTTGTCACTTTTTATGATTGTGGGCATGTTTAAGATTGTTCACACACCCTCTACAGCAGGGGTGTCAAACCGGATCCACAAAGGGCCGCTGAGGCTGGAGGTTTTTGTTCCAACTAACCAGCAGCGCACCTGACTTGAATTTTTAATCAATTGATCCGAGTTTCCAGACAGCTGATTGGTGGACTAGTTTGCTCTAGATAGGTTGGAACAAAGACCTACAGCCACACTGGCCTTTGAGGAAGGAGTTTGACACCTGTGCTTCCTTCCCATTCAGTAACGCTGTTATTGTTATTGTGGTGTAAAAGGGCTTGTAACTATCTGTGGTCCAAATTGACAGTTTGTCCCTGCCATGGAAAGAGGACTGTGTGGCAGCGGAGCCTGTCTGCTGCCTGTCAGTGTGTGTGTGTGTGTGGTAACTCTCACAGTCATGAGTGAAAGACGGCTGTGCACACTAACTGAACCCATGCGTTGAAAAGGAGAGATTGACATAGGTTAACATGTCAGGCTAAGCCAATCAGAAAGAGACCTGGGTGGGTCTTCTCGCCTTACAGGGAAATAAACAGTCTCACACACACACACACACACTGCACAGCAGCACACACCCACAAGCTAGACGATGGCAAGTGGCAAGTTGAGGTTTCAATAAAAATGCCTGTCAAAATGTCTAAAACATCTATTTTGTTTTTATTGTATCACTACATTTCATTGTGTAGATAGTTACTACAGAACACAACATTTTTTAATGTAACTAGTTATTAGTTACTTTAAAGTAACTAGTTACTAGTTAAATGAAAGTAGTTATTAGTTACTTTTATAATTTACTAACTTTAATAATTTAGTAACCAGTATCGTAACTAATTACATTTATTTGACATTGCAGTTGCAATATTGACAATAGAACAGTGATAGGCACAGTGGAATTTTCGGAATGCTTGGATCATGGTCGACTAGTTTCTGTTTTTTGTAAGATGAGACAAATGTATTCTAGTTCCCTTTGTTTTTACACATAACTCTAATACATGCAGTATTTATATATATATGTGTGTATTGCTTTGCAGCATCGGATTTTGAATATCGGTGGAAATAAACGATACCGATATTCTTTGATATTAGAAAAGGTTGCTAATATCGGCCCGATAATATCGGTGGACCGAGATATCGGCCATGCCTAATATAAATGTATTTAATATTCACATCATCATAATTAGCAATTATCGTATCTCAAGTTCTTTTTGTTACTTTTTTGCTTAGCTTTGATGTGCTGTTATTCAAAACTTTTTATTTCTTGAGGGACATTGAACACTATTTAATGTCAATTGTTTTATCATTGTGGCCTAATGTATTGCTAAGTTTAAGACATATAGGTTGTACATTAAAAATTGGAATATATGAAGCCACCATCACAGTAACAGGACCATGAGTTTGAGTTTGAGCAGAACATCATGGCAGTGAACATGCCAGTAGTGATAGTGATGATGCTTTTCTACCTGCTTTTCATCGGCATTGGCTTGAAATGAGCAGAATGGTGGGTCTGTTGGGAAACCGTCGCGTCGTCTGGATGGTTTGGATCTCCACCATGGCAGGTGAGAGTTTCACCATTGCAGTGGCAACTCACTCATGTTGAACAGCTAAAGTGTTTTAAAATAACAAATTGGCAACTTGGGCAAGAATATACAAGTTGCGCGGTCTAAATGAAACAATTTATGCTATGGATGGAGATGAAAAATAAAAACAAGATAACGTAGAGGTCCACAAATGCTTTCAATTCGTTCTGAAAACGCGTTATTTTTTATCATAAAAAGTTTTTGTGGGAATTTTAATCAGGGAGTTAATACCAAAATGCTAATGGGGCTGTTATTAGAGTATAATATTTCTTCGATAACTGGCTGTCTTCAGAACACCCCCTTGTTTTCACTATTTTGGAACAGCCCAATCAACTGTCTGGTGGGTCGAAGAACTTTCCAGAAACCCCAAAGCCGACGGTTTCTAAATTATTTGTTTTATTTTGTTAGTTTCACTTACAGTGACAATGTCAACGATATCAACAGTCTGGTATGTTAAACAAATGCACAACGGAAAAATGTCGAAAGAAATCTTCGCAAACAACAGCTTTCCTATCACAGCTCGACAACAAATATGGCATATCACCTAAACACGGTAAGATTAAGTACTCGTTGGATTGTTCCGTTGGTTTTGACTGGCGGTGGTATTAGAAGTATATCAATGTTTTAGTCCACTAGATTTTTCATCACCCTCGACAACAGATTATATTATTTCAAGTCATTTTGTTTCTTCACGGACTTCAAATGACCAGGCTGCAGAGATTTAACTAAATAGGAAAACTCTCAATATATTTACCTATATAACTGAATACCTTACTCTCACATTAACATATAACATAGGTTATGCTATTTGACTCAATACTTAAATGATTCCCACTTTAGCCCAGTGATTAGCATCTTGAAATCTAATTTTTTCCTAGTTTTAATTACTATTATTCTATTATGTTATTGCTCAGGATCTACCAGCACTCCTTTGGTGATCTACTGATTAGGCAGGTCTAAGTATTATGGTCAACGTATGGTCATTCCAGGAGAGAATTATCTGTCAATTTAATCTATTCTAGGGAGGCTCTTGTAGGGAAAAAGTATAAATTATGTTTGAGGAAATTTTGATTGATTGTTGTTTCTGAATCCTTTATCTTCAGTACCCTGGAAAACAATTAGATAATAAATTAAGTTAAATAATTGTTTATATTTTACCTCCAGATACTGATACAGGTGTGTTCTGCTTATACAGTCGCATCACAAGAAATTATTTGTCAGAGTTTTGAATATGAAACGTTGTGCTCCTGCAACTTGACATTGTCATGAGCACATCTTGTGTCTGTTATCCAGGCGCCAGTTTCTGTATCTTACATGCTGTGGGTACTTATCTTTCTGCAATTCCACAACATTGTCTGTTTATAATACCCAATTCTCGACCAGAGTGCTGACTGTTCTCCTCTTGTCCTTGGAACTTGACCTGTTATGGGGAGATCACTCTGGTTCTGCCTCTAAGAACATCCCAAGGCCAATTTTGAGAAGGTAAATTAATGTAATGGTCTGGTGATTGAAAATTTTAAACTTCTTCATGTATTTCATTTTAATTGTCTTTTCCAGGCCAGAGACAAAGAGATTCAGCGGGTTATTTGAGCTTCTGTCCTTGAAGTAGGAGTGCTTTGTACATCACTAACCCATGAAAGCAGTCTGTTCTTCTGGGTCAGTGGAGCAGATGTCCCCTATGTTGTTATCTTTCCACAATCATGGGATTTTTGGTGGGAGTGACAGTGAGTATTAGGGTTTAATTGCGGGAACCAGGATTCCCAGGAAATGCGATCCCGGAAATCGGGAAATGTGAAGACGGGACCCGGGAAAAATTGGGAGGAAAACATGTGATGTGCGTCTATTTGTTATCATACAGTAATGCGGATGGCAAAGGGTCTTGTGGAGCGTCTTTTCCCCAGCCGCTTCCCCAAGGAGAGCGCAAGCAGGGGCGTGTCCGAGTGTTTACTTTTTCTTTTGCAGCGGCTTCGGCCTACAAGTTTTGGCACAAATATTTGAATGATATTTAAATAAGGCCTATAAACAGGGTACAGTAAAAAAAAAAAAAAAAAAAAAAGAAATCCCGGGTTTGATTTTTGTCATTTTGGGGAAAAATATTAAATCTCAGTGAGTATCCTCAGTGGGTGCCATCCCTTGGAGTTCCTGTTATCCCAAACTTCCCAGGAAGTGTCCTTGAGGATGGAGTTTATGTCCATAATGTACCAGTGAAGACCATCTCAATGTGGTCTGCCTTGGTTTCCATCTTGTTGGTTTCCATCCTATTAAAACATTTAACAAACAATTGTCAAGATGAACATTAATGACTATAATCCACCAACTATGAACAAGACATGTCATAGTAGTTACATACTCCAGCGTGATTTACATGTTGACTAATCCCTATTACACCACACCATGATAATTGCTACAAAGCACAACACTAAACTGTTTAATGTCTTTTTCAAAGTAAAGTAAAGTAACTAGTTACTTTTATAATGTAGTAACTAATAACGTAACTAGTTACTTTTTCAGAGCAGTAACTAGTAAAGAACAAGTTACTTTTTTAAAAGTAACTTTCCCAACACTGAAAGAGTCAGAGAAAAGTGAAAGTTTTTTTGCAACTGCAGAGGCAGCAGTGGGAAATCTTGCATGCATTGTTTGCAGCTTCCAAAGACAGAAAAATCCCTGAACTCTAACATGAGATTAGGATTAGAATTTCAACACTCTATTACATTTTATTACACATTCAAACATCCCAGTGAAAATAAGATGCAATAACGTGTTACTGTTTCAAACCTGTATTTTCAGATTCCTTTTTTTCTGACATACTAGTAATAACTATTAACTGGCTTTGAGGAGGAATGATTGATGGCATAACTGAGATTGTAAAAACACCCTCTAGAGCCTAGACTGTAGATGGTGTGTTTGGAGGCAGTGATTGTCATCTCTGCCTAGAGCTCATTCTTTGTGATCGGTATGTTAAACCTGCAGGTGAGGTTGTGTCTTAATATTAATCATTGTATGTGTAATTGTCATCATGACTTCCATGACAATGTTGTGGACGTGCACAAACATTTCAGGAAAGCACACAAGTATTCCGAAAAAAATACGTTTGAATAACATAGCGTACATTATCTGTTGACCAATCTTCTCGTCTGCAGGCTTAGGATGTATACCCTGTTATTCCAGCCTACAGGTCTATTATTGTTATGGTCTAATGTACATGTGGAGTATTACACTTTCTCTTCTTCTGCTTTTTACATTTGAACACGGTATAATATGGTTCTCCATTCTTATATTATTGTGGAGAAGCAGCTCTGGTCAATTAACATTGAAAAATCAATTAGGAACCCTACAATACCATGCATATATTCATGCCAACCTGAATTGTACATAAAATTATTGTTATTTTAGCCCACAATTAGTGATGCAAACCAATAGGCCTACATAACGATTCATCTCCACAGCACCTGTAAAGGCTCAGCTATTGCGCTGTAGTGGGCGACATGATCATTTCCTTATACATTAAGCATGTATCCTAAAACCTAAGTTGATAATTGTAGGCCGAAGCGGCCGCAAAAGAGAAAATGAACCCAGAACACTCGGACGCGGCCTTGCTCGCACTCTCAGGTGCACCCTCAGGTTGGGAAAAGACACGTTTGCATTACTGTATGACAACAAATAGATGCACGTCACCTATTTTCCCCCCAAATTTTCCCGGGTCCTGTCTACACATTTCCCGATTCCCGGGAAAATTGGTTCTGATCACATTTCCCGGGAATCCCATCCACCATTGGTTATGGCGTGCTAATGGGCTGTGCGGTTGGACTGTCCTTGAGATTGCTCAGTGGAGACCCAACATTAAGACTTCTGGTCCTCCACTTCTCAAGATGTCTCAAGATGTGTCCTTGAGATCACATCCAGGGACGTTAAACTGCTTATCAATACCACAGCACTCTCCTTTAGATGGTTGTGACCATTCTCATCTGAAAAATGTTTTGCTTTTTAGACTTGGGTGACTGACATATCCATATATGATGTTGATCCTGTTTGATGGGATGTTTTCAAGGAATATGTGCTGTTGCCACTCCCTCTAAATGACAGCAAAGGAGCAAGTTTTACTCCTTAGTTCTCTGCTTTCTTTTTCAGCAGTCAATCCCTGTGAAGGCCACTGAAACAGAGCACCATGGATGTAAATGTCCCAGGAGTGATTGTGATGCTACTCTTTTACCTGCTGGTCCTCGGGACAGGAATCTGGGCTTCTTTCAAATCCAAGAGAGAACAAAAGAAAAGTGGAGCAGCTGAAATGGAAATGTCTCTGCTAGGGAACAGGAACCTCAGCTGGATGGTGGGGATCTTCACCATGACAGGTGAGAACATCTGAAATAAACAGATTTATAAATGTATGCAATAAATAGAAGTGGAAAGCATGTTTCTAAGTGTTAAGGTGCACTAAAACAAAAAATATCTAAGCTCTGCCTTCTTTTTTTTTTTCCTAAATTGGTGTACACATTGTCCCTTTTATGTCTTTTAACGTTTACTCCCTTCTATTTTACAAAGACAGTAACCACACACACTCTTGCATAAGACCACAAAAGTAACCCAATCAAGGAAAAATTTGTAGTTCATCAGTCAAGTTATTCCAGTTCTCTGTACATATACTTCAATGTCTTATTCTGGGTTTTGTTGTCTGAAGGCCTTTGCATAAAACATTCTAAGATCTTATTCATAACCACAAACATTTTGACTCCCCCTTTAGCTACTTGGGTCGGAGGAGGAATGATTGTTGGCACGACTGAGATGGTGTACACGCCCTCTAGAGGACTGATGGAGGCAGTCATCATGCTTGTTGGATATAGTACATGCTTCATTTTATGTATGTTTTGCGGTCAGGAATTGTAATTATTAAATTAAATTATTAAATTCAATTGTGCAATTTAGATTTTCTTCCCTGTGAAATATATCCAGGTGGTCTGGTATTTGCTAAACCCCTCAGAGAAAAAAAATGTGTCACCATCCTAGACCCTTTTCATGACAAGTACGGGAAGGTTCTAACAGCTGGACTGTCCTTCTTCACACTTCTTCTTGATCTCATCAACCTGCCGCTTATTCTTATTGCTTTAGGTAAATGTATTACCTGTCATTCACTTGAAATTGTTTGTAATAAGGACAATTGTTTTTGTAATTGATTAATCTGTTGAAATTTTTATTAACACAACATTCACTTTGTCACGGACTGTGCAAAGTAGATTACAAGATACAGCTGTCTACTGTTTCTTACAGGGGGAACCATGAGTGTTGTCCTTAATTTGTCCTACACTGTGTGTATCTGGATCTCTGCTGCTGTTGCCATCATTTACACACTGCTGGGAGGTCTCTACTCTGTGGCCTACACTGATGTTGTACAGCTGATTCTTATGTTCACTAGTTTGGTGAGAATCTTTTACCAAAGCTAAAGCAAAGCTTCGTCTTATGTGATTTTTTTTACTGACATTCCCTCTGTCTCTGCAGTGGCTCTGTGTCCCATTTGTTTTGATAAACAGTAGCTGCTTGGACATTGGCCACACATTGATGAACAACACTTTACACGCTCCCTGGATAGGCACAGTGGAACTTAAGAATGCTTGGATCATGGTCGACGAGTTTTTGTTTTTTGTAAGATGAGACAAATATTCAGTTGTTTAACATACAAGTGATGCACCAAACATGGCAAAAGTAAAGAAAATATGTAAACCTACAATGTTGAAACATGCAATGACATAAACAGCAGTCAGACTGAAAATGACTTTTTTGTTTGTTTTTTTAGGCACTGGGGAGTCTGGGATACCAATGTCTCCACCAGAGGACTTTGGCTGTTTCTTCTTTAGTTACTGCTCGGGTCACAAGTGTGGTTGCTGCTTTTTTCTTTATTGTCATTACCATCGCTCCATTACTGCTGGGAGCTGCTGCTGCATCCATAGGTACTGGTCATTAAAACTTGATCTGTTTCTTAAGAGTGCTGTGAAAAATTATCAAATTTTAATTGTATTATATATGTCGAGCAGATAATGTATCCTCAAGAATTTAATACTTTTACACTAGGTGGCAGCTAATGGTAATGGTAAAAGTAAAAAAAACGACAGTCCCATCGAATGAAGAACTTTGTGTCTTCCTTCAATTCCTGCCAGTGCTTTACTACACATTGAACCACTGAACAAGTCTTAGACACTCAATGAATTAAACAGCAAAACAAAGTGCTCACGTGACTACAGGGTTAGTTGGCTCTTCAATTAAGGAGATTTTCCTAAATCGAAATTTGTTGTCTTCCTCAGATTGGAACCAGACCTCCTATGGTTCTCCATCTCCATATGAACGTGGGGAAACTGCACTGATCCTGCCGATACTCTTGCAGTACCTCACTCCAACCTTCATCTCTGTCATTGGTACTGGGTGTGTAGCTGCTGCTGTGATGTCATCAGCAGATTCTCACTTGATTTCAGCAGCTTCCATCTTCACCTCCAACATTTACAAGAACATCCTGAGGCCAAAGGTTAAAAATTAGTTATCACGTAATAATGGGGATTTTCAACAATATCCACTGAACAAAATTATAGGACACTTATGAACATATTTTAAAATACCTGTAGAAATTGCAAGTTTTGCAATTGCAAATGCAGTAACTAATTCTAAACTCTTCTTCCCCATTTTTTCTCTCTCTCTCTCTCTCTTTCTTTCTCTCTCCTCTATCTGTATCAGTTAATAATGGAATTGGAAGTATTGTTACCATAACACTGACATATCAGATATCGGCAAAACGTTAATATCGGACATCCCTACATTGGAAGGTTGCGGAGAATGTTTTTCAGTCACTTTACATTAATTTATTTATTTTTCTACCCCAGGCAGGAGACAGAGAGATCCAGTGGGTGATCCGTGCTGCTGTTTTAGTAGTGGGTTTGGTTGGTACATCACTGACCAGTCAGAACAACAGCACCTTATTCTTTTGGTTCATTGCTGCTGAAGTGGCCTACATTATGATCTTCCCTCAGTTGGTCTGCATCCTATTCTTCAACATCTCCAATGGTTATGGAGCAATTATGGGTTTTGTGATTGGAGTGTCACTAAGGCTGCTCAGTGGAGTCTCCACAGTAGGACTTCCTGTTGTCCTCCACTTCCCAGGATGTGTCCTTGAGGATGGAGTTTACGTCCAGTACGCTCCAGTGAAGACCATCTCTATGCTTTCTACCATTGCAACCATCGTGTTGTTCTCCTATGTGGCATCTGTGCTGTTTAACAAAGGTCTCCTTCCTGAGAGGTTTGATGTGTTTAAGGTGAAAGTCCAACTCTCACCACCACAGATGAGTCCAGTGCCTGGTTCAAAAGTAAATGAGGAGTATGAGACACTGACAAACACCAACTGTCAGGCTGAGAACTCAGAGCTCCTCAACACAGAGTGTTAGTCCAACAATCAGTTGGAGTCAGGGAATTGTCTCGTTGTATACCTAAACACCTCCATCACCACTAGGATCGGTCAGAACTTTATCAGTGAAATAACAAATGCAAGTGTCAGTGAATTGTTCTTGTAGTATAACTCCAAAACCAATCTATATTTATATGTGTCTAACACTATTTCAAATAAACTTCAAGTCCCTAAGACGAGGGAACATTAAAAACATTCTACTGATGTGTTTTATTTTAAATGTAATTTTTGTATGTGTTTGTTCCATATATATCAATATTTCATATATATCAACTGAAACTGATTTTAATCAATTTGGTGAGGTTTTCTTTGTCTTGAATTAGTCAGTAAACAGTTAAGATAATTTATTGACAAAATCAGAAGATAGTGAGAGCAGTTTATGGGCCTCTAATGCTGCGCAGCATGATTGAGGGTTGGTGTAAAGCTCTAATTGCGGTCACTGTCCGCATGTAGACCTTCTTGGAGAGACTTTCAGCAAAAAGAATTGGGATTGAGACAGAAAGGTATGGACATTGAAATAAGCCAAGTCTATGAGAATGTGGTGATCTTTTAAACTCTGACCTAAAGCATTTTATTTGGAAACATAGTTTTTTATGTCCAGTCAAGGCTTTAATTTGGCTACTCCGGAATGTCATTATTTAATTATTTTCAAGCTGTAGCAGTAGGTTTTGCCTCATTGGCTTGAGAGTTTGCATCAAACTCGCCTATTGTCCAAAACTCAATTTTGAAACGACAATTTTCTTTCACTTGACCCATGTAACATAATTTCTGGTTCTATACATACACTGGACAAAGAAATATTTACTCAAATTCATTGTTAATTAAATAATACAGAACAGGTGTATTTTGTGCAGTTAGCTCGGTGAGGCGTCTTTTGGCTCAAGGCAATTTACAAGAACTATTTGTTTATATGTTGCAACTGTTTGCCCTTTAGTTCACAAACATTGAAATACTGCCTTCTTGGAATATAGAAATAAATATAGTGACGATAACAATAGGATAATTTAATAAAGAACCATATAAAATGAAGAGTTAAAAGAAAAAATTAAACAAACAAAAAGTATGAACTAATAACCTCTATAATATTTATTAACGGTTGCTAATTACAAAATTAAACAATCTGTACTCTGGACATAAGTAGAACTTGGCACTCTAACGTTTTACACTTTTGTTTTCATTGTAAATTGTTGACGGTTTCTATTAAGGTACAGTATTTGACTTTAAATTCGATCCCTAATGAGGGTAGTGGTTTCAGCCAATCAAAACACCTGTAGCCGGGATTTGTGGGAAGAAGAAAGTTGAAGACGAGAGATTAAAGAGAAGAAAACTAATAAGTGAGAAGAGTGAATTTTAGTGGATATGAGTTGTTTTTTTGTCTCGGAGAAGGTTGCAGCATTTTTTCTTATCTATCAACGGTATTTGGAGTAACGCTGGAGTGAGACATTTTGAAAGTCCCATATCGGTGAGAAAGATTCTGTGTTACGTCGAATCAGGAAACTAAGATGGCGGCCCACCCATGGGAGAACTACATTAGAGGACGTCTCTTGTTTTCAACAAATAATTTGTGGTGGTTTTCTTCAATACGCAAAAGATTGGTTGGACTGGTGTTATCTACTCACCGCGTGAAGATAATACTATATAGACTTTTCTTATATAATCGGGGAAGTCCGAGTCGTGTTGTGCCTCATTGTATTTTATTTTTCTATTAATTATGGGAATTGGTTTATGATGTTGTAACTACTTAATGTCACTGGTTAAGTGAAGCAAGATAGGAGAAATAGACCTAGACGCTAAAATGAAGTCAGATCAACCGAGTCAAGTAGGATAACTATTATTCCTATAAATCCTATTTTTGATTTATATTAAATCAAAAGAAAACCATATAATGACTCAAACTTTGATCATTTGACAATTATTTTGCTACAATTTATTTTATTTATTTCAAGGGATGTGTCCCAAACCCTTTTATTTAGTATTGTAATAGATTCAATTGTCTGTGTTCTATTACGTTATATATATCGTTTTTGTTTAAACTGGATCTGACTAAATATAATTATATTTACAATCTGGTTTTGGTGATTAAATGTTCACATGCATTGTACATTTTCTCGACAGGCGTTTGTAGGTCTGGGATATCCATGCTTTCACCAGAGAACTTTGAGATCCTTTGCGGCATCGTTGCTCTTCAACGAAGATCTGCTACTTGAAAATTGACGTGTCGTTGAAGTACAACCCTCACCATTACAGATGCGTCCACTAGAGGGTACCAAAGAAGACCATGAGGCCAAGATGTTGAATGTCCCCTGCCAAAAATGGGGGAATCTAGGAACAATGCAGCATGAACTGGATGGTGGGGATCTTCACCATGACAGGTCAGAACGGCTCAGGACACTTACAAGTATTCCAAATACTACACAAATACAATTAATGCAAATGATAACAAAATCAATGCATTTCTTAATAGGAAGATTGGAGTTTACCTTTTTTGGCAAAATTTGATCAAAATATTTACAGTAATTCCTTGATGTATCCCTGTTCACCCTTCATGCAATTAGGTATTTAGAGCATGGAAGGGTTTTTTCCAGCATACGTGTTCTACACAATCTTAGCCTGAAACAAAAACAAAAAGAAACTTCTTATTGTCACATTCTCATAATACAAAAGGCTGCCAGTCACACTCCATGTAAACATAATTATCATCCTCAATTTCTCATGTTAAGTATTTTTAAGCTGTAATAAAGTTCAGTGTGTGATGGCTCTGTTCCTGGTGTCTGCTGTACATCATCTATATAAAAATGTGATTTCTGTGACTATCTCATGTCACCTGGTGTAGCCTAGTAGTTGTACTAGGCTACAACTACTAGGAAGTAAGCTAAGTCTATGAGAATGGAACCTAAAATGGAGAATGGAACCTAGAACCTAAACAATCGACTGTTTGATGGCTTATTTGGATTTGACCAGGGACATCTCTGTGGCAACTACCATGCTATAGCTGGTAGTTGCTTGCTTGTGCTTGCTTGTCCACACCATCCAACGTCTTTTACCCTCTCCTCAGGCATCTAATGTTAGTAACTAAGGCTAAGGTTTTTTTCTCTGTTCCATACTGAACCTTTCAATTGAGTATAGTATAGTTTTGCGTACTTTTTCTCCTCTCCTTTTTCTCACTTAAATGCTATCAGCAGTTTGACTGCACAATTCCTTTCATTAAATTAAAACTTTCTGTGTTGTGTTCCACAACCTGACCTCCTATGGTTCTCCATCTGCATATGAATGTGGTGAAGCTGGTCTGATCCTGCTGTTTTTTTTTTTGTTTTGTTTTTTTTACATTCTTCTCCAGACAGGAAACACATATAAAGTGGATTATCTATGCTGTTAGTTGTGAGTTTGGTTGGTACATTATTGACCAGTCTGGCCAAACAGTGCCTGGATTAAAAATTAAATGATAAGACTAAGACACTGACAAACACCAACTTTCAGGCTGAGAGCTTGTCAAGAGTGTAAGTGTGTGTGCTTAATATTAATCTTTGGTTGTTCCATATTCAGTACTTATGCAAAACTAAAGGTTGTTTTCAAATTAACAGATTTTATATAACATGCAAAAATTGGGTTGATCTTTCAAATATTATCATTCAAATTATTTGAATTATATTATTGTATTATTCAAATAAACCTCATGGCAAACCCTCAGGCTGATATGGTGTATGATCTGTATAAAAAAACAATTTTTGAATTAAATTAAATTTACAGTAACCTACGAAACCAGTAGGCCACACCCTGAATATTAAAACCTTGTTGTTAGTTTCTTGTCAGTCTTCTTTTCTGAGCTTGGAAATAGTTGGATACTGAAAACACAGGAAGCAGAACATCATGGCTGTGAACATCCCAGGAGTGATAGTGATGATATTTTTTTACTTGTTGGTCCTTGGAGCCGGGATCTGGGCTTCGTTTAAGTCCAAGAGAGAGCAGAAGAAAAGTCAGGCAGGAGAGATGGAGATGGCTCTGCTGGGGAACAGAAGTATCAACTTGATGGTGGGGATCTTCAGCATGACAGGTCAGAAATGAATCATATCAATACCTATAACATGTTTTCAGCAAATGCTGGATCAGGGCTGTCATTGAAAATGGATGGATTTTTTTACTTAGTCATATAATACAGGACAGTGCTATCATCAAGTATCTTCCCCTTGAATGTTTTACACTTTGCTTTCATAAATCTTTGTTAGTCAATAACATTTTACTTCTTTCACACAGTTACTTAGTTACTTAGCAGTATGTTTTAAATCGTTGGCTTGCTGGAAGATGAATATTCTTCAGAGCTCTAGTTCTCTTGGAAACTGAATAACTTTGTCCACCAGGTTTTCATTTTTCATTCTGCCCTTCTTATGTACAGGCCTTTCTGGGCCCTGCTGCTGAGAAACATTAACACAGCATAATGCAGCCATCACCACGATCCACAGTCAAAACTACAGTAAAGCCATTGCACCTCAACTTAAGACCCACCTCCTCTCAAATAACCAGTCCAAAACATTTCAAACACATTGATTGCATTATTTCCTTTAGCAACCTGGGTTGGAGGAGGCATGATCATGACTGTGGCTGAAATAACTTACACCCCATCGTTAGGACTCATCGGGGTAGCTACGTGGATTCTTGCCTACAGCATGTCAATGGTCTTAGGTAAGTAAATTCCTAGAGAGCTGACTGTCTGATTATCTTAGTTACTGCCTTTTTTGAAAAAAAGCAAATGACATGTACTTTCCATGACAAATTCTTCTTCACTCCAATCCAGGTGGTCTGTTGTTTGCTAAACCTCTCAGGGAGCAGAACTGTGTCACGATGTTGGACCCTTTTCAAAAAAAATATGGAAGAGTGCTTACAACAGGACTGTCCTTGTCCTCACTCTCCATGGACTTTTTGTCCTTGCCTATTACATTCATTGCTTTGGGTGAGTTCAGGTGTTGGCGCTTTTCAGTCTTCGCCTTATTGGCCTGTCCCATTTCAGGGGTTGCCGCAGCGATTCATGGTTTACCTATCCTGTTGTCTGCATCTTCTACTCTTGACTCTGACTGCCTCAATGTTCTCTCTCACTGTTACTTCTTAGTGTTCTACCTGGTTGCTCCATCTCTAGGATCAACCTTCTACCAATGTGTATCCACTGTCCCTCCTCTGATATGGTGGCTTCTCTAGCGTTTTCCCCAAACCTTCCTCTCTAATCCATGTCCATAACTAACGGTCCCATAACTGTCCTATAAACCTTTCCCTTAACCTTCACTATTCTGTCACAGATCATGCCTGACACCTTTCTCCATGCTTCCACTCTATAGCTGTTGCCTACACTCAATATTCAAAAATGCTCAATATTATAGTTATTATTATTGTTGCCATCTGACAGGAGGCACAATAAGTGTGATCCTAGATGTCCCCTACACTCTGTGTACCTGGATCTCTGCTGCCATCGTCATCATCTACACACTGATGGGAGGTCTCTACTCTGTGGCCTACACCGATGTCATTCAGTTGACACTGATTTTCACCAGTTTGGTGAGTTTTTTTTTCTTTAATTAGTTAGTAAATAGTTGAGATGTGATTTGATTACATCAGTGAGTTTTTCTAATGATCCCTTACTTTGTCTCCACAGTGGCTCTGTGTCCCCTTTGTTCTGATGAACCCCAGCTGCTCCAACATTGGTAAAACACTGATGAACAACACCTTACATGCTCCCTGGATTGGTGAAATACAACTCCAAAAGTCTGGTGTCTTTGTGGACCAATTTTTGTTTTATGTAAGATAGTTTGAAGAAAGTGTGATTCACATACTGTTTCGTATAGCTCTCTCCACCCTTGTTCCAGCTCGTACAAAATTCCAGAATCAGAGCCAAACCACAAGGCCCATTCATCTTTGGTATCCACAGGGTCGATTAAAGAACATCTGCATTATAAACTGATAATCAGTGATATTATAAAAAAATCACCCCTTGTTAATTAATTACAGAGAGAGTGCTGTGTCCATAGTTATCATATTTACTAACTTTTTTGTTAAACCTAGATCTGACTTAATGTAATTAAATTTACTATCTGTTTTGGGTTATTAAATGTTACCTTGCATGGTGCTTTGGTCCAAAGGCCTTGTCGCTGTCATTTGTGTGGAACTTAAATGTCCATTTAGGTGGTGGTCAAGGAGACTACCTAGACTAGAATGGGTTGATGGATGTTGGCATGCATTTTCTTTACAGACGCTTGGAGGTCTGGGATATCCTTGTTTCCACCAGAGAACCCTGGCAGCTTCTTCATTAGCCACTGCAAAGGTCACATGTGTGGCTGCTGCTTTTGTCCTCATTGTCGTTTTTGTTCCAGTAGTTCTGCTTGGAGCAGCTGCTGCGTCTACAGGTACTGTTGGCTTCATAGATCAGTTGAAGAAAGAATTTTTAAATTGTTTACGATTCTCTTTCTGGACAAAAAGTTTAATCACATCACATCAAAAAACTTTAGCAGCGAATTGCAAATCAACTGAGTTCTTTGCAGTCTAGTTTTTTTGCATCTACAATAAAAGGCAAGGTGGGGTGTCAGCCACAAGTAGTCAGTTCAAAATGATAGTTTCAGCCAGCAGTTGTGTTATATTATGTCTACAGATTGGAACATGACCTCCTTTGGTTCTCCATCCCCATATGAACGTGGTGAAGCCTCCATGGTTCTGCCAATCTCCTTGCAGCACCTCACACCCTCCTATATCTCCATCATCGGTGCTGGCTGTGTGGCAGCTGCTGTGATGTCGTCAGCTGACTCTGTGTTGATTTCTGCAGCTTCTGTCTTTACTGTCAACATTTACAAGAGCATCCTGAGGCCAAAGGTGAGAATATGATTTAAGATTAAGAATAAATAACTTTAAAGATTATTTTCTGTTTTGAAACATTATCTTCCTTTGTCAACTCTTTTACAGGCTGGCAAAAAAGAGATCATGTGGACAATAAGGATTGCTGTCTTCATGTTGGGTTTGGCCGGTGTATCACTAACCCCTGAGACAAAAAGTGTAATTTTTTTCTGGACACTTACTTTTGAAATTGGTTACGCTGTAATCTTTCCTCAGTTTTTTTGTGTCCTCTTTGTCAAAATCTCCAATGGTTATGGAGCTGTTGTAGGATTTGTGATAGGAGTAACTATAAGATTCCTTAGTGGTATGCCATCATTAGGACTTCCTGTTATACTCCACTTCCCAGGATGTGTCCTGGAGGATGGAGTTTACGTCCAGTACGCTCCAGTGAAGACCATCTCCATGCTGTCTGCCTTGGTTTCCATTTTGTTGTTCTCCTTTGTGGCTTCGCTGCTCTTCAACCATGGTCTGCTACCTGAAAAGTGCGACTATTTCAACGTCAAAGTCCAATTGTCACCATTGCAGATGCGTCCACTAGAGGGTGCCGAAGACGTCAATGAGACCAGTATATTGAATGATCCCAGCGAACAATGTAGGAAAAAGCTGACCACACTGTTGGACCTGGAAAATGAAATGTAGTGATGAGTGTCCTCCAGTAATAATAAATAAATACACAAATGAATCAGTGAAAACTCTGAGTGAGTTGGAGTCAATGAGTGTTGGATAACTTGATGACATGACATCAACAGGTCCTCATCAACAGTAGCTGAAATCCAGCCCTTAACCATGTCAGAGCTTTGACATGTAGCACAACTTGACAGGGATTTTAACGTGACACTGGACCTTTTGTGGTGATTTAACATAACTATAACACAAATCACTGGTGGTAACAAATTATCTAACTCTATCTTGTGTGATTTCTTTACAGAAAGACAGAGGTCACCCTTCTCTGACAAGCATTGCACTAAAGACATCTACTGTATATCTGTGAAATTCCTAAATTAACAAAAATCAAAAGAAACTTGTAATCTTCTTGCTGTGTTTTCATAATGCAGCCACAGGAGCAGAACGTCATGGCTGTGACTTTTCCCAGAGTGAAAGTGATGCTGATTTTCTACCTGAGCATCAGTGTCTGCGCTTCTGTCAAGCCCATGAACACTAAGAAGAAAAGTTTCTACCTGATGCTCCTGAGCATCAGTGTCTGGGCTCTTTATAATCAAAGAGAGAGAAGTGGAGCAGCATCAACTACTGCTATTGGTGGGGGATCTTCACCATGACAGGTCAGAACAGCTCAAAGACATATTTTATAGTATAGCTCAAAAGGAAGTTTTTTCAAACTTTTTATTTTTTTTTAAAACCTCCTTACATTCTTCCCCAGGCAGGAGACAGAGAGATCCAGTGGGTGATCCTGATGCTGAAGTGGCCTACATTCTGATCTTCCCTCAGTTGGTCTGCATCCTATTTTTTAACATTTCCAATGGTTATGGAGCAGTTATGGGTTTTGTGATCAGAGTGTCACTAAGGCTGCTCAGTGGAGTCTCCTTAGTACGACTTCCTGTTGTCCTCCACTTCCCAGCATGTGTCTTTGAGGATGGAGTTTACATCCATTATGCTCTAGTGAAGGTCACCTCAAAGCTATCTGTCGTTGCAGCCATTGCGTTGTTCTCTTATCTGTCATCTGTGCTCTTCAAAAAAAGCCTCCTTCCTGAGAGGTTTGACATATTTATTGCGAAGGTCCAACACTCACCACCACAGATGAGTCCAGTGCCTGGTTCAAAATTATTATTATGGACGGTTTGTTTATTATTTAATTAAACATTTTAGTATTAGCTTCCCCCAGGCTGATATGATATATAATCTGTAAAAAGAAAATGCAAGGGAATTTTTTTTGAATACGGAAAAAAAAATTTGTTATGAACTGGTCCTCGTAGGGATGTAAATACTGAATTCACTCACACCCAAACACAGAGAGGAACACAAAGACCCAGAGTCAAAACACTGATTAGAAAAAATACTTTGTTTTCTTTTTCTACTTTCTTTGCAGTTTTGCAGCATCAGTTTCTATAGTTACGTCCAACACTATTTTACATCAGTTACTCCTGCTGTGTAGTGACTTAAGAACAGTAACCTATGAAACCTGTGAAGCCACACCCTCATTATTAACACCTTGTAGTTAGTTTCTAGGCAGTCTTCTTTTCTCAGCTTGGAAATAGGTGGATACTGAAAACACAGGAGCAAAACATCATGGCTGTGAACATCCCAGGAGTGATAGTGATGATATTTTTTTACCTGTTGGTCTTCGGAACCGGGATCTGGGCTTCTTTCAAGTCCAAGAGAGAGCAGAAGAAAAGTCATGCAGGAGTAATTGACATGGCTCTGCTGGGGAACAGAAATATCAACTGGATGGTGGGGATCTTCACCATGACAGGTCAGAACTGGATCATATCAATACCTATAACATGTTTTCAGAATATGCCTATCAGGGCTGTCACTAAAATTTGACAATATTGTTCAAGTGAATTTTTTTTTACCTAGTCAGATAATAAAAAAATAAAAATTCTATGAGACAGTGCTATCGTCTTATCAAATATCCTCCCCATTGATATTTTACACTTTGCTTTCATAAATCTTTATCAATAACATTTTACTTCTTTCACACTAAAAGTTATTTTTATGTTCTTTGAGGTAATTTTAATGAAACAAAATTATATGGAAATATTATATAATGATAGTTACTTCCATAATTATTCACAGTATTGAAGTCTCTAAGTATTAGTAGATACACGATTGACTGCATTCACAGCACTATAGTTGCATTTTTTTTTTCTCCCAATTTTTCTTGTCCAACCTGCCCTGTTACATTCTGCTGGTATTTGGAATCATATTTTTTTATGTCTAGTCAGGGGTTTGATTTGGCCACTCCAGAACTTCAGTTCTTTTCAAGCTTTAGCAGCATGTTTTGTATCATTGACTTGGTGGAAGATTAATCTTCTTCCGAGCTCTTGTTTTGTTGCAAACTGAATAACATTGTCTACCAGGATTTTATTTTGCATTTTGCCCTTTAGTGGCCCCCAATGTGGGGTTGGTGTGGTTTTGGTGATGTGTCGTGTTTGGTTAATATCAAACATCTTGTTTTTTGTCCAAAAAAATCTAAATTTTGGTCACCTCAGAACCAAAGAATTTTCTTTACTTGACTATATACATATACTATACAATTGACAAGAATGTATTTACTTAACTTCAGTGTTAAGTAAATAACACAGGACATATATATATTTGTACAGTTTGTTTGACGAGAAAAAATTTGCAAGAAATGTTTGTTATTTAAATGCTGCAACTACTTCCATAGACAGTCAAATACTGTTTAATAATTAGCAAAAATTTTAGTTTGTAACCCTTGTATGGTTATATTATCCATACAGGGTTACATTAACCATGTAAGTTTATAATAAACATAAATAGATAATAGTAAGAAAAAAAATCTTAAATGAGCAGATAAAATTAAATAATAATTTTGATAAAACTCTATCTGAAATCTGATCTGATTGGTTGCAGCCCCCCAACCTTGTCCAAATAAATAATTTATCAATATTATCATTATTATTATCATTATTCTCCTGCCTTTTTGTCGCAGTTATTAGTCGCAGTAGAAGGCGTTATAAAGGTACTAGAAATGTAGGATTTGGGGTTTTATACATAGCATAGGAGAATTTCATTAGAGAACGTCTGTTGTTTTCAACAAATAACATCTGGTAGGTCTGAGTGTTCATCAATACACAAAGGATTTTTAAGGGATTTATTTGTATTTTAATGGATTCATATTCTAAACCCTTTTATTTATTATTGTCATACAGATTCAATTGTTCTATTTTGTTGTATAGATTGTTCATATTAAGCTTGCAGTTCAACTCATTGTCTGAGGTCTTTCAACTTTAACCAAATTTGATTTCAGCCATCAATATTCAACTGTTGTCTTACTGAAACTTTTTCACAGTTTTCTTTCTGTATTGTTCAGAAAGTTCATCAAAATTCTGTAGCAACCATCACAAATCTATGGTGTTGATTGCAATTTTTTTCTTTAGCAACCTGGGTTGGAGGAGGCATGATCATGACCATTGCTGAAATGACTTACACTCCATCGTTAGGACTCATTGAAGCAGCTACATGGATCATTGGCTACAGCTTATCATTGGTCTTAGGTAAGTAAATACCTGTAGAGCTGACTGTTTGATCAGATGTGATTCTCTCACCTCCCTTTGTGAGGAAAGTGAGAGAAAAGAAAAGCGAATGACAAGTGCTTCCCATGACACATTCTTCTTCCCATCGATCCAGGTGGCCTGTTGTTTGCTAAACCTCTCAGAGATCAGAACTGTGTCACGATGCTGGACCCTTTTCAAAAGAGATATGGAAGAGTGCTTACAACAGGACTGTCCTTGTTCTCACTGTCCATGGACTTTATGGGCTTGCCTATTACATTCATTGCTTTGGGTGAGTTCAGGTGTTGGTGCTTCATCAGTCTTCACCTGACGTCTTGTCCTTTTTTCAGGGGTTGCCACTGCGATTCATGGTTTACCTCCTGTCCTGTTCTTAGCATCTTCTACTGTGGTCTCCAATTACCTACGTCACTGTCGTCTCTCTTTCTACTTGTGTCCTAACTGGTAGCTCCATCTCTAGGTTCATTCTTTTACCAAAGTGTATCTACTGTCCCTCCTCCGAACATGTCCACACCATCTCAATCTGTCTCATAATTAAAAAAAAAAAAAGTTTTTCTATATCTTTTCCAAACCTTGCTGTCTCTGTTGTCCCTTTAATCACCAGTAACCTCACCATTCCACTGACCTTCTGCTCTCCCTCCACCTCTTTACATTTTCTTCCAGCTGTTGCCTACTGACTCTACCCAACAACATTACTACTACTGCTTATACATTGTTATTATTACTACTATTTTAATTGTTGCCGTCTGACAGGAGGAACCATGAGTGTGATCCTAGATGTCTCCTACACTCTGTGTATCTGGATCTCTGCTGCCATCGTCATCATCTACACACTGATGGGAGGTCTCTACTCTGTGGCCTACACTGATGTTATTCAGCTGACACTGACTTTCATCAGCGTGGTGAGTTTTTTTTTCTTTAATTAGTTAGTAAATAGTGTGATGTGATGTGATGTGATTACATCAGTGAGTTCTTCTTCTGATCCTTTACTTTGTCTCCACAGTGGCTCTGTGTCCCCTTTGTTCTGATGAACCCCAGCTGCTCCAACATTGGTGAAACACTGATGAACAACACCTTACATGCTCCCTGGATTGGTGAACTACAACTCCAAAAGTCTGGTGTCTTTGTGGACAAGTTCTTGTTTTTTGTAAGATGGTTTAAAGAACCGTTGTTTCACACACTCTATAAAAGCTCCTTCCACCCTTGTTCCAGCTCATACACATTTCAAAGCTCAAGGTATTCCTGGGGATGAATGACACACAAGCAAAAGAATTACAGCCAAACCAAAAGGTCCATACATATTATGTATCCATAGGGTCAATTAGAGAACATTTGCATTATGATTTGATAATCAATAATCTCCTAAAAATTAACCTTTTATTTATTGTCAGAGAGAGTGCTGTGTTCATAGCCATCATATTTACTTACGTCGAAGTGACGTTAATGTCAGGTTGTCAGTTTTTTTTGTTGAACCTGGATCTGTGTTTGGTTATTTATTGTTCACATGCATGGTGCTTTGGCCCAAAGGCTGTGTCACTGTCATTTATGTGAATGTCCATTTAGGTGGTGGATGTGGAGACTAAGAAGACTAAAATGGATCATTGGACCTTCTAATGCATTTTCTTTACAGACGCTTGGAGGTCTGGGATATCCTTATCTCCACCAGAGAACCCTGGCAGCTTCTTCATTAGCTGCTGCAAAGGTCACATGTGTGGCCGCTGCTTTTGTTTTGATTGGCATTCTCGCTCCAGTAGTTCTGCTTGGAGCAGCTGCTGCGTCCACAGGTACTGTAGGTTTCTTAGGTTAGCTGAAGAATGGATTTTGAAACTGTTCATAATTTGCTCCCTGGACAAAATGAGGTTTGATTAATTTATCACTTCTGTGAAATCCTTCCTATATTTTGTTCCGGGTGTGTAGACTCACAGTAGCACAATCACATGTTAATCTGTCCACAAGTTGTCAGTTCAGAATTAAAGTTTCAGTTAGCAGTTGTGCCTCAGGTTGTAGAAAGTTTATTTTACAGTGTCTTATATTCTGTCTACAGATTGGAACATGACCTCCTTTGGTTCTCCGTCTCCATATGAACGTGGTGAAGCCTCCATGGTTCTGCCAATCTCCTTGCAGCACCTCACACCCTCCTATATCTCCATCATCGGTGCTGGCTGTGTGGCAGCTGCTGTGATGTCATCAGCTGACTCTGAGTTGATTTCTGCAGCATCTGTCTTTACTGTCAACATTTACAAGAGCATCCTGAGGCCAAAGGTGAAAATATGATTTGGATTCATTAAGAATTCATAACTTTAAAGATTGTTTTCTGTTTTGAAACATTATCTTCCTTTGCCATCTCTTACAGGCTGGCAAAAAAGAGACCATGTGGACGATAAGGGTTGCTGTCCTTGTGTTGGGTGTAGCTGGTGTATCACTAACCTCTTGTTCCAACAGTATCATTTTTTTTTGGATAC
>JAFBJS010000498.1:9944-23835 GCA_016785265.1 Paraplagusia blochii | reverse complement strand
TTTTCTTACTTGTGGTCAGTCAGTAGCGACAACAGCTACTGGACACTGAATAGATTTTCAAAATTTGGTGTTCCAGCCCAGATAGACAGAGATCAGGGACAGAGAGGGCAGATGTGTATAAGAGACAGGTTCTCCCTTGTGGCTTCGCTGCTCTTCAACCATGGACTGCTACCTGAAAAGTGTGACGTCTTCAACGTCAAAGTCCAATCGTCACCATTGCAGATGCGTCCACTAGAGGGTGCCAAAGAAGATCATGAAACCAAGATGTTGAATGTTCCAAGCGAACACGTAGAAAACAGCTGACCACACAGTTGGGCATGTAGTGATGATGGACTTGCGTTGAAACCAATAATAAACAAATAATTGTAATCTCGGTAGTTGGACAACTTGATGATTTTGACAGCTCTCCGTTAGCAGTAGCCAAAATCCAGCGCATATCCATGTTATGGGCGGGGCTGTAATCAGCGCTCAGGTGCAAGAGCTGATGAGGGACAAGGCTGTTGCAGCACCGATGGACCAATTGTGATTATGAGACCTCTCCAAATGTCAATAGGGGCTGGAACCTCAGGAGGGAGACGCACCTGAGAAATTTACCCTGCTGAAGAGCCAGCGGTTAAAGGGCACTACAGCAACGAGACGCAGACGGGGCGGTATTGCACCGCATTTTCCTGTTAACTAAATAAAGACTTAAATTAAACAGTAGCCTTTTGGCGCCCAACGACAGTAAACAATGGTTGATCAGCAGATCGATGCACTGGTCCTGCAGAACCACCCGACATGCTGACGGCTGCGGGGGGAGTAGGCGATTTGGCTCTTCAAAGCAGTCCAGTCTGGCCCCAATGGGTAGGTACCTGGATGTCTGGAAGGCTGTTTTGGATAGCCTGGGTTTCTCCGTGGTACCGACGAGTCGGCCCTTCACCGTTGCCCAGCAATTGCAGGATTCGGCCTCTATGTGGTTACAGCCAGCGGAGTTGGCCCAACATGCTGGAGACCATAGGGGTGGAACAGTTTATCGGGGTGAGGCAGGGCTTCCGTCCAGGACAGTGGACTGTGTCAGGTGCCATGGGCCGAACAGCCTGCAGGATGCGGTCACTCTGGCATAGGATCCCATCGGGGTACATTTCCCGCAACCAGGAGCGTCATCGACGGTACCAGAGGGATCGACCCAGAGACTTGAACAGAACTCTTTGACGAAGGTCTCCTCTCGCGACAATCCCAATAGGAATCTGCCAGTGTCGTCATTATCCCTAGCCACAACTGGGCGGAACACGTTCGGCATGTGGTGGCGGTGCTGGGGCAGGCGGGGCTCATGGCCAACCCAGGGAGGACGCGGAGTCCTGCGTCCCAAGTCCAAAAAAAGTCGACAGGCAGTTCTTTGGGCTGGTGGGGTACTAAAAGCATTTTATCCCAGTTTTGCAGGCCTGGATAACCCCTTGAAGGATTTGACCCGCACCACCTAGTGGTACTTGACAGTGCAGCCCTTCAGTTACAAACTTGTTCGCAGACCGCCCAGACCAGATTTCTCTTTCGTACCCTGCGGTCGGAGGCGGGGGTGGGGAACGGCAGGGGACTCTGCCCGGTCTCGGTAGGGGTGGAGGTATGTAAGAGCAGGACTGTGATGAGTTCTCAGCAGAGGCGCTGAGAGACTGATGTATCAACAGACGCAGGTGAGAGCAATTGTTATAATCAGCTTTTATATCGGTAGCAGCTGGGAGTCTGTGGAAGAGAAGTCTGGCTTTTGTCCGGAGAACCCACGGAACCACTACAGACCGTGACATCTTCAACTACTAGTTTTCCACTAATTATACAACAGATGACAGGGGTTTAGTCATGTGTTGGATGATTAAACCCTGTCATGTCAGAGTCAGTCAAGTCTATTTGTTAAGTGGCTTAAAGGGGATGAAATAGAAGATGTCAATAATGACAAGCGTGACAGTGATAACTCTAAACATTGTACATGTTAGGAACATTGTTTGCTCACTGGTTAAGAAAGCAGAGGTTGCTCAGTGGATTCCCTGCTCTGGGACATCCTGTCCCCTGGATGTGTCCCCGAGGATGGAGTGTAGGGTCCAGTGCACTCCAGTGAAGACCGTCACTGAACTCTCTGCCATTGCAGCCAATGTGTTGTTCTCCTACTTGTCATCAGTGCAGTTTAACAAAGTTGTAGGAGGTTGTTTATCATTGGCTTGTTAGAATATTAATCTCCATGTGAGCTCTAGACCAGGGATTCTTAACCTTTTTGGCACCGAGGCCCAATTTTTTCAGTGTCGAGTGACCTGGGGCCCTAAATAATTGCATTTTAGATTTAATTGTTCTCACACATTTGTATTTAGTAATAACTTGATAACTGTAAGGGAATTTTATTTAACAAGCTAAAACATGAGTAAATTTTAATCAATAATAACATAGTTAGTTACGGTTTGCAAAAGTCATACGTCACAACATGAACATTTTATTACAATGCATTTTAATCACATTAAAATAATAATTACAATATAAATGTAGTGTAGTGTGATTTTTCTTTTGTGTGCTACCAAAAAAAATTCGAATTTAAATTATAAAATATTTTTGGTGTCGGCCCTCACGGCCCATTGGTGCAAAAGTGAAACATTTTCACGGCCCCCTAGGGGGCGCTTGCGGCCCAATGGTTCAGAATCCCTGCTCTAGATCCCTTGCAAATTGAATTACATTGTCCACCAGGACTTAATTTTTCCTTCTGCCCACTAACTATACAGGCTTTTCTGGGCCTGCTGCTGAGAAACATCAACACAGCCTGATGCAGCCACCACCACCATTCACAGTGGAGAAGGTGTGTTTTTGATGATGTGCCTAGTTGGTCTGCATCAAACACAACATCTCGCCTGTTTTCCAAAATAGTCTCAATGTTGGTCTCATCAGAACCAAATAATTTTCTTAACTAACCCTTACATCAGTTGCGGTTCTTCATATACAATTGATAAAAAGGTATATACTTCACTTCATTGTCAAGTAAGAACATATATATTTGTGCAGTTAATTTTGAAAAGGCAAAATACAGTTTAAGACATTTTCTAGAAATGTTCGACATTTAAATGTTCCAGCTATTTCCCTTCTGGCTCATAGACACTCAACCACAAATGTCTTGGATAGGTCAACAGACAGGAAAGTCAAGAATATGGAAACATATTTGTACTATTTGCTATAGGACAGGGTGATAAAACTGGATCCACAAAGGGTCGGTGTGGCAGCAGGTTTTTGTTCCAACCAACCAGCAGCACATCAGCTGATCTGAGTCTCCAGACAGCTGATTGGTCAACTAGTTTGCACTGGATAGGTAGGAACAAAAACCTGCAGCCACACCGGCCCTCTAGGAATGAGTTTGACGCCCCTGCTATAGGACTTTCTGTCCTCCACTTCCCAGGATGTGTCCTTGAGGATGGAGTGTAGGGTCCAGTGCACTCCAGACAAGACCTTCACTGAACTCTCTGCATTTGCAGCCAATGTGTTGTTCTCCTACTTGTTATCAGTGCAGTTAAACAAAGGTCTCTGTTCTAGGAGGTTTGCAGTGGAGGTTTGGAGACCGGGACAATAACGAACAATAATTTGCAGCATATGATCTTATTGGACGTGTTTTGTGGCACCTTTTCCTTCAGGCATCTATCTTCTAATCAACTAAGCTCCACCCAATACATGTCAGTGTGGTCAGATGACTTAACATCTCTGTGTGTGTTAAATTCAGAGGAGGACTACATCATGGCTGTGAACATTCCAGGAGTGATAGTGATGCTGATTTTCTACCTGATGGTCCTGAGCATCGGGGTCTGGGCTTCTTTCAAGTCCAAGAGAGAGAAGAAGAAAAGTGGAGCAGGGGAAATGGAGATGTCTCTGCTGGGGAACAGGAGGATCAACTGGTTGGTGGGGATCTTCACTATGACAGGTGAGAACATGTCACTTAGTCACATCAATACATAAACTTACGGAATCGTATTGCTGCCACACTTAGAAGAGAAAAAATTGGCTCAGTATCACGTTATGAGGTGATACGTATCACGTTATTCCGTGATGGTATTACTGATTTCGTGATAGTTTCACGTTATTTCGTGATAGTATCAAATTATTTCGTCATAGCATTAGAGAGTCAAATCCGTTATTCCTTGGGTGTAACACGATCAGCGTGAGTTTGTGCAGAAACTTTACTGGAACTCCAACGAGAATACAAGAGTACATGGTCACCCCTGGTAAGCCTACCACGTAATGCATTATGGGTAATGTGGTTTATTAAGATGACACATAACGACACATTTGGTACAATGCCATATGTTTAAAATTTTGCCCGCACACTAATTGAAACCTCCTTCAATGAGTCTAGTTATTGTAAAATCTCACCGCCAAGCGTCAAAAATACTGTAGCGTTCTAAATTAAGATTGTGTTCATTGTTCGTAGAGTTCTATGATTTCTTACGGTCTGTGCATCTGTGCGTCTTCTTGACGAACGAATGAGCCAGGAACTGTTAATTAATTAAACTTAACCCTGTAAACAAGCCATATCCGTGGAGGAGGATTTGAATTTAACATTCGCTTCATACTTGCGTAGATATGTATCACGAAATAACGTAAAACTTGACACGTTATAACGTGATGCTAACACTCCTTGCAGTCATTAAGAATTACCACGGACATTAACTGTAGCATCGATCATTGTTGTTATCCCTTTAAGATGACATCATTAATCACGTGCCTGTCAAAGTGTCAGTAGTACTGACTCGGTACCCATTGAGGAAGCCCGGCGACCAATACCAAACCAATACCGATATGTTCCGATATTAAAAATGATGATGATATATTGGTGGACCGATATATCGGCCATCCCTAGTTCTTACATTGTTCAAGTCCATGCCTGGTCTCTTCTACTTTGCTCCTGTTCCTGCAACTATCTTGGATCGGTGAGCGATTTTACTTCTCAGGGCATCAGAATGTTGAGTGATTTGATTGGTTGGCGGAGAACGCATCATCTTGGATCCAGAACTGCATGTACTGACGTGCACTTCAGATAAAGCCGATTCCTCTGCACCACTGTTATCTGCTGATATTCTTAGTGTGAAGCCTTCAGCGTTTTTACTGCACCTGATCTCAGCCAATCTTGGCGTCTTAACTAATACAACCCCTGGCAAAAAGTATGGAATCACTCGGCGTGTTTATTGAGTTGTCATAGACACAACACAAATATTAGCAGTGACGTACGGTGAGGTTCATGCCTGGCGAGGCAGTGATGTCATCACCGTTATATTTATAAATATATCAACCATACATAGCAGTTTATTTAATATTTGTTCGTCAACATTTAATGTGTTTTGTTATAAAACACCAGCATTCTTAATATATTAAAAACCGTAGCTTAGAAAGAACTTTTAAAAACTGTTATTAACGTCTTACCCTTACTTATAAATGAAGTCCATGCGCCGCTCCTTCAGAATAAAAGCATCGATAACTCGTCTGTAAAAATCCTCCTTATTTTTCTTTAGTTTTATAAGTCTCTCTGTCTCAATGGAGATCAGTGCAAGAGAAGACAGTCATCCCTAGTCTGTCCTTTTCCGACTGCAGAGCAGGGTTATCATCGTTAACGAAAACTAACGAAAACGATCACTGAAAAAAACTCTTCGTTAACTGAAACTAATTAAAACGATCATTAAATTAAAAAAAAAAAACTATAACTAACTAAAACGAAAATGTGTCCTAACAAAACTAACTGAAATTAGAAATGAACTACCCTTCGTTTTCGTCTTTGTTTGAAAAACTCAAACTAAAACTAATTAAAACTAAACTAAAACTAAACATTTTTGACAAAACTAAAACTAACAAAGACTAAATTCATTGCTTTTATGAACAATTAAAACTAACTAAAACTAATGTGCTAAAAGGCAAAACTAACTAAAACGAAACTAGACTGAAAAATCCAAAACTATTATAACCCTGGTGCAGAGAATGACAGCGCCACCAACGCTGTAGTCGCTGGCACAGTGAGCATCAGCTGGAGGAACGTTGACGCCTCAGGAACAGTTTTAATTTAATCTTTCTCGGCCAAAATGCTGAGAAGCTGTCCGGGTGGTCTTCATCTGTCCCTTCAAAGTGTGTCCCAGTCTGTCTGATTGACTGTCTCGTCGTCTGAAGCTCTGGTGTTGGTTGTCCTTTAATTAGTATGTCCTGCTTCGATTGAAAGTCCAGTAAATTCTTTAATTTAAAGATGTAATCCTCCATTTTGAAATAAGACCAAGCAAAGAGGAAAAATACTCGATAGATGCACTTGACTTGCTGTTTACTGTAACTCCCTAATTTTATTATTGATTTGATTGGTTGGCCGCTTTGCAGGTAGAATCAATGGGAACTCTATCACCCCCTGCCAGGAGGCCAGAGAACTACAGGCCTACCTTTGCAGCCCTGTGCAGCACTAGAACACATTACACACAGACAGTTGTTGATCATCAAAAATAACATAACACTTTGTATTATATGCACAAGCTGAAATAATTACATGTTATTCATATGGTATAAGTGTTGAAACATTTCTAATATCAACTTGAAGAGGGACGACAGAACGGTCTCTCTGTGGACCGTGCCTGCACAGCACAGTGATTGCGAAATCCCCCGTAACCTCAACGCTTGTCTCGACAGTATTAGAACCGCAAAGGTGAAAATTCAGCGATTTTTAAAAACTATTCCAAAAATGGTTAAGTTACGAAATTTAATTATTATAAATTATTTTTTTTCATGACGGGGGGGCTGCGCCTCACCTGCCTCCCCTGTCTGCACGTCACTGAATATTAGGTCATTTCAAAGGGCAACTTTCTGGCTTTAAGAAACACTAAAACAAATTCATGGAAAAATATGTGGTAATAATATGCGGTAACAAAATTGTGGAATCACTCCGTATATTTTCATTTGAATCAGATTAGATCTGCTCGTCAGTATGCAGTTTAACAGGGGCAATCACACCTTGGAGAGCTGTTGCAACAAGTGGACTGACATAAATCATGGCTTGGAGACAAGAGATGCCATTTGAAATAAAAGAAAGGATAATCAATCTCCTCAAAGAAGATAATCACTGTTTTGCAAATGACGTCGGTTTCTCACAGTCAGAAAATGCACAGCAAAACAAATGGAAGGAAACTGAAGTCAATGTCTGTGACCAAACTTGTAAGGATTTGCCTAAAAGAAAATTGGATTGGAACCAAAGCCATCATTAACACCTAAACAGAAAAGAACAAGGTCACAGTGGGCTGAGGAAAATCAATGGTGAACAATGGATGAAGGTCATATTCAGTGATGAAAAAAACATGCAAATTGTCACAGTCATTTTGGACACTTTTCTTATCCCATCATTTGAAAAGGACATTTGGGGATGAAATATTTTTTCAGGATAACAATGGATCTTGCCATAAACTCTGGAAGCATTCCTTGAATGTCAATATCATAGCCTACAAATGGTCCAGATCTTCATCCAATTGAAAGTCTGTGGTGGACGTTGAAGAAAATGGTCCATGACAAGGCTCTAACCTGTAAAGCTGATCTGGCGAAAAACAATCAGAGAAAGTTGGAACCAGATTGATGAAGAGTACTGCGTGTCACTCTGTTAGGAAAAACGGAGCTGGTGCAACAAAGTACTAGTGGTGTGGAAGTGTTTTCTGTCTCTTAAAGCCAGAAAGTTGCCATTTAAAACAACTTTAGTTTTGTGTTGTGTCCATGATCTCTACAAAATTAAACAACAGAAGCAACATCCACAGAGACTTAACTTTTTGCCAGGGGTTGTATTCAAGTTAACAACTCAAACCTGATGATGCTGCAGCTACCTGGACAGGAGGAGGAATGATCGTCGGTACACCTGAGATGATGTACACGCCCTCTAGAGGACTGATCGAGGCAGCCTCGATGATTTTCGCATACAGCACCTGTTTTATTCTGTGTAAGTTTGGTACTTTGGTGTTTTTTTTTTTTTGAATCTCGCTTTCAGTTTAGCATTACTGTATTGAAAAGTACATTTATAAAAGTGTGTTTACTTTTGTGATTTATTCAGGTAGTCTGGTATTTGCTAAACCACTCAGAGAGAAAAACTGTGTGACCATATTGGACCCTTTTCATGACAAGTATGGAAAAGTTCTGACAGCTGGTCTGTCACTGTTCTCAATTTTCATTGATTTGATAAATATACCCACAATTTTTCTGGCTTTAGGTGAGAACAAATTTCTATCAACACCATCACCACGACTACTTCTCTTTTATTATTATAATTATTATTGATATTATTATCATCGGACAGGAGGAACCATGAGTGTGGTCCTGGACGTGTCTTTTGCTGTCTGCATCTGGATCTCTGCTGCTGTAGCCATCATCTACACACTGATGGGAGGTCTCTATTCTGTGGCCTACACCGATGTCATTCAGCTGCTGCTGATATTCTTCAGTTTGGTGAGTTTGTTTGTTCTGAATTTCAATAAAGAGATGAATGTAACGTCTTCCTCACTCACCACATCTGTCTCCGCAGTGGCTGTGTGTTCCCTTTGTCTTGATGAACAGTAGCTGCTTGGACATTGGACGCACACTGATGAACAACACGGTTCACGCTCCCTGGCTCGGCACAGTGGAACTGAAAAAGACCGGGATCCTGATCGATGATTTCTTATTCTTTGTAAGTGTTGAAGGTTTTTATCCTACAAGATGTCGTGAAAGCGGTTTGTTCACTTACATTCTTTCTTAATGAGTTTGTGAAAATTATGTTGACGATTACATATTGTTAGAATGTTTTTCCCTTGAAGATATCCGATTAAGTTACCTGTCGCACTGTTGTTACTGTCACGCCTTATAGGGAAATAAACAGTCTCAAACACAGGTGTCGAGGTACAGCAGCACACACCCTCGAGCAAGTGGCCAATAAAGATGCCTGTCAAAATGTCTAAACATATATTTTGTTTTAGTGTTCCACCACATTTCATTATGATAGTTTCTACAGAACACAACACTAAACTTTTTCATGGGTTTTTATCATTTTTTAAAGCAAAGTAACTAGTTATTAGTTACTTTTATGATTAAGTAACTAGTAACGTAACTAGTTACTTTTTTAGAACAGTAACTAGTGAAGTAATAACTTACCTTTTTCACAGTAACTTGCCCAACACTGTTTGCGAAGCTTCACAAACACAACCTTCCTCCGAATCCTTATTGTCGGAGGAAATCTCCGACCGTAAAATTCCACAAAGTTGTTGCCTCTTAAACATTTTGGATTTGAACTAAAGTTGGCAAATACTAATCCTAAAACATATTATCAAATATTTTAGAAACTAATATTTACATGTATATATACAGTATATATACATGTAGTAATGTATGTTTATTATTATATTTCATGTCCTAAGGCTCTGGGGAGTCTGGGGTATCAGTCCCTCCACCAAAGAACAATGGCTGCTTCTTCCTTAGCAACAGCCAAGGTTACAGGTGTGGCCTCTGCTTTTCTCTTCATTGTGGTTTCAACTCCTCCTGTTCTGCTGGGAGCTGCTGCTGCATCCACAGGTATTGAACACAACTGCTCAACCACATGAGCTACTTTACTAATTCACACAAGCTGAATTCTAACCCATTGACGTTGTGTTCCTCAGATTGGAACCTGACCTCCTACGGTTCTCCATCTCCATATGAACGTGGGGAAGCTGCGCTGATCCTGCCGCTCACGTTGCAGCATCTCACCCCAACCTTCATCTCCATCATTGGTA
This sequence comes from Paraplagusia blochii, assembly GCA_016785265.1. Classification (NCBI taxonomy): domain Eukaryota; kingdom Metazoa; phylum Chordata; class Actinopteri; order Pleuronectiformes; family Cynoglossidae; genus Paraplagusia; species Paraplagusia blochii. The sequence continues at coordinate 14,098 of JAFBJS010000498.1, read as the reverse complement.
CTGGATGTGTTGCTGCTGCTGTGATGTCATCAGCAGATTCTTTCCTGATTTCTTCAGCTTCTGTTTTTACCTCCAACATTTACAAGAACATCCTGAGGCCAAATGTGAGAAGAGAGACAAATTGTTACATCTGTAGGTGTTTCTTTAAAGCTTTTTTCAGAACCTCTTTACACTCTCTTCCAGGCAGGAGACAGAGAGATCCAGTGGGTGATCCGTGCTGCTGTCTTTGTAGTGGGTTTGGTTGGAACATTTCTGACCAGTCAGAACAACAGCATCTTATTCTTTTGGTTCATTGCTGCTGAAGTGGCCTACATTCTGATCTTTCCTCAGTTGGTCTGCGTCCTATTCTTCAACATCTCCAATGGTTATGGAGCAATTATGGGTTTTGTGATCGGAGTCTCACTGAGGCTGCTCAGTGGAATTCCCACAATTGGACTTCCTGTTGTCCTCCACTTCCCAGGATGTGTCCTTGAGGATGGAGTTTACGTCCAGTACGCTCCAGTGAAGACCATCTCCGTGGTGGCTACCATTTCAGCCATCGTGTTGTTCTCCTATGTGGCATCTGTGGTCTTCAACAAAGGTCTCCTTCCTGAGAGGTTTGATGTCTTCAAAGTGAAAGTCCAACACTCACCATCACAGATGAGTCCAGTGTCTGGTTCAAAAGTAAATGAGGAGACTGAGAAACTGACAAACACCAACTGTCAGGCTGAGAACTCAGAGCTCGTTAACACAGAGTGTTAGTTCAACAATCCGTTGGAATCAGGTAAATGTCTCTTTACCTAAACACCTCCATCACCTCCACCACCAGCAGGATCTGCTTTATCAGTGCAATAGCAAATGAAACACACATTGGCTCAGTTACAAACACCCACAACATCCTAAATAAATTAATATGCAAACAGAAAGAAATTTGTCTTGTTTCATTTCAGGAAAATCTTCCATATATGAGTGTGTCATAAGAACATTGAGACTGGTCATAAAAGCACTTGCTTTTAAGAAGAAACCTCCACCTCTTTAGGTTCTCTTCTAGTTATTGCCTATTCTCACTACAGATGTCTTCTGCAAACATCATGGTCCATGGAGACTCCTGTCTGACCTCATCTGTCAATCTGTCCATCACCAAAGCAAACAAGTGGGGACTCCGATCCTTGATACAGTCCCACCTCCACCTTAAAGTCTTCTGTCCTTCCAACGGCACACCTCACCACTGTTCTCATAGTTCTGCACCAGTCTAACATACTTCTCTGCCACTCCTGACTTCCTCATACAAAACCACAATCCCTCCCTTGTCACCCTGTCATAGGCCTTTTTTTTACCATACTGTTGTTCGCAAATTCATCAACCTAGCCTCAACTACTCTCTCCCATATCTCAAATGGCTCATTAATGGCTTATCCCTCTGTAATTGTTACAACTCTGAACATCACCAATTTTCCTACGATTAAAAAATTCAATTATACAAAAAAGTCAGAACATTTTTCTGACACCAAAAATCTATATTTCCATGTATGTATGTCTATAATTCAATAAATGCAACAAAACATAAAACATTGAAATTATAATGGAAGTTATAGCGTCAAATATTGTCAGTAGTCATGTGCTGCATCATTCTGACCAGGATGCGCTGCAGGGAAAATGAACATTTAATCATTATGCTCATTTTGTATTTGTACCCTTCTAAGTCATTTTAATAGTAAATAGTATTAAAGCTGGTATACTAAACGCCTATGTAGCCTTTGTATATATCTTGTGGCTCCAGAAGAGTATGGTTTCTGTGATGTAAGGAAATAATAAAATTTTATCTACTACTACCACTACTTCTTCAATTAAAGTGTAAAGTGCCTAGGTGGAGATGAATACTCAGAAATCTTTCTGAAAGGCCGATTTTTTTTGTTCTTCCTTGGTTTGAGCTGCCTGGGACGTCCACCATGTCTTTTGTCCCAAATCAGAGTGAAAATCGTTGTTAAATTGTCTTCTGAAACAAATTCCATTGCGAACCACATCGTCGGGAACATTTGTGGGTTGGTAACCCCTGACCTAAGAGCTTCCTTCCTAAGACAGCAATCTGAGTTGATTGCACAAGTTTTTTTTTTGTTGCATTTTCATTTGTCTTCTAACCACATATGCCCCTCCCAATCTGTCATGTATATACTTAGTGCTTGTTTTCAGTACTTCAGTTCATTTGCTTCATTGTCAGTGTGTGTTAAAACCAGAGGAGTTGAACATCATGGCGGTGAACATCCCAGGAGTGATAGTGATGCTGATTTTCTACCTGATGGTCCTGAGCACTGGGATCTGGGCTTCTTTCAAGTCCAAGAGAGAGAAGAAGAGAAGTGGAGCAGGAGAAATGGAGATGTCTCTGCTGGGGAACAGGAGGATCAACTGGATAGTGGGGATTTTCTCTATGACAGGTGAGAACATGTCAGGACACTTAGACACATTGATACGCATATTATAAATAATAAAAAAGTAAGTACATTTTACATTGAGAATATTGGGGGTTTTCTTTATTGGCCAAATTTGAATAGAGCACTTACAGTCATTTCCTGAATTTATCTGTGTCCACTTTTTGTGGATTCAGTACAAGGCAGGTTTTTATGGAGGGTATATTTACAAATATATACCCACCACAAAAACCTGTTTTTTGGCTGATGGCTGTCAATGAGAATGATTAATATTTGAACCACACTCTCATGGAAAAGTTGGACATTTTGGAAAAGTCAGTAGAGAAACAAAAGCATAGTTTGAAAAAAAAAGTTTAACTTTCAATTGAATCTGCAGTTTCTGCTGTTCTACAATTGATTTTTGAGCAAAATACATACTGATATTCCTCACTGTCTTTATGGCAGGAAAATCATGTCAAATAAGGTCTAGTGTTTGAAACTTGACCAAAAAAATGATTAACTTTTCAGCATTGTCACAATGGTAACCATTCCTCTTCCTTTCGATGACATGGGAGACGGCACCAAACGGAGGTTAACTAGAAAAAAAATCCGAACATTTAGTGTAGCATTGAGCTTGTTGTTCTGCCTTCACTCGAGGTTTACTAACATCATGTATCATACCCTGGTCAGTGGCAGGAGCCCATAAGGGTGTCAAGGATATTTGCCAAGACCTGAGCTTTGCAGACAATTTTTTATATCATGGAAAACCAACAATTTTGTTCCTACTTAGGATTACAAGTATGTTTTGCAAGGTATGTATAAGCTATTCATGGTAAACATTTATACTTGGGCGCTGGTATTAATAAAGAACCCGACCTTATCAATCTGTCCTTAAGCACACCTTAACCCTATTTTACTGGTCACGTACATATCCTGCACCAATCTACCATACTTCTCTGCCACTCCTGACTTCCCCTTATACAACACTACAAATCGTCCCTTGGTTTTGGATGAGGAGGCAACCAAGGCTTGTCACCGCCAATAGGCAGGAACAGTGTATGCCATTTACAGCCTTAAAAATGTGTTTTCTCTGCTTTTACTTGTAATTGAAGTCTATAATGACTCAGTACAATCTGCTTAAGTCTTAACAACTCAAACCTGATGATGCACTAGCTACCTGGATGGGAGGAGGAATGGTCGTTGGCACAGCTGAAATGGTGTACACGCCCTCTAGAGGACTGATCGAAGCAGCCTTGATGATAACTGCATATGGCGCAGGTCTTATTCTATGTAAGTTCCAAATGTTTCAGTAATCTAAGTAAAGCATTACTTTATCGAACTAGGCAATGATTTGTTTGTTTACTCTGATGATTGCAGGTAGTCAGATGTTTGCTAAACCACTCAGGGAAAAGAACTACATGACCATACTGGACCCTTTCAATGAGAAATATGGAAAAGTTCTAACAGCTGGACTGTCACTGTTCACAATTTTTCTTGAATTCATTCATCTGCCCGGCATTCTTCTTGCTTTAGGTAAGAACAAACTTAAACCACAACACCACTACTCCTACTACTATTACTCCTTCTACTACTACCACCACCAGTACTACTACCTTTCCAAAGGATACGCCTAAAGCAGGAGTCTGTAAGCCATCTCAAGGATCATTCTTCTACCAATGTATCCACTGTCCCTCCTCTAAACATGTCCAAACCACCTCAGTCTGTCTTCTCTAGCTTTTTCTCCAAACCTTCCTGTCTGTGTTGTCCCTCT
>JAFBJS010000497.1:238148-257824 GCA_016785265.1 Paraplagusia blochii | reverse complement strand
GACAAACTGTGTTTTGTAAATGTGGGCTATATAAATAAAATTTGATTGATTGATTAATTGATTGATATTTTCTGATGAACCTGTGTCATTAGGCTCGTTATCAACCCAGCAGTCAATCAACACTGGTCTCCATGAATAAGAAAACAACAAAGGAAAGTCTCCTTTGTTATACTCCCATTCATCCAGAGTGCAACATGACCATGGTCGACATTGATAACTTGCAGTGCAACCTCTCTATTAATCCTGTTGGCCGTAAACACATTACTCTTTCAGGTGGCCGCTACAAAGTACCGTTCCATGGCCCACAAATCGCACGCTGGCTGAAAGTTTGGGACCCCTACTTGACAGACAGCTGGTTGTACCTCTGATTTTTTGGAAATGTATGTAAAAAAGGTTATATTTAACAACCATAGCTTCACTGCATATTGTGTCCTCTACAAAGGAAGGAAAGCAAACGTCTTTGCATTTAACCCATCACCAAAGTGAACAGTCCGGGGAGCAGTGAGTCGGCACGGTGCCATTCTCACTGCACCTCAGTGGTAACCTGGCAGTGCATTCGAACCTGAAACCCTCCAGACTCAAGTCCAATTTCTTTACCACAAGGCCACCACTGCCCCAACTCTGTTGGCCTCCGGAATGTATCAGCAATCCCATTTTTATAGATCATGGACAATGTGCGATTCCTACAAATTTTCAACGTAGGTAGATCAGGTTAACTGGGCCGTTTGGACAGTAGCTTCCAATCAAAAAGATGTGGAGACTCCTGATGGAAATTTATTTTCAAAACTAGTCTATTTCTGAAACTTCCACAAAAGCTCTAGTCAGGTCAAAAAGACAAACAAACGAACAAACGAAAAAAAAACAAAACTTATTTTACAGCCTGTGAAGCCTGAGTGCTCCCTGACAGTATGAAGAGATGGCTTGACTGAATGAATCAGGCAACTCTACCCCCCGCACTCCCCGATGGAAATTGCTTCTTGCATGGTAAATCCTCAGTTTACTGATGCAATCACTCAACATAGCAGTGAAACAGTCACAGCAGCCATGTTTACAGTCCTGCTTTAAGCTGCTGTTCATATTTGCTTTTTATCTTCTGGGTATGGCAGTATTTCCCTCGACCACCGTGCCACTATTGACCGCAGCGCTTGAGACATGTTTTTGTTACTAGTGTTGCTGTTGCTTTTTCAAGGGCCAGTTGTCACAGCGGGACTCAAAACCAGTCCATAACAAGGCAGCGCCTCCTACAGGGGGGGAGTAATGCTGTGCATTAGAAGTCAATACAGACTTCTAAAATGGGTAACTGCGAAAAACCCATGTGTTTGTGCGCCTTGCTCAAAGGCACCTTGATGAAATCAGTGTTCTTTAACCGGGCCGCCACATTGTTCTCCTTCTTGGGGATTTGCTATCAATCCAATGAACAAATGAAAAGTTGCGGTCAAACGTGCGAATCAGAAATGCCCCGCTGTTTGCAAATGAACGTACGTAAAGGACGTCTGTCTCCTTGAACTCCTCGGTTATAAATTATAGGTGGCAGTAAATTATCATAGAAAGCTTTTGATGGCCGCGTTTAGTGCGGAGCTCCCATAAGGCCCGGCTTTTCACATGTCAGCGAGCTATTAGACAACACGTAATTAGGATAAAGGGGGAAGGAGATATCAATAATGGGTATGAACACTGGGAGGACAACAATAAAACCCGATGAGTAACTGCGCTAAGATAATTGCTTCTGTTCCAGTAACATACTTCATGGTATCAAACCAGGTGCTTCCTTCTGCATTGTAATGCCATTACAGGGACCATTATAACGCACTGCACTATGGAATAGCTGTTATTAATGTTAGACGTTCACAAATAATAACCGTTTCTGCTGTCAGACACTACGAATGGCTTTAATACAGCATTAAAAAGGAGAAAATATTAACAGAAGAAAAAAAGAACAGTCGACATAAACATTCTTTCAAAACGTGATTTTTGCTAATTTTTTCCTCTGTTTTCAATCGGGCTTTGATTACTCTTTAATTGAGGCAGGAGATCACATACTTTATTCCAAACAATTATAAAGTTTATTGTAAAGAAATAAGAACAAAAATCATCTCCTGAGCAGCAGTGCTGTACCAGTATCTGGGCACTAGGGGGCAAACCATCTTTTTTAACTAGCTACTTGGATGGTGATCCCACCCATGATGGGTTCAAGATCCTTCTACTTTCATCTTCTCCTTTCACCTTGTCCCTTTTTCACGGGTTAAATCAATGTTTTCCATCACCCTCTGTTCTCTGTATCTTCTCCTCTGACTCCAACTACCTCCATCACTGCATCCATTAATCCCCTTTTTGACCTTCCTACCTTGCTAAGGTGGCCTTTTAAGATAAAACATTTAATATATCAATTGTAACATTTTGTCAAGTAGTTAACATGCCGGCCTAGGCAAGCAAAGAGCAGTGAGTTGAGTGTACAATTGTGACGTCCCATGTCTAGGGGAAAATGGTATGCAACCTGATTTAGCCCGAATTCTCGTCTCATCCCCCAAGAACGCAAACAACGCACAGACTAGATCATTTTAGGCTATTTATTTAGCTCAATATAAAGAAAAGCAACCATAAAAGTAGCACAACACAAAGAGGATCCTGTTGATACTCTGTTAAACTTTAACTCTGTTAAACAAACAAACAAAAGCATTTTCAAATACAAAAAAAAAAAAGTCCTTTCATACAACTAGGCTTTAAGGTCAAAGCAGACACATTGATAGATAAGGTTAGCTCACATAATCAGGCTGCAGCACCACAGCAAACAAGCACAAAGCACATGGCCAGGTTCTTGGCAAAAGCAGAAGTAAGGAAAAAGGAAAGATGGCCGACTGATTTATATCCTGGTTGTCCACCAATCAACTTGCAGTTTTCCACCCATGTGATCCTGCCAACCAGAAAGACACACCCACACAGAAACAATTTGAACACACACACGCTACACTCTCAACATAATTGTACAACCAAAGCCATGGGTCATGACAACAATTCCAGTAAAAGTAAATGGGTATATCTGTCTCCAACCTGCTAGGTTAACCTTAAGATCATTCTAATAATGTCCACTGTCCCTCCTCTGTCCAAACCATCTCAATCTGTCTTCTCTAGCTTTTTCTCCCAACCTTCCTGTCTGTGTTGTCCCTCTAATCACCTCATTCCTGATCCTGTCCATCCTTGTCTCTCCTAAAGAGAATCTCAGCATCTTTAATTCCTCCGCCACCAGCTCTGTCTCCTGTCTTCTGCCTATTCCTAGTGTCTCTAATCCATCCATCATGGCTGGTCTCACAAATGTCCTGTAAACCTTTCCCTTCACCTCAACACTCTTTGACACTTTTTCTATTTAACCTTTATCCTTTATTTTTTAACCTAATCAACCTCCTCTTCTTCAATCAACAGTATTTCCAATTTCCAACAGTATCCGTAAGGTCAACAGCCCTGTTTCTGGATATCATTATCCTCTGTCCCAATCTGGTATGGGAATCATATTGGTGATTCATTATTGGATTTTTTTTAAGACATTTTTAACAGGTTACCTTGTAACCTCACTGGCAGTCTTAGTCAGAGGAAGGGTTGTGGTATGACTAAGAAGGACTAAGGCAGAAATGGACAAGGTGCAGCCCGTCTAGTCTTTAAATACTTCCCACCAACGTTGTCCAACTTAGGCTACAATTTAGACCAGGGATATTCAACTAAAACGCCAAGAGGTCCAGTCAGAAAAAAAAAATAAAAAATTCAAATAAAGGTCCGGAACATCATGTCCAACTTGCCAGAGCGTTATGTATACTATAATATTATATAATATAATATATATGTTGTAGTAGTATTAACATCTTCAAATAAAGCTCTTAACTTAAGAGAAATCAGGTGTAGCAACAGCTTATATCATTTATCTTTAACACCTTGTCAGAACAATCTCAACCAGTTTAACAATACAAATCATAACAAATCAACAATTAACAATTAAACACTTTTTTCAATTAAACACCTTTGTCTCCCTTGACTCTCTCTCTCTCTCCACGTCTCCGTCTGTGGCGGCTGTTTCTCTCCCTCTCACACTGCCTGACACTGTTAACTGCCGAGAATGCCGAGAGCTGATTGGCTGAAAAGCACCGCGTGGGATAATTTAACCTGTACACGATTGGTCAGTTTATTTCATGATACCGGCGCAGCTTTTCCTGTGTTTACAATGGCGTTGGTCGTAAACACTGAAAAAGCTGCCAACTTAAAATTATCCCGTTAAATTCATCTGCCGTATAAATAGATTATAGATCCGGGTCCGTACAGGATTACCCCTGGGTCTGGACACGGACCGCGGTCCGCCAGTTAGTGACCCCTGATTTAGACTATCATTATACATTTACCTCTTCCTGCATTTCCTCAAAGGAAGTGCATTTGATACATGACTTAAATGCTATTTATCTTGGTTTAGATGAACTGACCCCTTGCCCATCCACTAATCTGTTACCATGTTTCAGGGGCAGCAGTCTCCATGACCGCCACCCAAATCTCCACTGGAAGTTATGTGGGTCGGGACTCAGTTGCAACCTGGCAGCTGGTGAATTCGAACCTAGAGCCTTGTGGACCCAAATCCCCTACTATTATTATTTTCCATCCATACCTTTAGGCTAATAGGCTATATTTTGGGTTCTTGGTGCATTGTTCAGTTAATAATATTCATTATTCATGCGTTTGAAGAGTATTAATAAAAGAGTTCTCCAGAGTAAGAGCATTTGAATCAATTACAGCATCAAGAAACAGTATTTAATATTTATTTTCTGGGGCAGTCGTGGCCTAGAAGTTAAGGAACTAAACTTGGGTCCGGAAAAATCCACCTGTTGTCAGGTTAAGTAAACTGTGCAAGACCCCGCCCCCAAATGGTGCTTCCAAGGAGCTCAAAGCTTCCCACTGTTTACTTTGGTGAAGAGTTAAAGGCAGAGGTATGTCATTGGGTGGGTCAACTCTAACTCCAACTACCTCCATGTCCTCCATCACTGCATCCATCGATCTCCTCTTTGTCGCCTACCTGGTAGCTCCATCTCTGGGATAAATTTTCTACCAATGTCTTCAATGTCCCTTCTCTGAACATGTCCAAACCATCTCAATCTGGCTTCTTGTCTGTGTTGTCCCTCTAATCACCTCATTCCTGATCCTGTCCATCCTTGTCTCTCCTAATGACAATCTCAGCATCGCTACCTCCTCCACGTCCAGCTCTGCCTTCTGTCTTCTGCCTATTGATGACATGGTATGCTGAAAAAAAAAGGCGTAGATCCACCAGGCCGCCATACGGAACGGTGCCTTTAGGTACAGTCAGAAAAAATTAGAAAATTAATTTTCTTCATTATCTTTCCTCTCTTCCTCTAGGCAGCCCCTGCTTTGCACACCACTGTCTTATAAGAATCTTAGCAAGCAGAGTTAAAAGTTAAAAGCAGAGTTCTGTGCGGCTCACAGCAGAACATTATTTACCTGTCATCACCTCAGGTCTGTGTGTAGCTGTATTAAAGTTTGCTGCTTGTGTTCGTCTGTCTCGCCACTTCATCCATTTTGCCGCTGATTCCGCCCCTAACTGAGACCCTTAATCATTTTGGCAGCGTCTTGTCACTTCCTAGCCCACAGATGTTCATTTGTCTTATGGGATGTTGCCTAATTTGTCCTCCACCGTAACAGCTCACCTGTTTTATTTCGGTTACATTGTTTTGACACGGAGCAATAACTGTGACAAGACGTTGTTTGTTTTTCTATTATCAGCTGTCCAGTCCGAGTAAAAGACAAGTAAACAGAGGCGTCTATATATATTTTTTTAATTACGCTTTACAACTCTCTATATAGTGTGTAAGGTTATATAATTCTTGAATCCCAATTGTGTCCCTGGTATGAACCTGCATGCAGGAGGTGGGAGGGAATATTAAGTCACCATGAAATCATTTCCCTGACAGCTCCACTTTTTACAGAAGCAATTAGAAGATTTTTATGTTTTTTTTTTCCCCCTACTTAACATTGTTTCTTTTTGCAATTATCTTCATTCAATATTTATACACATTAATGAGACTTCCTTCTACTTCTGGCGTTTATTCTGTTCCTTCGTTTTCTTGCTACTGGTGAGGGCAGAATGCAGAGGGACATTAGCTGAGTGGCTGTGTCCTTTGAGAAAGAAAAACAAAAAAAAAACAACAAAACACTTACTGAATAATTTATAGGTGTTTTTTTGTTTACATTATGGAAACTAATAATGTCTTTATACTTTTTTTTTAATCAAGCACAAAGAACTTTTTAACGCTTTATAAAGATGGAAAAAAAAACTAGCATACGTTTTATGTTCTGGCCTGATTGTTAGCGTCAAAATGTTGATTGACAATGACATTCAGCAAGATGGGATGTAAGTTTTGTTTTGTTTAAGTTTGTCTATTTATACAGTATAGTACAGTGTTTTCTAAAGTTTAGTGAGTTTTGTTCAGTGACAGGCTCAGACAGACTCTTTGTCCAACGGGCAATTAAACAGTTCAACTCTTCTCCAAAGGGGTAGAAGAGGGAGCAAAGGACCGGAGGTGGAGGACCATGAGCAAACACAATAATACAGCGCATTATACCTCAACTGTGATTTACAAAACAATTATATTTTGCTATATTACTGTATTTCTATATACACGTAATGTCTTATTGCATATTCTCTATTCTAAGTTTATGTTACTGATATAGTACATACAGTATAGTATATAGTATAGTGCATATACTATACTGTATGAGCTGCACAAGGCACATGCAAACTATCTAACTATCTATCTATATCTAACTAACTAACTAATCAACTAACTAACTCCAAATCAAGTTTCAGTCAATTTTTCTTGTTTTACCCATTAAATAAATAAAAAAAAAATATATATATCATGGTGACAGTGGTGGTCTAGTAAGGAAGTGGGCTTGACATTAAACATGCTGCACTGTCATGACCCACAAAACCTCCAGTGGGCCACAGGAAAGTATGGAGCAAAGTGATTTGGGTGGCAGTTGCGGAGACTGCTGCCCCTGATGAATGAACTTCTTTTTCATGAAATAACTGGTAAGAATGATGTTTTCACTTAAAAAGAATGAAGAATGAAAAAAAATCTAATTTGTCCCAGCATTCTGAATTGTTCTTTCAGTCAATCATGTTTAAATCCAGACGCGACATCATCAGTGACATCATAAATCCAGCCCACCCAATCAGACTCTGACCTTTTCCGCATGCATTTTATGGCGTCCTTGTTCTCAGTGATAAAAATGCCAGTGTGAGCTCTAAGCCAACTCCCGCCTTCAAAAACAAATGTATAATTTTATGTTTTGCCCTGAGCAAAAAACAATCAAACTCTGAGTCCGTACCCACCCTGCAATGACCGCCATGGTAAGGTACGCTAGTGTGCTATGAGATATCACCAGGTGTACCATGGTCAATCTGGTCCTTTTTATTATTTCAGTGCTCCTCTACTGGGTGCGTACAGAAAAACTGAAAGAAAAAAAAAAAAAGAGAAAAGGGACTCAGCTGTTGAAGAGCTCAATATCGTTAGCCTAATAGCGTAGTTACCTAAGTCATATTTTAACGTTTCCGGAAAACAAGTAAAAGAAACAATTTATTTAGCAAGCACACTGGTATATATGGGCAGATATCACAATTTGTCCCTACAATGACTAAGACATTTATTTTTTTGGCCAACACTGTGTGTCTTTCTTCAATTGCTGTGTTCATATCAATCTTGTGTTCAACTAAACAGATTCTGATTTCACAGTAAGGAAATTGTGAGTGAGTGAGATCCTTTAGTGCAGGCATGGGCAACCAGTGGCTCGGGAGACGGGAGACCCGTGGTTCTTACCTCTATGTCAGATTTTGTTGTTATGTTTTTTATTGCATGATAATCTTATGGGTGTTGACACAAATGACTTGGGTAAAAAAAATGAGTTGTTTAGGCCGCATATGTAAATATGCACAACAAATGGAAAAATATGAAGATAAGGACATGAAGTAATTGTACTGTACCCCTACTATAGTGGTTAATACTCAGTGCTGTGGCTGTAGTAATCCCCGATTTAAATCACAGTTCACACTTAACATGGTTTTGGGCAACAGTTAAGGAAGAGGGTTTAGGCCCTCGCGGCTTTAGGTCAGGCATAGGCAAACTAAGGCCCGGGGGCCAGATGCGGCTCGTTGAGCTTTTTAATGCGGCACGCCATCCTTGTCCAAATTCTTCTTCTTCTCCTTTCGGTTTATCCCGTTTTTCAGGGGTTGCCACAATGAGTCAACAATTTTTAATCTCACCCTGTCCTCTGTGTCCTCAACTCAAACTCCAACCACCTCCATGTCCTCCCTCACTCCATCCGTCAATCTCCTCTTTGTCTCTTACCTGGTAGCTCCATCTCTAGGATCATTCTTCTACCAATATAACCATTGTCCCTCCTCTGAACATGTCCAAAGCATCTCAATCTGTCTTCTCTAGCTTTTTCTCCAAACCTTCCCGTCTGTGTTGTCCCTCTAATCACCTCGTTCCTGATCCTGTCCATCCTCGTCTCTCCCAAAGAGTCCAAATTAAATAATGTATTTATATTATCATAATACTTCTGCCTTTTCTCTGCAATAATCTGTTTTTCCAGAGGATGGCATTGTAAGGGTATTAGAAATATAGTATTTTAGATTTTATACATGACTTTTATTAGCCATTTATCTTAGTTCAAACGAACGACCCATCTTTTTGCTCTAGACTCGGCCCACGTGTCCAATTTTAGGACCAATTGTGGCCCACAAGTTAGAAAGTTTGTCCATGCCTGCTTTAGGTTCTAATCCACCAGCAGTGGATTGCAGTTGCGGAGACTGAGGCCCCTGAGACACGCAAGATGATGAAAATGAATGAATGAATGAAATTTTGACTGGATTATTAGTTATTACTGTGTAATTCTTACTTATATGTTGGATTACAGTTGTTCCATGGAGTGATAAAACACTGTCCTTATGGTTCTCTTCGTTGGGCTGCACATCATTTAACCTAAACCCGTTTATTGGGATGCTGTATTAATTAGGAAAGTATCTTTTAAAGCAGAATCTGTCGAGGCCAAAAACAGTGGCATGACCCAATAATATCTCTTAAAATTTTCATCAAAACAAACATCGGAGGGGAAAAGATTGGCTATCGACAGCAGAGATTCTATTATGAAAAACATATTGATTTTGTTACTTCAGGATACACAAAGTGGAATCGATTCGGGGTGAGTTTTTGCCCAAGTCAGCATCTAGTATGATATTCACTTTAAGAACTTTACAACCTCAGGCTCCTTCTTCACTTCAGAGGCCTCTCTGCCAAAGTCTGGGTCACTCACAGGACGGAGAGTCCAGTTGATGTCTGGCTGCGGTAAATATGAATCGCTCTCACACTTTGCTCTCTGTCTTCTCTATGACACTGATGCATTTGCATATGATTGATTTAGAGCTATATAATTGCATGCAATTAGATGCAATGTGCTATTGATTCCGTGCGCCTCGCCTAATGTCTAATCTGTAATTAAAAATGATTTTGCGACAGGAGACGTACAGGTAATAGACAATGGTTATTGATGTGTTTTGCTGCGATGCTGTTGAAAAATTTTGAACCTTGAAATTAAAGGTTTTCAAACCTCTGCATCTGTGAATCGGTGTAGCGTGTGTGGCCATTACACAGATACATAGAGTAGACATTGATTTTAGGGAATATTCTCGGTTCACAACATTCTAAACCAAATTAACGTGTACCATAAATGTATTTAAAAAAAAGTATAATTTTGTTTATCATTTTAATGTATCAGGATAAAATAATATTTGCACTGGAACTAGATGATGAGCTAAGTACATCAACACACTGTGCAAAACACAAAGTTGGCTCTGTTTGCGTCAACCACTTCAATGCCTTACATTGCATTGGGCTACTTTCTCTTTCTATTGATTACAATGTTTTTTGGGAACTTTTTCACCTTCATATGGCTCCCAAGTGTAGGTCAGACCCAGATGATGTTTCTTCAGTGTCAGAATAAGTGAGTGACTTTGGTAAAAATATGTGAGTTCAACAAGTAATTACCTATGAATAGTATCAAATCCATGATTTCTTCCTTTGTCTTCATGAAAATGAATAAAGAGTTATAAGTGAATATTTATTTTAATTAATCTTCATCCCCTTCCACGCCTCAGGGAGTGCAGTCTTCACGACTGCCGCCCAAATCACACTGCTACCTACTGTGAACTTGCACCTTAGTGGCAACCTGACAGCTGGTGGATTCCAACCTGAAGCCTTACGGACCACAATCTGCTTCCTTAACTTCTAGGCCATCATTGCCAATGTTGATATTGTATTTAATATAATAAAACTCGCCAAAATATCACAATAATAACATGAGGGATAGATTGAACCCAACAATTGGCTGTATATTGCACGTCAGTCCTATGTATGACACCACTTTGCAGTAGAAGTATATCCTTGTAAACTCTTGTGTTTGAAACTTTGCATCATTTGTCCAAAAGTAAGTGAAATGTCTTGAAAGGGGGACAGTTAGAGACAGCTGTGACAGGTTATTAGACCAGAATGTTTGATGAGACTCAGCAGTGGTCGACTGGAGAGTCTAAATTGACTATTCGTTTGACTGGCTCGTGGTCTTTTGATGGATTGGTGATCGTCTGGTTTAGGTCCATTCTACTGCAGTAAAAACAAAAACGTAACAAACGTACAAGAAATAACAATACAACTTCATTCATTTATTCATGATTAACACATTTTCCTTGAGAGACCAGAGAATAATTATAAACATTAAATTCCCTTTTCAATTTTTGAATGAGAAGCTGTAAAAGACCGGAGTTAAGTTGTTCATTTGCCCAAATAACCTCGTGAGTCATAATTTCAGGTGTAGATATTACAACCAAAGCTGATTCAAGTGAGTGACCTTCATAAATGTGTATTCAGAGCTGGCGCTCAGGGCTGCCTCCTGTTGGCATCGACATGTTCTGACAGGCCTAATTAGTTCACTTGTGCTGTGGATCAGACAGACTCATGAAGAACCATGGTATAAACTTTGCTTTTGTACAAATGATGTTATTTTGTAATGATGGGTTATTAGAAAAATCCAGTTGATCCTCGTTGGTACCCAAACACTGAGGACCAAACTCTGGACCAGTCAGGACAGAGCAGTCAGTCCACCTGGTTTACGAATCCTAGCCCAAGGACTCGTCAAGACCTTGGATGTCAGTGTCGAAGGCTCTAACACGATGAAAAATGCCTGTCTGGAAAAGCCTTCAAAAATAATGCATGAGATACGTTGCTGAGGTTAGTGAGGCTAACATGTAGCGCAGAAAAATATTACCGGGGAAAACCTTTGGTTGATACCTTTGGTCCATCAATTTTCACCTCTTATCTGTTACCAGGTCGTCGGACAGCATTCTCTACGACTGCCACCCAAATCCCACTGCACCATAGTGAGCCTTCTTGTTGGTGTCAGTCCACTAAGTCAGTGCTTCTCAATTATTTTCTGTCATGCCCCCCCTCTAGCAAGAAGCAAACAATTTGCGCCCACCACCCACTCTCCGCCACAACTATAAAAATTGGCATTTGTCTATAGAATAGTTATCTCTGCATAACATCGTATCCTTGTTAACATAAAAAAAACAAAAAGAAAGAGATATAGTTCAACTTACAAGGATGTGCAATTACACTTTATTGTAGTACGGCGGAAAAAAGCATGTTCCCCAGGGTCACACGCACCCCCTCAGCATTGCACCATGCCTCCCCCAGGGGGGCTTGCCCCACACTTTGAGAAGCACTGGACCACTGGAAGTTATGTAGCTTATGATGGTGCTATGTCAGTGGCAACCTGGCAGCTGGAGGATTAGAACCCAAAGCCATTGCACCAGCCACTTTCTGCAGGTGCTGAACTCGCTGTACCAACCATCATAACTTGGTACCAGACTTCCCCAGGAGGTGAACCCTGGAATTTCACACCAATGACTCTGGGCCACAGCAGTGGTGGCCTTGTAGTTAAGGAAGCAGACTTGGGTCTGCAGGTCTTCGGGATCAAATCTACCAGCTGCCAGGTTGCCACTGAGGTGCTCCCACAGGAAGGCTCACAGTATGGGGCGACACGTTTTGGGTGGCGAGAGCTGCCCCTGTCACCCAACAAAGGACAAGCAGAAGAAGATGAATGAATGACTTTGGGCCAAAGGGACGGCCATACCCCATATGTGACAAACTGCAGGTTTTGTCCCCACCAACCAGCAGCACAACTGTCTTAGTTCTTTCAATCAACTGATCTGAGTTATCATACAGGTGGTACAGCTTGTAAGTGACCCTGATGAACATGCTTTTTTCCCGCCGTCCTACGATAAAGTGTAATTGCACATCCTTGTAAGTTGAACTATATCTCTTTCTTTTTGTTTTCTTTATGTTAACAAGAATACGATGTTATGCAGAGGTGTAGCTAGAACTATTTTATAGACAAATGCTGTTATTTATAGTTGCGGCGGGGAGTGGGTGGTGGGGTGGGAGGCGCAAATTGTTTTCTTCTTGCTGGGGGGTTAACAGAAAATAATTAAGAAGCATTGAACTAGGCCAACACATAAAATCATAATCTAAGACATAAAAAAATTCTGACTTAGACCCGGAACCATGAAGTTAACACAATCCAAATTTGTTGTCATAGAAGAATGATAGAAGACATTTACAATAAATGTATGGGAGATGACATCTATCAATGATATCATACGCTAAGAAACCTCTGCAAGTAATTCGATCTGATAATTTTGACGTTGGACCTCTGCTTTTGTAATTGGAATGGAAACAAACCACCAGTCTTCTCTGTTACTGGTCTGGGACATATGTTGTTCGCACATTTTGATTGTCATGATAGTCTAACCAACAGGCTGTGGCCATCTCTATATTTTAATGTATCAAATTTTTACACTTTATTTCAACAACACCCACGTTACGATTGATTTAATTCCCTATACCAGAGCTGGTGCAACCTAAGTGTCAATTTCTCATGGACCTCATCTCTGGGCTGGTCTGAACCTTGGACAGCAACAGTGCCAAGTCATAACAACGGTTATCACAATTATGTGAAATAATCAAGATGTAGTAAACAAAAAGGGGAACGACCCTTGCTCTTATAGACCCTCACTGCGGCTGAGGAATGACCCCCCCCCAAAAAAAAATGGGACACGGAAAAAAAGGAAGACACCTCATAGTGATTAACAGTGGTTTAACTCCTTGTTTGTCCACCCCCAGGATGGACAAACAAGGAGAAAACCTAATTAAATTCATCAAATTCATCTACACAGGTTAACAAGGATCTTTCAAGTCCTTGCAGTGGCAATGCAGAGCTGATCCTGGGTCAAGAAATGACTATAGGGTCCTAGGGAAGTTGGGCCAGATTTTGGAGGCTAAGTCCAGTTTATGGCCATGGAGTTCTGGGGACCTGACTTGAAAATGTGTCAGCCCCCTGGACTGGAGCTGGAGCAGGTGGTGCCATAATAAAGGGATTTGGTAGCTGAAGGCTTTGGCCTCAAATCTAGATTTAGAAATTTGTGCAAAACCACGAGAATGCCTGCGCCTAAGGAATGGTAGCAGATAGCAGAAAGAAACAAAGTCCCATCCAGCTCAGTCAACCTCCTGCTGTTCAGGTTTCACACTTCTTGCCTGTGGTTATTTACACCTGTACTAATTGTCTCACCTGAGTCTCATCATTCCTAACACCATAAAAAGTGGTTGTGTAACGTAGTGGTTAGAACACCTGCCTTGAAAAACATAGATCAGAGAGTCCTGGGTTCAATTCCCAAAGGAACCAAAAGCTTGATCATTTTGAAACAGTCCTTTCTTTAAGTCGCCTACAGTCTGGCTGTGCAGAAGAAGCACAAATAACAGTAGCTCCGTTCAGGCAGTGCTTTCATTTTATCTCTCTGTTCTGATAATGCGCGGATAATATGCATTGAAATATGTTTTCGTTTTATCTTTTGTAACCACAGTACATTGAGCACTGCTGGCCGTTCACACCACATCGATGCTTGAAGAATGAAAACAATGATTGTTGTTGTTCTCAAACAAAGTCAGACAATTTAAATAAATATTACATACATATGGAAATTGCAGTTGAGACTTCTTTCAGAGCTGGAACAAAAAAAAAAAAAAAAGAGAGGAATTTCCATCTTATAAGACATAAGAGTTTCAATAAGAGCAATGACTTTTCCTGAATCTGCAGCCGGGTGATAAAAATGTGTTACACAGTTGTATAGTTTTCACTGATTCTTCCCAGACCTTCCCTGAAGAGAAAGACTGAGGCTGAACTCATAATGTGAGCAGATCCCTTCATATTGTTTCCGGCCTACTGGGGGCAATAGCAGTGAGTAAGACCTTCACAACAGACCACTCCTCAGTTTTTCATTAAATCTAATGATTTCTTTAAATTGTTCTCAACAGGTTGAGTCGTAATATTTTTAATCAATGGCATCATACTTTTTTTTTTTTCCATTCACACCGGGAAGGGAATCAAACTGATTTAATATATATTAAATACAATATAAAATCCTGGATTGGTGAGACTGGAGTCTGTGTCCCGTGATCAACAGGAGTGTCCACACTATTTGGGCTTGGGTGCTACAAATAGCATTGTTTAAATGAGGGCAGGCTAATAGGATGAAGTGTCTCCACAGCAAATGCATTATATTATTATAATATATATTATTTCAACTGAACAAGCCTCATATATATAGCTTATTTGATGATTTAGCAACAGGAACAATCCAATCCCATCTTAATAAGTAAATGTGACTAGTCTGATCCAACCAGGGTTATAATAGTTTAGGATTTTTCGGTGTAGTTTCGTTTTAGTTAGTTTTGCCTTTTAGCACATTAGTTTTACTTAGTTTTAGTTATTTTTAAAAGCAATTAATTTTGTCTTAGTTAGTTTTAGTTTTGTCCAAAATGTTTAGTTTTAGTTTAGTTTTAATTAGTATTAGTTTTAGATTTTTGCGAGGTTCGAACAAAGACGAAAACGAAGGATAGTTCATTTCTAATTTCAGTTAGTTTCAGTTAAGACACATTTTCGTTTTAGTTAGTTATAGTCTTTTAATTTAATGATCGTTTTAGATAGTTTCAGTTAACAAAGAGTTTTTTTTCAGTGATCGTTTTCGTTTTTTCGTTAGTTTTCGTTAACGATGATAACCCTGGATCCAACCAGTAAAACAATCTGATTCTTATCTGTGGATATTACTCCACAAGTGATTCCTGCTAGCGGTCTGTTAGCGGGCACATGCCAGAGTTGAAGAAATCCGCAGCACATAATGATATATATGTATATAATAAGTACTCTAGGAGGCCATAATGAAACACTTCTCAGAAAACCACTTACGCAAAAAAGAGCAAATGTAGCACAAGTCACTATATAATATGCAATGATGAATATAGACATCCCATCCTACGTTAGCATGATGACGTATCATTCTGTCATGTCAGAATCATAGAACATTCATTGTAGGGGTTCAGGGGCTGCAGTATCCATGACTGCCACCCAAATCACACTGCTATATACTGGAAGGAAGAAGTAAGGAAATGAAACTCCAATGGAGCCAGAATAGTCTCATAAAGGAACACACGCGTTAGCACGGATCGGCAAGCGTATTCTGAGAACGCACAAACAACGCTTCACACATCAAAATACATTTGTGGATCCTTCAAAATCGTGCTTTTAATTTGTGAAACTACGCGCATGCAAATTTTTACTTTTGAGACTCTTCTTACGCAAACCAGATTCGCATCCGTAATTTTTCTACGTCAGTCCGTCACCAGCGAATCAGAATTCTCACTCGTTTGCAGCCAATCACACGGCAGTGTCCTCACGAGGGTCTGTGTGTGTGTCGTCACTTAATTGCGCCACAGAACCAAGTTCACATCCTACAAAAATGGCGTATGGAAGCGGCAATTTGGCGAGCGTTCCAGACAAAGTATTATGTTATAACATGCTTACATACTAGTAGATAGATAGAACTTTATTAATCCCTCAGGAGTATCCCTCGGGAAATTACAGAGTACTTGAGTACTTGATTGCTTGCTCCCTTTTGCATTTGCTTGCTCGTACCACAAATCACAAACGTATTTTGAAGAATTCACAAATGTTTTTTGACGTGTGAAGCGTTTTTTTTGTGGGCAAATCACCCATCAGTAAATACAGTGGTAATTTGCCAGCTGGTGGGTTTGAACCTTGAACCTGCCGGACCCAAGTCTGTCTCCTTAACCACTGGGTCACTGACACAATGAATGGAAAAAAAATTAACAGTTTTGTTTACATTTAATGCAGATGACAATGCGGCCATGACAACTCTTTTATTCATCTTCTTCATGTGCGTTGCCGGGTCGCAGGGGCATCTGGCGCCACCCAGATCACATTGCACCATATTGTGAGCCTTCATGTGGGTGGTGAGTCCATAAGAAGTTGTGGATCAGGACAGTACTATGCTCAGAGCACCTTAGTGACAACCTAGCAGCTGGTGGATTCAAACCTGAAACCCCTGTTGAAGCAAGTTTGCATCCTTAACTACTAGGCCACCACTGCTGACACCATGAAAACTCACTATATGTATATGTATTGCTCCATCTACACATTCAGCTGTGACTAAAATGGCGAATCCTTGTGCGTTAATAAGGTAAGACCTTGCTTTAAGGTGGAATTATTATTATTATTATTATCTGCTTTCCTATGTTACAAAATGAAAACAGAACTGCTCGTTTTTAAGACACGTATACACATTTTCTTCAGATTAGGAAACATTTGTAACCTGTCAAAACTGGCACTTAAGGAGGAGGCAGACACTCCAGAGACACAAATATGTGTCCGACATGGTTAATTTTGCATATGGCCCCTATAAATAATGCGGGAGCATTTTGTCGTCAAAGTGGGTCATCTTTTGGTTGCTTAAATCTTTGATGGATGTTAGGCTGCATTGAAAGAGAAAGCTGAATTTTATGGGTCTGAGCTTCACTCGTCTGGGTCGATGAGGCCTTTGATCAATGTGGCCACGCAGCCTGGAGTATACACATGCCAACTGTTGGCTGCAGGGTCCCTGCTAAACCACTGCTCAGTAAACTGGAGTTCCTTTATCTAGCAGCACTTTGCCAACACAAAAACTAGGATATGTTACCTGGTGATAAATTTGGACTTTATATCTTCATTGCGGGTCATATTGAAAAGACAATGACAGCAGTTGTTACCAGCAAAAACAAAGGACTGTTTGTTGTCGTTTAATGTGTTAAACTAGGGTAAACACCAAACGCAGCACATTAACTTTATTGTTTATAGCATTGTGCTATATACCAGTGCACAGAAAATTGACAATTGGCAAAAAGAGACGGGGAGAAGCTAATGTCTTACAACTAAACAAAGCAGTAATGTCTTTTAGTTTAGGTTTTGCTATATTTTCAATGTTTGTTTCTGGTAAGGCATTAAAGTGAACCTCTTGTGAGATTGGAATGAAATAATCTGCAATGAGGGATCAAAAGGAGAACTGCTAAGGAGCATCATCAAGTTGCACCATTATATGACAGTCATAACAATGAAGGAATCCTGTCTTAACTACTTAAAAATACCAATGCCATGATAACAAGCAGCTGACATCACACATTCTGAGTGTCACAAAGTCGTGTTTGCTGTATCAGTTTTTTTGGTGCATAGGTTACGATACCTTGAGTTATGGTTACGGATACGGTTTGGATCAATAAAGCGACGTTGTTTTTCCTCCGTGGCTAAGGAAGCGAACCTGGGTATGTCAACCAGCTGCCGTGTTGCCACTTAGGCGCTCTGGGCACAGCACCATCCCAACCCGTATGACGTCTAGAAGGCGCAGTGTGATTTGGGTGGCAGTAGTGGAGACTGATGTCCCTGAACTTGGAATTTTAGCAGATGGATCAGACCAACAGATGTATATTGGCAGTGTGATGGAGAGCAGTGAGCATCTTGGTCACAGCTTGAACAACTGAGATATTGCAGCAGTACAACCGTTAGCACAAACTACTGTGGGTGAGGCCATTACTTTACACTGGATTTTTAATTTAGAAATTAAATATTAAAAAAAATAAAAAAAATCAGACAGAACTTTGAACCAGCTAAATAGGCCAACATTACTTTATATGCTGCTTAGATAATTTGAGATACATTCTTTATTCCCTTTGTGATGCTGCTCCACTCATTTTGCGGTATTGGGTTGGGTTGATAGAATTGAAACATTTATCACTTCATTTTACGACAACACTTCAGCGTGCTACACCTGGGTGCGGTATTGCAATCATATGTGGATATGCAGTTTATTGGTTTGAGTTTTACGGGGTAGATAGATTTTTACAGCAGCTCTCCTGGCTTTGCATTGCAATTACCGGCATCAAACCAAGGTGGCAAACAAGAGTAAATCCTGGCAGAGGGCAGTGTAAAATAAATACCGTCTCGTCTACTGGCATGTCAAAGATTACCTGTTTACCTGGTGACATAGAAGTAATTGTCAGATCTCACACAGGTCCAGGGGGAGCTGTCTGAGTTCAAGTGATGTCACCTGATTTGGTGGAGAATAATAATGGAGGAAACACTCAGGGGAGTAGACCCAGGGTGAAGTCACCGCTTCCTATTGTCGCTTCAAACCAATGACACCATGACTTAAATCAGCAAAATTTCATTTTTTTTTTCTTCACGGGAGAACCAGATGATTCGTTTAATTTGTAGAATTCCTCGTAAACTTTCCAACACATCATGTTTGTTGTTACTTCTGGCTGTCTGCTCCCTCCGTATCTTTCTCTTTTTATCAACTCCCTTGTGCGCGTTGCAGTAAACATCCATGCACTGTAACCTCCACTCCTTGGTCTGGTAATGTTCGACGGGGGAATAACTCCAAATTGCAATGCACATGCTGTTTGTCCAGTTTTAATGTGATTTTGAGACATTCCTCATTGGGGATATACACTTCCAATAAATGCAACGTCAAAAGGAGCGATAGCACTATTAGGGTTCCTATAAATATATAAAGAGATGTTAGCTTTTGATTTATTTAAATAATTGTCTTTTGTCCAACGTATGGCACCGTACACCACATTTGACAGAATGTCATGTCTCATGTCCTGCCCTGGTCCCTGGGTAGAGACTTTTTTTTTTTATTTATAGATATTAGTTTTATTGGAGTAAAAATTTGGAGCATTTACTTCTGCCACTACATATTATGTGGGTATAAACCTGTTCACACAGCAGCGACTGCTTCACAGCTTCCAACTCAATAAAGTAGATGTGAAGTAGCTTTAGAAAATCTTTGCATCTATACTGCGTTTCCTAAGCTTTCATTTGGAATCCTTTTCTTTTTCAATTCTCCTTTTGACATCTAAATCAAGGAATGGCAGAGAGATTGCATGCTTTTATTTAGTTATTATGTTGGGGTGACTATTATGGGGACAGAGGTTGACCAGTGGTTAAGGAACAGGGCTTGGGTCCGTAAGGGTTCCAGGTTCGAATCCACCAGCCAGGTGCTACCACTTAGCATGTCACTGTCCCCTCTCCCTGGGTGCTCAAAACCACCCACAGTCTACTTAGGTGATGGATTAAATGCAGTGACAATATGTTGTGTGCAATGGTGTGTATCACAATGACAAGGACAAGGACAA
>JAFBJS010000497.1:222236-232825 GCA_016785265.1 Paraplagusia blochii | reverse complement strand
TAAAAATAAATATATGTATATATATATAAATATATATATATAAATATATAAACATATATATATATATATACACATCTTGGGTATTGAAGAAGTTGAAACAGTTTTGGGAAGTGTTTATTTACAGTAAAGACAAAGAACTTGCCTTGAGTCATGAGTTTTGACAGCAACAGGATTTCAACCTTCGACCTCTTCACTAGTCTGACACTGTAATCAGCCGCTCCAGCAGTCCTGTGTGATAGCTTTAAGGGCTTGTTTGCCTGGTTAGAAAGTGAAAAAGACAATATTAGCATAGTGCTTGAAATGCTTTGTTGTCTTAACTTTCCATCTACCGTGTGCACCAGTGTTCACGTTCAGTGGCCCGTTGAGGGCAACTTGTCTCTGCGTCTTAACAGAAACAACGCAGTCAGTCTTCTATTGTCTAACCTCTGGTCTCAGTTTCCCTCTGTATCACTTCATTTGATACTCGGCCTGAAAGCATCTACTGGTTCAGTGCGCACTGTAACACAAAACTAACAACATCATGTCTTGTAAGGATTTCTCAAGAGATCACAATCCATGACCAGAAGAGTCAAATATCTGCTAGCTTTAGTGTACATTTCTTAGCAAACATGCCAACGGTAGCTTTAATTTTAATGCATTTGATGCAACATAACTATATTTCATGTCTGAACTAAGGAAAAGACACTTACTTTTTGTCCCCCAGGTAGAGTTGTGTATAAACTAATTTGTCTCCAATAATTCTCTATACAAACATTCTTCCAAGTGTTGATACTTTATTTTACCTTTAAGTTCTCATTGTATTGTATTATTATTTTGTGCATTATGTTGAATACATATTGATATTTTAGTTTATCTTACTGTAAACCAGCCACTAGGGAGCACAAGCCAGAGCCGGTCTTGAGCCCGGATAAACGGCGAAATTTACGGGCATCTGGGGCATCCAGTGTAAAATCTGTGCCAAAACAATGAAGCGAGACAACACAAAATTTTAAATCGCTATGGCAACACCTGAAAAAGCCGAAAGGAGTAGTGGATGAATAAAAAAAACAAACAAACAAACAAAAAAAATCTGTCTATGAGCCGTCTTCATTTCATATATGTATTTATTAAAGAATCCATAGTGCTGGTAAGAAACTATGGAATGTATACCCAGAGGTACCGCATGTCCCTCATGGTGTCTCATAGGGTTGCTTTGTACATTTTCCCATTGGACAAATAAGGGAATAAGGGTGTGTAAAAATAATAAATAAATTAATGTAAAAATATGACGTATATGCAAAGAGGCAGAAACTCCGAGGCAGGAGAGACGGAGGAGAGTCGGGGCCATGTTTTCACAACCTGCTGTGTGAACATTTAGAACCACAGTCTCCATTGAATGGTTTAGAGTTCTCAGATGAAGCCGCCATTGCCCCGGAGCAATGGCCCTTTTGTTAGCGAGTTCACGCGATGGCCACTTCATTCACGGACAGCAGATGATAATAATGCCTGGTGGATGATAAAATGGATAATGAACTCTCCCGTGGCCCTCATGACAGAAACAATGCACGGACAGAGACACAGAGCCGCTTTAATTATTAATCGTCTTCCATGTGGGCAGCATTAACCTGCTGCTTAGCCATTCACACGCAGAAAGACACCATAGGAGGTTCTCCTGCTCTAATGCGCTCTGCAAAGTGCCAGTGCTTATACCGCAGAGAAAAGCCATCTTCATCATGGTTATGACAGGAGCGATGAAACTCTAGCTGGGAACGGCCGCCCAAGACACTTGTAGATCGCCATCTGGCCCCGCGGTCGCCAACGCAATCGTCGTTGTCCTGTCTGCTTGTGTCTCTGTTTGTGACACATCTGCCTAGGAAGTATAGATATTTGCATAGCAACCACAGTGTTTACATAGCCGAGCCTCAGTACCAAAAACAACTGTCTGAATTCTGGAGCAGGAAAACACTTGTTCACCCTCGAGCAATGTGTTGGTAGAAGGAGGAACTGAAAAACAAGTTCATGCAACAACTGCAACTTTAAAGTTGTCCACCGACGCATTGGCGACTTCTTGTTTTGTCACATTGGATTATGTGATAGTTGAGGCGATGCGTTTCCCAATGCATTGTTTCCCAAAGAATGGGTTGCGACCCACAGGTTGTTTGGTTGGGGTCTATTTTGGGCGATCTTTCCTTATGTGCACTAAGAGGCTAGGGCAATCTAGGGCCTGGGGACGGATGTGTCCTGTTCAGCTTTGTAATTGAACATGCCACACTTGTCCAAAGTAAGTAATTGGTTTGTATTGCGATTACACCTCTAAACCAGCCACTAGGGAGGACAAGTTGTTCCCAAGCCCCAAGAACAAATGATGAGGGTTGTGTCAGCAGAGGCATCAGGTGTAAAAACTATGCCAAAACAAAGATACAAGACAACAAAACGAAAATATTGACCCACTGTAGCAACCCCTGAAAAAGGGACCAGGCCATAGGTGCGATGAGAGGGGTAAAAGTATTCTAGTATTTTAGCTTTTATATATAACTTATGTATGGGACCAACTGTGGCCTGCTAGTCAAAAAGGTTGACCATACCTGAACTAGCATGTCCAGCAATTGCTCTATAACTCCATTGATAACTTTTCTACTTGTTGTGAATAAAGAAAACAGCAACATCAGCCAGTCGGAAATTAGCTCATCAAGAAATTTTCTTTGTGATCTTTGTAGCACGGACTGCACACATCTTGATGTGTCTTTTCGTAAGTTGAGTAATGTTACTCCATATTTAATGAATGGTAAAGACTATTGGATGTCAATGTTATGATAACAGTGTAAGCCAATTGGAAGTAAAGAATGCATTGCCAGTATTAGTTAATCCACATTTGATTCACTTTGCATTCACCTTCAATTTAATTCAGTATTCGCTGCACATTCGATACCCGCTTTGCATTCACACACGATAAGGGAGCGAATGCGCATTAGTCTAACCATATTTGAATGGTCCAGTTTCAATTTGATCACGTGGTTATATAACAAGATCTCGTTAATATCGGGTTTTATTCAACATGGATTCTGTCAACAAACGCACATGCAATTTTGAAGAAGAAACGGAGCAGGTTAGAGAAAGATCAAGGCGACGTATGAAGGCGATGAAAAGGAGACACAAAGAACAAATGGAGAAGATGATGGGAAAAAATATGAAGATTTTTTTGTAATCCTGTTTCTAATAACGCAATAACATATAGCGGTTGACAAGGAAATGAGCCGCTCCCATAGCATGTAGTGTCACGAGAGGTCTTTATCGTGGTTTTACGCGAGATCTTACGAGCTCGTTAAATTAATGCGGGTGTTGTGTTCACACACACACGGGGAGCGACAACAGTTTTACTTTTCATTGCTTAACCCCCCGACTAGAGGTGGATTAGTTTATGCGCATTAGTTGTGGAGCGAATGCGTGTTAGTTTGTAATGTGAATACAAACGGGGAGCGAAACCGGTTCCACGTCGCAGCGAATACCGAATTAAGTGCCAATGTGAAAACGTTATATATGACGGCCCATCTTACTAACTCTCCTGATCACTGAGTAAGTGTGACTTTGGTTTGTTCACAGTCTTTTAAGAATAATGAATTTATAGAGAGTAGGAGTTTCACAGTTTAACAAAGTGGAGTCTGACAGTGTTGGTGATGGAGCTTCTGTGGTGTGGTGCTTTCGAGTCCCTGTGACGGTGTTATGTCAGAATGAAGCAGCTGTCACACCAGATGACCCTGCAGGTAGCATCAGACCTGGCCCCTGAGGTTAATTAGCCCGGACAAGCCAGTGGTCTATCATCAGCTGGTGCAGTGTCAGATTCACGGTGTCTCAACGATAGTCTGAAAAAAATATATATATATTGATGTAAATATACATCAGGATGTCCTTTGTTGTAAATGGTGTGAAAGTAAAATGCAATACATTTCCTAAAGCGTGGAACAAGCTGTAGAGAAAACATGAAAACCCTGCTGACAGCTCAATTAGCCGCACATCAGTCAGCAGGGGTTGTGATTGGTTCTGTAAATGGAGTTGGAGTGATGTCTTGTGCTCAATCGATGGCCCCAGTGGTCTGCTTCTCAGACTGGTCTGCTGCCACCGTCCTCACCTTCACCCCCTGCAGCTGCTGGTGATCTGTTTTCTAACATGCTGATATCTTAAAAATAATGCAGATAGTGCAGGGTGTAAGCTTTCATAATGTGCCTGTGTGTCAGAATTACACACGTGCCCCAGTTTCGGGAAAATGTGTTGATCGCGCTGAAATGAGGGGCTGTAGGATCTTTGCACGATGTTGTGCACAATGCACTTTTAGGTGTATGCTTTTTAATCATTAATTAAAAAAGAGAAAACACAGCGCTGCAGAAGCAGAACAAAGCCTTACTGAACTGGCCCGTGTTCCATGCGGCCGCAGCATCTCTGACCTGGATTCTACTGAATAAATTCATGGCAGATTATCACACAAAAGACAGCTTTATCTTTATTTTATGGTTGTACGCCGTACGTTGGATTGTGCTACATTTGCATCAGACTCTTATGATATTTGTTGTGCCAAAGGTCTTTGGTCCCCCACCTTTTTTGTCCCACTGATGTCTAATGTCTGAAATGTTTCATGGACGCGTCTCTATGCTGTGAGAGACTAATTACTAAACTACTAACAAAGTGCTTGTCATTTGATACAGGATGCTTGGGGAAGTAGTTTTGACGTCTTCATTGCCTCAGTATTATGCAGCTTTTCCACCAAGTGCAAGGAGACCTTCTATATGTGTAATTTTGGGGGAGTCAAGCAGTTGTCAAGTGGGAGGTAAGTACCACATGGCCAAGGCAGGCATCCTAAAATGTCCCAAGTGTGAGTTGTAGTCAAAATAAAACGTTGTTGCTAATTAAGTTAATAAATAAAACGGAAATAATGTTTCGTGTTTTTTTCTTTGCAGCCCAGAATCAGTAGACCAGGGACCACTCCCCTAGGTTAGAACGCTAGTACTGTTAGAATAGATGATTGACATTAGTACTTACAGTGTGAGTTCAGACTTAATGAAGTCACGCTGTAGAAACTCTGAGAATGGAGGACCCTTGTATTAGGAAAAATCAAAAATCTGATCAAATTATCATCATGAATCATGGCTAACTTGTAGAAACATAATGGAAACAAAAGTTTTCGCTTATATTATCAATGATGTTTCTCAGTTGTAGGTTAAAGTACTTATTAAAAATTCAATTTCTATACATAAAGTATGTTTAGAAATAAGTAATGAAATATTTAATAATATTAATACGAGATGTCACCAGTGCTCTGAACCCCAATTATTATTAATTTTTTTGTTCTCGATCGGTTCATTCCGAACAGAATGGTATATTAACGTTTCTGGTTTGTGGTTCTATAATGATGTTGTAACGCCCGAACCCAATAACCTGCCACGCCACCACAAACACACACACACACACACACCTAGACAGGTTGTTAATAATGCCGGCATTAAAAAAAAAAAAAAAAATGCTAATTTTCACCTACTTTTGTTGTGGGCTACACGGGATTTGTAAGGAGCAAAATAAAACAGGCATTAATTGGTTACTTTTATTTTTGTTTTGTTTCTCTCCAAAAACAAAACCATTTCCAATTAGTTAGTATTAGTTTCTGGTTTCATTTCTGTTCCTTGAACTGGTTCAAAGCCCTGGATGTGACAAATTTTACCCATATATCACTCAGTCATACCTTATCTGAAGCTCCTTGATTTTGTAGTCATATGAGTCAGGGTGTAAAGATACACAATAGCCCTGTGGTCAAATTTAGTATTGCACTTCATGGAAAGTAAAAAAAGAAATAAAAAAATCTTCCACAATCACATTTTTCGTGTGATTTCCTGTCGCACTGACGAGTCAATGAGTTTACATGCTGGTCAGACCTTTTGATTATACAATAGCACAGTTAATTGGCTGCCAAGTTATTAATTATTAACTTTTCTGTTTCTCTCCTCATAAACAGCCAGTGGGAAACACACTACAGCATTTATGAGCATGACGTTAGCAGCAGTTCTCTTTTTTTTTTTTTTTTATTTAAAATCACAGCTTGTACCTTTCATTTTACTGGCTCTTTATGTGCGTGTGTGTGTGTGTTTGTATGTTTTGGTGATCACTGTTATGCAGAGGGTTTTTCAGGGGACATAAATGCGACAGTAACTATTGCATGAATGTCATAAAAGCCCGAAAGAGTGTTGTTGATGGGGACTATAAGTGTGATATAATGGAACATGCAAGAAGCAGCACTGCACATAATAGTGATGAGAGGTTGGTAAAAGTGTCTTTTTTTATCATGGCTGAGAATGAAGGGCTCCATCACCCTTCTCCATCACCAGGCTGAGTCTTCTGCATCACTCTAATGTCCTCTCCTGTACATCACAGGGAAGACAAGGCTGCTTTTAAGGAGTAATTTGCTGCCTCTCATGCTTTATATATCTTAGACTGTGTCTGCAGTGACCCCAGGCCTCCTTCTTCTGTCATCCACACTGTCCTCCTTTTCATCACCATCATCATTGTCACTGATGGCAGGCGGCTGCTGGGTTTTCATTTGTAACTTAAGAAATATTTGATGCCTCCCCCACATTTGTTTTCAGCTTGAGCTGCACTTCGACGCAGTTTTCGGCAAGGCCAGGAGCCTCCCGCCCCTACGGCAAATAATCTGGGATGATGAAGCTCTGGTCTATATGGATGTTCTAATGATGCAGCAGGAGAAAAAAAAAAATTATGTGTCTTGATGTTTTGTTTTTTTAATTAATAAAGCATGTTTGGGATGGTTGAACCTCACCTCACTACAGTGCAAAGATTTTAAATCCTGTTAACTACCTGATCTTGAGATAGTGCCATAGTCCAGATAAAGTGTTTTTGTACCTGGGAGTCGGGACCACTGATGAGGTCACCTGGAATTCAGATAGGGTTGCATAAAAGACCAGTTATTGATAAAAAAAAAAAGAAACATTTATAACATCTGTATTTACAAATATGCATTATATACATATATACATTATATACATACATATATAGTTACAGTGGTGGGCCGTGAGGGCTAGCTAAGTAGTGTTTTCAGGTTCCATGAAATCTGCCTTCAGAGTCAGAAGTGAAGGGTCTTCCAAATGTTGGTGAATGGACTCAGCCCTGTTCAGTTGACAGCGCTCAGACCAATCATCTTGCAAGATTGCGACATCAGGGCCTTACTGCTGGCCCTAACTTAAAGGCAACATGTACGTGTCCCGTGATTGGATGAGATCTCCCAGCACTTTGACATCATCTTGGTTGATTTTCCCAGACTAAAAGCAGAACTGACTGGTTGATTTTGGGGGGACTTTAAATGTTGGCGTGTTCGCTTGTAACCATCCACGCTCATTCTCGGCATTGAAGTGTCTAAACAGACTCGGCTTTCAACTTTAGCCTCCATTTCCAACGCAGAGATAATTTGTGCTACAGAGTCACTGAAGTCTTAGTTATTAAATAGTTTGTCACAAAGTAAAATGAAATAAAATTTGTTTTATTCACAAGTGGGAGAAATCGGACTCCGTTGAAGTGAAAGAAAACAATTGACATGTTTGGGACTGCAAATGTGCCGTTTCATTATTTTTTTTTTTTTAAATGTCGCTATGCCAGGAATCCTAAGCCCGGGACCTAATGGGAACAAAACACATCGTCAACCACTTGGCCACTGACACAGTTAAATGTCAAAAATACTTGGAATAAATTACTTTAAATGCTATGGAAATGAAGTGTTGCTTTATTAACCTGTATTAAGGGCAATGTTCCCTCTAATTTTTTATATGTCTGGGCAGACAGGCAACCTCCCTGAGCAAACTAAGGACCACTGTGAGCAGTATCAAACCTGGGATCATAGCAAGTTTATTGGCTTTAAGAGAATCAAACGACAACAGCAACCAATCCACTCTCCCATCTTGCGTCTTCGTACAATTCCAACAGCATTCAAATGACTTTTCTGCTGAATGTGACGCTTGAAGTAGTCCAACGTCCATTCAGTCCACACTTTTCCCTCCGAAAACTCGCTTGTTACTTTAGCTTCGCAGCATGTTTTGCAGAGCAGCCCTTTCTCACTTGAAACGAAAAACTCTGAGCCAGTAACACCCCTTGTCCTTCTGTTTGCACATACTTGGACAGCAATTCCATCTTAAAAGAACCGGAACTCTTTTTTACTTTGGCTTTGTGAGTGAATGTGCCGCTGCCCGTTCGTCTCGCCATAATAAGGGGTTAGCAAAGCGTTTATCTCTCTCCACAGTCTATGCTCTACACTCAACCGCACCGTTAGCTACATGCTAATCTTCCAAACAGTGGCACGTACGCATAAAGTGCCGTTAATGACATTGATTGGCTGCGTAAGTAAATACGTGTAAACCGCATTGTATCATTGGCTGGACAGTGTTAGGTTATTGTTTTACTAAATGCACATGCAACATTGAGTTGCTTTACTGACTGATCAAGGCAAAATGGTGAAAAAACAAATTGTTAATTGTTTATTTTATTTACACTTCAGCTTGGATTGTTAATTATGCGCTGCATAGATTTGCTGTGCTCAGAGAACATGGGAGCAGTGCGCGATTGTGCAGGCACCCAGCTTACAGGGAAAATTGATTAAGGGTGATATAATGTATATGTGTAGATTTTCATAATACACACATACAGTTATATACGGTACACAGAAATGGCCGTACTCCGTGCTACTTAGGCAGTTAATACGAGCTCAGCCGCTTTCCCTGCCACCATAAGGTACGCTATGAAGAAAACGTCTCAATTATATTATACAGCAGGAAGCATGCACAGCTGATTTGAATTCTTTGTTCATGGTGTTTTAATCAGGGGGAAAAGAAAAAGTTCAACTCGAGCAATAAAGAGGAAATGAGCTCGAACAAAAGTGTCTGCGCCTCGCCGGGTTGTCATACACTCTGTACCTGTTTGAAAAGTTTCCAAATTAAGCTTTTTGATTTGACGTTGGAGACGATGTTTCCGCCTTTCCGTGGCTGATAATCAAATGCCGCAGGTGGTGAGGAAATGCGCATCTCAGCAATCATCTCCATTGACATGCGTTAATAGCTCATCAGACTTAATTGTTCAAATAACTGCTTTCAGGAATGATTGCGCGTACTTGAAGTTCTTGATGCCTAATAGAGCTGCGTTTAATTCCTGTGCTGCGCATGAATTATGAAAGGTTCTTGTACTGTACTTGTACTGTGCTGTGTTTGTTTGACAAATGACACATATGTAATTATTTATCCTTTCTTATTGTCTCCTTCATCTGTTTCAGTTTCCACTCCATCGTGATTACTCTACGTGCCTAGAGCCCACCCTGTGCTGTAAGCCCCCCGGCAGATACAGAATCAGGATAAGGCTAGCAATTATGGCCCGTATTGTGGGCTGCACCTCGAAGAGATTCACACAGCAAATGTAATTCCTCTTTTAGGTTCTCATCACCCCATGGAAAATGATATGTAGTGGCTTAATATGAATTTAAAGTGGATCCTGAGGCTTTGGGGGTTGAGTGTGGCATGTGGCTGACAGGAACATGAAGCAATCCGTGGTGGGATACAGTGTCTGAGTGAAAAATTATAGGATAGATGCATTTTATCACTTCTTACAGACGTGTTCTGAGAGTCTTTTACCCTGATTTATCTTCATCTGCAACTGATTCATCCTGTCAAGGCTTCAGGGGCAATGGGTGAGTGATCTCAGCTGGAATTAGGGGTAAGTACACCCTGGATAGATCCGAATACTGTAGTAGTAGTAAGGAGAAGAGGTAAACAAATATATAGAATAGAAATTATCAACACTACAGTTGAGAAGTTGCCGCCACCATCATTTTGCAGGTCTTCGCACTGGATGATATAACTGGTATAACAGTTACAACTTGTATTTGTGATGTACCCTGTTGCCAGGCTGCTCACACTGTATGTCCATGACTCATGTTCTCACACTGTACAATCGAGTAAAAGAGTGTGACAAATATATTGTTATTCATGTGAAATGATATAATGTAAATAGAGATGGGGAGTAGGAAGAAGGCAGTATTTGGAGATGCAATACTCACTCTGACAATTGTGTCATTCTATGGGCAGGCATGGAAAATAGTGGGGCGGACGAGGGTTAAAAATCGTGGGTAGATCGGCAGGATTTCAGACGTATGCGATTTTCTCACAATTGATCATGAGGTGAGAAACTTTTGTCGTGACGCTGTGTACATTGCACGAATCATGTCACAAGACGAGGCCAAAATCGTGCCCAATGGCCACATAGTCGCACAGAAATGGGCCGGGCCTCAGGTTTTGTTGTAAACCATGAAACAGTTGCCGCAGTTTTTAAAAGGTGCAGAGTGAATAGTTTGTGACTAAGTTTTCTGTACAGTCAGGCTAAGACACATTATTTGCTCATCTCTCATCAAGCCTTGCGCTGTTGTGCAATTCTTTTTTTTTTTTTTTTTTTTCAAGAAATAGCTATTTGCTAATATTTTTAAATTTTTTTTAAATTGAAATTGACATTATTGAAAATGGAAAAAAAACAAAATTCATTTTATATAAATGTTTAAAAAGATTACTTTTTCATTTTTTTTG
>JAFBJS010000497.1:208839-222128 GCA_016785265.1 Paraplagusia blochii | reverse complement strand
TGCTAGACATGGAGCTACCAGGTAAGAGACGAAGAGGAAGGCCAAAGAGGAGATTTATGGATGCGGTGAGGGAGGACATGGAGGTGGCTGGAGTTGTAGTTGAGGATGCAGAGGACAGGGAGAGATGGAAGTTGTTGACTCGCTGTGGCAACCCCTGAAAAACGGGATAAGCCGAAAGAAGAAGAAGACAGTCTATGTAAGGGAAACGTTTTTGGTTCCCAACCACTGTGCATATGTCACTAAATTGGTCTTAAAACTATTACATATGTAATGTATGGCATTTTTCTTCACTTTTCTGGGCGCGAAAAGCAAAACAAATCATTTTTCTGTGTCAGCACCTCATCTGAACTAGAACATTACTTGTGATATTTTTTTTTGTTATGTATATTTTCCATCTCCCCCGTCCTCTCCATCTTCTACTCTGACAGCATCCATCAATCTCCACTTTGTCTCCTACCTGGTAGCTCCATCTCTAGGATCATTCTTCTACCAATGTATCCACTGTCCCTCCTCTGAACATGTCCAAACCATCTCAATCTGTCTTCTCTAGCTTTTTCTCCAAAAGATATTACTTTCGGGCGAGAGCATTCAACTTGTGCAACCTATTAGATTCTGTCATAACTTACGATGTCCCGCAGTATTTATTACAATGCATTGAATATAGTATGAAGCTGAGGTTGAATATACTGTATTTTCATGTCCACTACTTCATAAAAAACCTCTGTGGACTCTTCAAAACTGAACCTTAATAATTGAGACACAATCAGATGATGTCCAGCACTGAACCTTACTTACCGGGCTCTGCGTTGAGACGACAGGAAGTGAGGAATTCAGCTGTGAAGTGAATGTCAACATCACAGAAGAACATCAGGACGTTCTGATGGTGCCTCCATGCTCTGGCTCCCACTTCTAACCCTCGACCCCGGGAAAACTCTTCGTTCATCTGGATCAGTGTAAAGCTCCTGAAACGAGTCTCTCTGAAGGAAAGAGGATGAAGGTGATGTTAGATCTGATCCCTAATGACAGACGATCAGCCTTCATCTTGTTGGGTGTGAGGACAAAGACGGCGACAAAATAACATGACTTTGATTTGGGTTAGAATCTTTTGTTGTTTTTTCAAATTAAAGCTGCTTGGCTTTTGATTTGGTAAGTGGCAATTGATTTTCCGTTGGTGTGAAACTCCAAAGTTCAAATCCCTGTTAGGGCGTTTAGCTTCCATTGGGCTCACCACCTGCAGGTAGGTACAGTGTGGTGCAATGTGATTTGTGTGGCAGTGGTGGAGACTGATGCCCCTGCAACTGGATAACGGATAAGAGGATGAAGATAAATGACTGAGTCCTAGATGGTCAGTAAAAGTCTGGGTTATTCTTGATAGATAGATTAAAGCTGCTATTCAAGTTATTGGATTTAGTCTTCAGTCTAGTTCTTCAATCTTAGTCTTCAGATTACTGTAGAATTGTGCAGATTCCTACCTGGTTATCTGGTCCAGAACAGTTTTCACCTGGTTGATCAGATCCCGTCCAAAGTAAACAACTGTGAGATGAACCCGCCCATCCTGCTGTACACAAACTTCCCTAAACCAACAAACAATAGCAGAGTGTGATTCGATACAAGAGTAGTTTCTTTTTTACAGATACGCAAAAGCATGTAAACAGGAGTCATCTGATTAGCCTATTGCACCTCCTCTCTACCTCATTTCACCTTTATCCTCATCCTGCGCAGACATTGAGTTTTAAGCTACTCTCTTAAATTTAGAGATAGATAGAGATAGATCTCTTAATCATTAAATAATTATATATAATTATTAAACTCCTCTTTAATAAATAACATATTTTCACGACTCTAAGGTGCACATAAAAGTCTTAAATTTACATAAAAGTCAAAATGTGCAGTGCGCCTTATATGTGTTGTTCTTGTAAGGAGGACGTAGTAGAGAACACCATGAGAACGTTAAAGGGCGAAGTGTCGGTGCTGTTTTGCTCCCGCTATTTTTTAAATAGTACACTTGTATGCTTGAGTGTTGTGGCAAGGCGGACGTAGTAGAGGACACCATGAGAAATGGCAAAGTGTTGGTGTTGTTTTGCTCCCGCTCTTTTTTAAAATACGCACACTTGTATGTGTTGTTGTAAGGCGGACGTAGTAGAGGACATCATGAGAACGTTAAAGGGTGAAGTGTGGGTGCTGTTTTGCTCCCGCTCTTTTTTAAAATACACACACTTGTATGCTTGTGTGTGCGTTGTTGTAAGGCGGACGTAGTAGAGGACACCACGAGAACGTTAAAGGGTGAAGGGTGACACCATGAGAACCCGCGCCCTATGATCAGGTGCGCCTTATGTGTGTGTTAAATACAGTAATGACACACAGAAGTGAGATTGTGCCTTTTAGCACGGTGCGCCTTATGGTCGTGAAAATACGCTAACAATTTTATTAACAATTAATAATTTGATTCGAATGGCATCCCAGTAGCCCCATACAGTTAAGAAAATGCTCAATATGTGTCTCTTTTTGATGTTGTCCTCTTGTCCTCTGGCTTTTTCCTTGGACAAGTTAAGGTACTATTTGTTATCCCCGCCCTCTGGTGATTCATTGAGCTATCAATGGCAACAACCAACTTCTTCCAAATACAATAAACTCAAGGCTTTCGCTGGTGACCGCTGTCAGACGATACCTGAAATTGCTGATGAACTGCCTGAAAGCGTCCAGTCTCTTAGAGAGAGGTACGATGATGTTGATGAGAGTTCTGCTCGTGTCCACGATCTCACTCCTAACCTTGGTTACGGGACCGAACGGCCTGAAGAGCACAAGTTGCGTGAATTCCTGTGGACTGGTGCCTTTGAAGGTCAGCTCGTAAATAGTCCCCCTGTCCCTCTCCATCCGAGTTATCCCTGTGGAGAGGAGCGGTCAGCACATGGCAACAGCAGTAGACACAAAATGACAAACACTAACAGAAATGTAAAGGTGTCTTCTATTCCTCACCTTCTATGAAGTCTGACGGTGAGAACGTCCTCTTCCCCCTGTTGCTGTCTGTGTGTTGATGAGGTCCATTCAGGACATGCAGCGCTGTCTCCACTGTGGTGATCAGCTCGTCCCTGCGGTCCTTTCTCACAGGCCTCTCTTCTGGATGTTTTGTCAGGCCCATCTCCAGCTGGAAAACTCTGACAAACGCAAAAAAATTATAAGAAAGTGACTTATTCATTTGAAGAGGTTGAGTTGAGCTGTGTTTGACTGTTTCCATGTCCCACCTGTGCAGAGTAAATGTGTCAAACGGAATGACGGCGTATTCACTGGGCAGCTTTACACCTGAGCTGACCTCTGCCTGGTTCAGCTGGAAACGGAAAAACTCCTGCAGGATTGGATGGGAAAATTACTGGAACATGTTACATCATTCTTTCTATCTATCAATCTATCTATCTATCTATCTATCTATCTATCTGTCTGTCTATCTGTCTGTCCATCCACCTGGTCTCTAGTAATTCTTCATATTTTCTTCTTCTATCAACTGATTCTTCCAAACCTTGACGTCAGACTGTGCTGGGACTTTGTGCAGACTCTCCAGACCCTGGGGCAGGATCCCTTTGCTCTTTGCTTTGTCCAGAGACTCGTGGAGCTGCAGCGTCCTCTCCTGGAGCGCCTCCTTCAGCTGGGCTATCTGCTTTGTCAGACTGTTGATATAATGTCTGTGAGAGTCCTCCCTCTCCTGCAGCAGAGCCAGGTATCCTTCCTTACTGTGGGCCCCACCAGACCACAACAAAGACTGCTGGCGGCCATGAGATGCAGGTTTGCAGGCCAGCAGGTAGAACAAGGACAAACAGCAGCAGAGCCCCACAAGGATGAGGCCCACGCGGGCCACCAGAGTCAGCAGCCACCGTGTCAACATAGTGGACTGTCTTTGAAACAAACTCTATGCAGCTGAGGTTTCTGTACGTCGGTGATGAGGAGATTCACCTTCCTTTTGCAACTTAAAAATGTCTTCCCAGTTTTCCATATCGTTGGTTTCTCTGCTCATTTTCACCGGACTCTTGAATCTATCTGAATACAGACGACATCCCTAGAATGTTGACAATCTCTGAAATAAAGCAAAAGTACAATCAGGTACAGAATACTGCAGTATTTCAGTGTTGAATTGAAGTTAAATCTTTTTCTTGTTGTCAAACAGGGGAAATTATATTAACATACTTTCTGTGTACGGGTGAGGAAGTGAACTTTGGTCTGCAACACCTCAGGTTCTAATACCCCATAATTATTATGACAGTTGCTACAGAACAAAACACAAAACTTTTTTTAATGTGTTTTTGAAGTAAAGTAAAGTAACTTGTTATTAGTTACTTTTATAATTTAGTAACGAGTAATGTAACTAGTTACTTTTTTCAGAGCAGTAACTAGTAAAGTAATAAGTTACTTTTTTTAACGTAACTTGCCCAACACCGCTCCCAGATCACTTACTATTGGAAGTATAGTTTAGGCCATGTAGAAGGTTAACATTTGACATCACATAATTAGAAATGTATATATAAATATGAAGTATATAAAAAATATACGATAATATTTTACGACCTATATTATTGACTTGATAATGTCTGTAAGCTTTGCTATCATTTTGCCTCCGTAAACAATAACACAGTATCCGGGTTTCAAAAAATGATGTGTCATTAAAATGGGTTTAGGGGCAAAATGGTTGCATGTTGGAGTAAAACTCACTAGATGGCAGCATTACAGATTAAAAAAAATGTATCTCAGATACATGCAGTGGTTTGTAAAGATATATAAATATCAGGATGATATCAGAATCAGTGTTATTTGTGAATATTACAGATCTTGGAAAAAATAATATCTTTATTCAAGTATTTATTTTCTTCTGCTTATCCGTTACACGGTCATGGTGGTAGCAGTCTCCACAACTGTCACCCAAATCACATTCCACCATACTATACCTTCCATACCTACAGCCATATCCGTATCCCTATTATACATACATACACACATACATATATATGTATATATGTATGTATATGTATATATTCAGTATATATGCATATACAGTATATAGTACATATATGTATAAATATGCGTGTATACATTTATATAAATATATATATATAAATATTTATACATATATGTACACATACATATATATATTAATCTATATGTGTATATATACAAATATATATACCTACATATATATGTGACACACAGATCCAGTGAATGTCAACAGTCAGTCTCACTCTCTCGTCCCCTCGTTCACTTAGTTTCTGTTTATACACAGGGAAAAAAAAAAACCTGACCTCATGTTCACTCTGGGCACTACCTAACTGAAGGTGGGAACTGACAGAAACAGGCGTTTCTCTGTGTGTGTGTGAAAGTGTGTGTGTGTTGCCATCATCAGTTTATTCAAAGCACAGTTGACTCTTTATGGCTCAGGTGGAGGCTGATCTCATGAAAGACTCGCCTATGTTTTCAGGTTTCCACCCAAATATGTGTAAGTGAACATGTAGTGGTTGTAAGTAATTCCTCGCAGAACGTCTTAGAGTCTGTGCACAGATTTAATCAGTATTTCTAATGAAGCATTTCTGTTTCTTCTGAACCCTGTGGTGTCATGAACTCTGCTCTACTATCTCACCTCCCATGGCCAAGAGAACCACAGATCAACAAATCACACCGCCTACAAATCTGTCATCTTGTCAAAGAGACATTAATTGACAGAGAGAATCATCAGATTAAAGGTGGAACTGAGATTTCAGATGAAAAAGTCAATTATGAGCCTATCATACAATCAACAATCATACACACTTTATCATAAATTATAAAGAAATAAATTGAAGTTACTCTTACCGGCTGTTATGAATCTGAAAAAAAGTTTTGATTGGCGCATCTTCAACCGCACATGAAATCTTTGTCTCTATTTTAGGGTCACAACAGGAATCCCTCCATGTTCACAGATGTTTTAGATCTGGTCGATGAACCCTGTAGAGAAACAGACTCGAAAAAAAATGTTCCTTTAACCTGGGCGCTGAAGTGAATCTCACAGCAGTGTGGACCGAGAACCTCCTTCTACTCCTTTCTCCCATTTTCTCTCCATTCAGTCTCCACCTTTTCCAGCACCTCTCTCTCTCTCCTCTCTCCGTCCGACCCTGCGATACCTCAGACGTCTGAGGCTCCATTCCTTGATTAAAAGGCATGCAGTGCAAGAACTGCCCCAGTGCTTCTGCATCTGCAATCTGCTGAGAAGAAATAGCTGGGTACCAGTCGGAGCCCACCAATAGGACGGGGTCTTGCACATTTTATAAGGCAGCGTACAGATGGTGTCAGCTCCTGGGTTCTGACTCCACTCTATGCTCAGAATTTTAGTGCATTTTTCTCTATTCGGTGTGAGTACATTCAGTATTACTCCATTAATTCCTTATGAAGGGAATTTGAATATTTCATATTTTCATATTTTGGAATTAAATTTGACTGAATGAATGAATATCTTATTTTTTGAGACTACAGTTTTAACGGTAAATATGAGATATACTCCCTATTAAAAAATAAAAGACTTTTTTACACAGTTTTTCCAAAACAAAAATCAAATTATGTGACATTTCAAACATGTTATTTTCAGAAACTGATGTTTTTTATGTTGATGTTTTATTCGTTGACGTAACCTGTCCTTTTGTTATTATTATCACCCAAGTGTAGACAAAGGTTTTGTTGTCCTAAGTGAGTCCTCAAAGTTGACACAGACCCAGGTTAGGAGCAGATGAGATGGTAGATTCTATGATCGGTGTCAGTGCTACGGCTCCAAGCAAGATCTAGCTGGGGCCTCTACCTTATCAGTGCAAACGCAGCAAAAAAAGAAACTGTTACTTGGCAAGTGCCCCTTAGTGGCGGGTGCCCCTGCCTATGAATTTAAACAAACACCATGTAAAAGCCAGTAGGGGCGTAAATGATAATGATAAATGTCCCCATCTGTTGGGGACATCTGTATCTGTTTCCAGGTTGCACAGACAGCAGTTTCCATGACTGACACCCAAATCACATTGCACTTGCCCAGGAGGTGAACCCTGGATTTTCCTTAAGGTGAGGTGCTCTGAGAATAGTAACGTTTTCAGACAATAGCACCCACTTCCTGTGGGCTCACAACCCACAGGAAGGCTCACAATATGGTGAAGTGTGATTATAGGTTTGAATCCACCAGCTGCTTGGTTGCCACTGACCCAAATAACTTATAGTTCACAGAAGGGCTGCCTTACGGTGAAGTGTGATTTGAGTGACGGTGGTGGAGAGTGCTGCCCCTGTGATCCACCTATCCTGGTGAAGGTTAAGAGGATGAAGATAAAGATTCAACCAAGTTTAATGGCCAGTATCTGTGCTTTGAGTTCTAAAGTCTGGAGGGCTTCAGGTTCAAGTCCTCCCGAACCTGAGGTGTACTGGGTATGGCATTTCTACAGATTCTGTATAGAATGTTGATTAAAAAAAAAAAACAAACTATCATTTTTTTATCAACAACAAAAATTAACTAATTCTATAAATTAAAGAAGACATTTCATAGGACATCCTGGGCCAAATATAATGAGACTGTGAGCCAGGTTTGGTCCCCGGGCCTTAGTTTGAAAGTGTACTCTTATTTATAAGGAAAAATAAAAAAAAATGAGTAAGTGTATATTGCATTATATTTTTCACCATGTGGTGGCACTGTACACATAGGCAAAAGGACAAGAATTTACACAAAGACAGACACATTTTTATTAATTATTGTTTCAAATTATTTACATATTCTTCATACAAAACATGGAATGTTGTGAGGATCTGAGTGAACGTTCCTTTCACTCGTGTAGAGTTTAAGACAGAATTATCAGGCTCATCTTTGTGTGTGTGTGAGTGTGAGTGTGTGTGTTTGGCCTTTATCTGCAGTGTGTGCGTGTGCCTTCTGAACAATGTGTGTTGTGAATTTTGTGCTCAATTTTGGCAGTGTTTCGCTTCCTGGAACAACATACTTTTACAATTAACCACAAGCACGGCAGTGAACCAGTTACGACGCATCAAAACGTTTACGTGAAAGACATGAGAGCGAGGGGAGCTTCACAGACCAGGTGAACAACGAAGAAGAAAAAATAAAACAGCAGCGACTCTAATACTTTTTTTCACATCTGAAAACACGAGGTCAGACTCTGTGCCAACATTTGTCAGGACAGGAGAGAAGAACCAATTTGTGAGTTTAGTGCAAGTGCAATATCTAGGAACAAAAAAAAAAGTTGTTATTCCACAAAGAAGCAAAGTAAAAACTAATATTGACACAGTGAAACATGTCACAGCGACGGAACATCTGGATCATGTACAGGATGTGAAATATAGAAAGTATATCAGCACAAGAAGAAACACATGGTTTTTACTCATAGTAAAATGAGCAAAAAAAACAGAAATCCAGTTAATAAAGGGGAAATTAATAATTTAAATCAGAATAGATTTATGTCACCCATAAACATTCTGTCAAGACATTCACATTTGTGAAGCGAAATATAGAGTAGGCTCAAAACGTTTCTGGTTAGTGTTTTTAAACAATATGCAGCTCCCTAACCTTTCCAGCAGGTGGTGCTTTAAACACTCTAAAGTTTAAAGGCCTGGTGTGTAAATTAAGTGCAGCTTCCTCTTCCTTCCCTCTAGATGGTGCTATGACTCTTTATTAAAAACCTTAGTCGAAATATTGAGCAACAGCAACACTTCTCCTCACAGCAGGTGGCGCTGTTAACACTGTTCAGACAGGTCTGGTCCATGAACTAAGGTGCATGTTCCTGTTCCTTCCTAGCAGGGGGTGCTATGATCAATTTCTCATGACATGGACATTAAAATTAATTTCAGGGGTCCAAGAATATATTTTTAAAAATAAAAAAAGACTTAGGATCAAAATTTTTGAGGATTGGATCTGTGGCAGGATGCAACTCCATGAAACATAAACCGCAAAATGAAGGATTCCAGGAGCAACCCTGCTTATTTCAACTCTTTTAACAAGAGAACGTCATGTATATACATATAAATATATATATATAAATATATATATATATAGCGGTTGGTATCGTGGGAGTTGCATCACTCCAACCTATCAGTCTATTTTCTGCTGTTAGACACTTTAATATTTCAAACGACGCAAAGACAAAGTGGGATAGTAATGGTTATGCGTGTAGACAGCTGGCAGTGTCCCACTATACAGTCTTAGTGGTCCATTAAAATGTGAGTAAGGGGTCTTTACTATTTGAAAATCCCAGCATTCTCTAGCTTTACCTTCTGTGAACAGTGTAACATATTTTCTCTCGGCTCCTGATGATTTTTTTTTTTTTTTTAATAAAATCACCCATAATGTGCAGTGTGTGACCTGTTTAGATGTGCAACCACCAGGGTTCTTGTTTTTTTAATAGCTGCAAACAATCCTGATTTCTAGTCATATGTGTCTAAATATAAACACCCGCTGGCGCAGGATCTTCCCGCTCCATCCTGCGTCCTTCAGCCCTGATTTATCCACATCACCGTGGAGATTGAGACAGCATCGTCTCCACTCTAGTACCGTTAACATCACTCTGGGCGGTGGGAGACGACGTGAAGGACTGGGTGAAGAGAGGGATGATGAAAAAGAAATGATGAAGTGATGTGTGGGCAGCGGGGGAAAAAAGCCGCCACAAGGTGTCGTGTTGCCATTTCAGAGTCAGTTGCTATGCAACAGCATCTTTTTATTCTTCTTCTGGGCGGTAACTAGGTTACCACCACTGTCATCACGGAGCTGTTTTGCTGCCTTTTTAATTGCAGAACAGTTTCACATTTGGTCACCGGCTGCTGGTGTCCCAGCCTGTCCAGCAGGCGTGGACAGTTACACCAGTTCGTCCAGCAGAGTCCCTATGCTGTGGTGCTGCTCCGGGGGGCCGGCGATGGGCTTGTTGCACATGGGGCAGACACAGCGGACCTCCAACCACTTCACCAGACACCTGAGTAGGGAGTTTAATAAAAAAGAAATTTAATAACATGTTCATCAAAGTACAATCTGGAGACCTAGTCTTCAATGAAATAGTTTCAGGTGTGTAACATTACAGAGCAGTTGTAGCCTGGGCAACTACGACTTCAGGTGCTTCATTAACTGATGATGAAATTGATGACAAACTTCATTTACAGGTCCAAATCCACCAGCTGCCAGGTTACCATTGAGCATGGCACCATACCCTATTACTGCTCCCTGGGCGCTCCACACTGCCCACTGTTCACTTTGGTGATGGGATAAATTCAGAGGTGACATTTCATTGTCTGCAGTGGTGTGGTGTGATGGAGTTTACTTCCCTTCCTTCCTTCCTACCTTCCTTCCTTTCTTCCTATTAACTATAGTTTGCTGATATCTGATCTCACTGACATTGTCAT
The DNA here is from genome assembly GCA_016785265.1 of Paraplagusia blochii. Taxonomy (NCBI): domain Eukaryota; kingdom Metazoa; phylum Chordata; class Actinopteri; order Pleuronectiformes; family Cynoglossidae; genus Paraplagusia; species Paraplagusia blochii. The sequence continues at coordinate 211,754 of JAFBJS010000497.1, read as the reverse complement.
CGATTCATTCATTCATCTTCATACTCTTGTCAATTATCGCTTTGCAGCAGGGGCGTAGCCAGAACCCATAAAATGGGTGGGCCCCAAACAAATTAGGGTGGCCACCCGTGGATACGCCTATGGTTTGCAGTCTCTGCCACCCAAATCACAGTGCATCACCATTCTCTGATCCTTCCTCCAGGTGTTGAGCCAACCCGCAGGCAGGTGGGTTGGCAACCTGACAGCTGCTGGATTCGAACCCAAGTCCGCTTTCTTAACCGCTAGGCATAGACACTTTATTTTGACTCTGATATCATCGATACCGATGTACGCAGCCATTTGCCTCCAAAACTATGTGCAAATCAAGCAAAATTGCGATTCTAACTATCTGAGGAAAAAACAAAAATACTGTTACTCACATTACATATAAATGCTAACATCAGGCCGCTAATGTCATCCGACCAATATTATTGGACATCCCTAACATTCACAGACACTTGTCTAATTAAAGGTCAAATTCTATGTTTTACAGAAAAGCCTGATTAAAAAAGTTTGATAAGTGACACCAACATGAGAAGCACCTACATGTGTGGAATCTCAGATGTTCTGGAGACACGTCTGTGTATAAATGTCAGTAGCAGACACATGGGTGTGCCCTTCCTTATTGATTTGTTCAGTCAGGCTGGAGCCAACACCACTTGTAGGGTGTGGTACAGCCTGGACAGTTGGCCAGTCCATCATTGGGCCACAACCTACGGTCAATTAACATTGTTCCTTCAGCCTTTTCTCCTAATAACCATGTATTAGCAAAGACGGAGTAAAAACCCAGAGAACTAGGAGTAAAAAAAGGAGGAACTAGGAGCATCTGCCACCGGGTGGAGCTGTCTGTTTTCTCCCTAGTGATTAATCTCCACAATCAGTTGTCCAAGAGCCATGATTGTCCCATGGGGTTTGTCCAACACGTCTCTGCCTGTACTACCTTCTGTCTACAGTAGACACACAGAAAAGTCCTGACTGATTAACAATAAGCAGGGAAATCAAAATAAAACTCAATGAACGGAGAGACATTCGAGCAAGAATTAATTCAGCCCGGAACAAATGTCATCATTGAATTTCAGATTTCAATCAGTTTCCTTTGACAAAAAAAAAAACGGGAGGAAAGAAAAGAAGAGCGCTCACCTTCTGTGGAAAGCATGTTGGCATGGCAACACTCCTAGCTCGTCTTTCACTTTGAAGTCCTCCAAACACACGGCACATGTCTGCTGCATGAACAACGGGCAGTGAGACAAAGACAGAGAGTGAGACGGTGACAGAGAGTGAGACAAAGACAGGTAGAAGTAAACATGGGTCTGGTTTTAGTCTCAGTGGAAAGTCGTAGTCTTACCCCATGAAGATTTAACTTCTTCGGATCTCCTTTTAGAACAACCTGCAGGGAGACCCAGAAACGTTAGAAACATTTGAAAATTAAGATTAAAATGATCTCCACCTGTTAAAACCAACTTTTTCTCACCTCTCTGTATCCAAACCTCTCACTTTGAGCCTGGTGTCGTAGTTTGCTGCAGAAAGACAGAAGAAAAACGTATAAATAACCCCTCCAGACTTCGTTAGCTAGCTAAAGCTAGCTTAAAGACAGACTGTTCATTCATTCATTTTCTTCTGCTTGTCCGTTGCCGGGTCGCAGGGTCAACTGGTGCCACCCAGATCGAACTGCTCCATACTGTGAGCCTTGATGTGGGTGGTGAGCCCACTGGAAGTTATGTGGTTTGGGACGGTGCTATGATCAGAGCACCTCAGTGGCAACCTGGCGGATTCGAACCTGAAGCCCCGTGGACCCATGACCGCTTCCTTAACCACTGGGCCACCACTGCCGACTAAATTGTGTTTTTATTACCTTCATTAGCCAGTTGTCAGTCAATTAGAAATAAATGAAACGAGATTCATTAAAATTAATGAAGGCTGAAAACAGGGCAGTAGTTTCCTCTTTAGCTTCCAGACAAAAGTAAGTCTGTGACCTAATGAGGTTTTTATTCTCATTAAAATTTAAACCCCAGTAATAACAGTATTTTCTCGATCACTGGTCTAAGACCTTGTTTATTTAACCAGGCTTTAATAATTGAATTTAGAGAAAAACATGGGATAAAACAAGAGTGTTGACAACACGACTATTCACTGTGGACTGAGTGACAATGGTGACATTCAGTGATGCAACAAGGCTCATATTGATCAGCGATCTCCACTGGTTATGTTTTTCCTGCTTACGAATATTGTCCATTGGCAAGAACTTTATTCAATTTTCAGCTATTATATTGAACGTAAGAATAATTCAATTAAATTTTAATTATAATTTATTTATTCATCCTCTTCCTCTTATCCAATACCAGGTCACGGGGGCAACAGTCTCCACAACTGCCACCCAAATCGCACTGCTTCGAGCCCACTGGAAGTTATCAGGGGACCCCAGTGGCAACCTGGCAAATGTTGCATTTGAACCTGAAGCCTTTTGGACCCAAGTCTGCAACTTTAACCACTAGTCCAGTGATCACCAACCTTTTATTTTCACGGACCAGTCGTTAAGTTGCAGCAGATAGATACCCCTTATTAAAAGTCAATTTCTGGCGTTCTGAAATATTTTCCTACCTATAAAATCTTCCTACCCATATTAACTGTGCATGGGCACAACAAGGATTTCTCAAGTGAACACAGCCTATAACTCTCTGCTACCAGACCGGTATAAAAAGTTAGAATCTTGTATCAGTGACTCTGCGTCATTTAGAGTTTATTGTTGTTGTCTTCACTGAGAAAATATTTCCTAATCAAATATATTTGCATTATTGATGATGGAATCCTAGCCATTCTATTGTTCAGTTCTTCTGTTGATATGGGTATAGATCAAGTGGAAGTAAAAGCCAGATGGGACGAAAAGAAAAATCATTTCT
>JAFBJS010000497.1:116478-202140 GCA_016785265.1 Paraplagusia blochii | reverse complement strand
GGGGTGAAGAGTTTGTGTGCCCATGTCTGGTCTCTGATACGTAAAACAATGATGCTGCAGATGAGCGTTTGTTGCTTTTTTGTGCGAACTGTTGCACTGTTGTGTATTTGATGCAAACGGACACTGTTGAATGAATTTATAGTCTGTTTTTTTTTTTTTTGTTGTTGTTGCAAGAGGTCTCCCCGGGGTGCCTATGGATTTGGTAAAATTCCTTGAGAAGGGTTCAAGAAACTTAGCTCCAGAGTTTTTTTTTTTTTTTTAACATTAACATTCACTTTAAATATTGTTAGTTTTTCAAGAAGGCATGGTAGCAAAATAGCATTTGCAGAGACTAGAGTCTGTCCCTCACACACAGCAAGTCGCTCACTCACTGCTGTGGATATTTCCGAAAATCCATGGCCGTGCAAAACTATACCCGTGTGGTAGAGTGGCCGTGGGGAATGTTGGTACTGTTCTGGCTGCCACCAAATGTGTTGAAGTTGTGCAGAGGCTGCATACCAGCCAGCGAGTTAGGGATCATGGTGATGGTGCTGGGCGTCATAAGCGGTATGTCGTCCGGCGAGCGGCGCAGTGTGAGAGTGTAGTCGGGCGGGCAGGCCAGACGCAGTGTGTCATGGGTCTGCAGCGCCTCGCACTCGTGGTGGTGCTCGTGCTCCAGCTGCTGCTGCTTCATCTGCAGCGACATTAGCTCCTCACTCTGCAGGTGAGCCACGTCGTTGGCCGTGGACGGGGTGTTGCTGGGGGCAGAGTTGCGCTGCGGTGTGGGAACGCGCCGGTTCGTCTCGTGCCGCCGCTTGTCCTTTTTATAATAAAGCGCAGCAAAGGCCAGGATGTTGAGGAAGAGGAGTGAGGCCCCAACTGCAATGGTGACGCTGAGCTCCGTGGAGTAGTCCCTCTTGGTCTCGATCAACACTGTGGACTCGTCAATCAAATCGTCGCTCTTACGTTGGTCGGTAGTTTGCTTGGTGTTGGCAGGAGGGACCCCGGGGTGGCGGGTGGTGGATGGCCAGTTGTTTTTGCCTGGGAAACGTTTGGTGTAAGGGTAGGGCGTGGTGTCCTGGGGAGGTATTTTGGTTGTTGTCGACACATATTGAAAGAATTCATTGATGTTGTGCAGATGTGGCACCAGTTCCAACCAAAAGGCAACCTTGGTTGCCCTGTAGTGGTCTCGGACTCGAGGTTTGAGTCCGATGTGGAGATACAGCTGGTCTTTGGGGTTGTACTTGGTCCAGGCTACTTCCTCAAACCTGTTGGGCTTCGTGTGGATGAACTTCGTGTCCTGTGGTACCGGCTGGTTTGGATCGCTGGAGACAAAAGAAGAAAAAAGTGGAGATGAAACATCTATAGCGTTCAGTCTGATATGTGGCTGGAATATTGATGTATACGGCAGCTCTCGCTACATCCATTAGGAAGCAGCAAACATGTTTTAATGGGGCATAAAAAAACAGCATAGATAGTGAATGTAACATTTGCTTTTATTGCCATTTAAATATTACGACCAAATTAAAACAACAACGTTTTATGTCCGTAGCCTTTGGATTGAGCTAAGGAAGCATGGTGATACAGAATCAGCAACGTGATTGGCCATTAGTTTCACTCAGCAGCAATTTCTTTTGTGTCAAGGAACCATTTCTCAAAGGGCTTTTGTTTACGTTGGTATTTTGTACAAAAACAATGTAAAGTAAAGTTTACAGCGTAAAGTGGAGGTGATGTTCTAGTGGTTATGTAAACAGACATGGGTCCGCAAAGCTTCGGGTTCTATTCCATTAGCTGCCAGGTAGCCACTGAGGTGCTCTGAGCTGATCTTCTAATCATTAAATATTCTATGGAGGAAACTGTTTGTATCTTCACAGAACTAAGACCTTATCAAATGTCTTTATCTTCATGTATAGGTTTATATCAAGCACAACATGTTTGATGGTTTATGTTCAAGTTTTGTGGTTCAATCAGCAGTTGGTTTCTCTTGTGCCTCCATGACAACAATTTCATCGACTTCAGAGAAGTGAGTGGGAGTAAAGGCTAAATAACGACCTTGGAGCCGAGAATCTGAGCGGATGTTTGGTTATGGATGTTCTTGACTGCGTCTGATTCGCTAATACACGTGTCAGGAATAGAGATGGGAACTGGAACCAGGAATTGTAGAGTTTGTGTGTTTGCTTAATGATTCTGCAAACTGGTTCTCTAAGACACTGACTGATAAAGAACTGTGGGCTTCATAGTGAGGTGTTCTGAATTATGGTTGAAGTTCAAGGAAGGTTCACGATTCCTGTTTGAAAAAGGGCCAGAGAATCAATAACAGGGAAATAAGGCAAAACCTACAACCAGCAACACTTCTGTAAAAGTAAATGCAGTATACCATCCTTTAGTAGGTTTAGGGCAGGAAATATATTTACATTTATACATTTAGAAGAACTTTTATCATCATCATTATTATTTTAGGAGTAAGAAATAATTAATTGAGTCCCTTATTCGTCCCAAATGGTCCAATTCATAGTGAGTCTTTGCAGTTAACACCGTCTGCCACAGGAGAGATGCCTTTGGGAGTAGAACCCATGACTCTTTTTTACTACATGCAACAAAGTTGTGCCAACTGTTTCACTGTGAAGGGTCTGCATTTTTGCAGATGAAAGGGCGTGTTCCTAAATCACTAAAGCACCAATTGATTTGAATCAATCTGTACTTTTCCACTTAGGCACTATTGCAAAAACGAGTATCTGCAAAACTTTGAGGAGGCAAAGTCTTCATAAACACCAGCAAAAAAAGACAGTGATTGTCTCTGTTATATTATTGCTTATTCCGTCACTAGAACGTAAATAGATGGTTTACATCAAAAAGTCAATGCAAACAATATCATTCATTCTATATCCTATTTCAGAAAAATCAATATGTGATATTCCTGTGACTAGGAAGGGAGAGTGATACACTGTTGTCATTGTGTTAAAAAAAAAAACCTTTTCCGTGATTGTTGTGAGAAAATGGAACAAACATTAGTGTCTACTTGAACTAAACAAAACGGGAAAAGCAAAAATGTCTTGCATTTCCATATTGATTGCCTCACAGAAAGCTAAAAAAAAAAAAAAAACTCTCTGTAAACTAACTAGTCAACATATTCATGGAAATAAAAAAAATTGATTTGATTTCCAAAAAATAACCTCATTTTTTTCTTTGGCAGTATCAACACCACAGCAGTGTTCTGAGTCACTCTTAAACAGCGTTCTAATCTATGGGATTGCTCTGAGCTGTAGGGAAAAACACAGTGAGTTCAGTTTACAACAGATGATCCGGATCCTTCCTGATAATCTGACATCATTTTTGACACTTGATAAAATGTAGGTTTTCCAGGTTTCTGGTTATTTTAACTCTTCTGCTACTTGTTTGTGTTGCAAGCCCCAATTTCATACTTTATATTTAGAAAACTGTCATTTCTCCCAGAAGCTCTCATTACACATCAGTGCTAAGTTCTGCCGCTGTCTTCACATTTCCATGACAGCTTTCCAGCTGGTTTGTACCTTTGAATCTGCTCAATGTTTACATGTGGCTGCATCTCACTTTAAATCCAGCCCTCACTTTTATAACGTCTCCTCACTGCTCAAATAATTTGATACCAACAAACTGTCAAGATTCTAGAGTAGAAAAAAATCTGCATCTGTTCTCATTCATCCTCCAATCTGTGCATATGCATTACTCTGACAGGTGTGAGTAAAATGAAAATGCAGAGACGGAACTCATCATGCACAGCAGATGCAATCACGAACACAGATTAGCTATAATGAATGCAGCATAAGCTGGTACCATCTGACACTGACCTCAGATTTGAATAAATACTGTAGATTAACATAAGTGTAAATTAATTCTTTATGGAAACATTCTTGTACATTCTTGGTTTTTTAGTTATTTATAGAACTGTCACTGTTTCTCTTGACTGAGCAGGAGTTTTAAATGTCCAAAGTTCTGTGTTTTTACATCCCAGATCCTGCTACTGGTTGTTTCATTACATTTATTGAATTTTAGTTGGTGTTGAGAGTCTAGTGTCTGCTGGCTTGTGTTCAATAGAAAAACCTGATTTTCTCCACTGACTTTGCCATGAGAGACTAAGTGGATTAAATACTTTATTTAAAGAAGCTTTTAGCTGAAAATAACGACCTTGTGTTTAAAGCACAGAACAAAAGAATCTGGCAGACTGAGGTTTGTGCTATAAGACACATATTACCTGTTAATATTTGAGAGTAACAGAGTCAATACCCCAGATACACACCTATCCATTACAATTCCCTGCAAATGTCAATTTTCCCAGTCTCCTGAAAGGCATCAAGAAACATGTCAAAGTATCAACACTACAAATGTGTTACATTGACAGACTCTGGGATCTTTGCTTCGTTAAACCCACAGATAAAAATAGCAAGAAGAGAAAGACTTTCTGACAACAGGTCGATAAGACAGCTAACCCGAGAGGAATCAGGAATTCCCATCCAACTTAAAACTGGACAACTAGGAAGAGGAGGAGAAAAACAGGAACATGTGGTTGCATTCAGAGGTGGAGACAGGAACGGTGGAGAACTCACCCTGTTTTGGCAAAGTTAGTCCAGTAGGTCATGACAACCGCGCTCAGCATCACGTCGTTCTTGGAGAAGTTGCAGTTAAAAAGGTCTGTGGGACCAATCATGGGAATTCCAAACACATAGGGGACTTCATCTCCATGGGCGGAGTCGGCCCAGCTGGGCTTCATGTCGCTCTGACAGTGGTGGTAGAAAGCGTAGAAATAAGTGGGTGACCCATACTGGGCGTGCAGATCCGCCGTAGCCACCGCTGGTGCCACCCACTGGTGATCGGTGAACAGAGCCACCAAGGTTTTGCGTCTGGTCTCCGGGTTCTCCTTGTCAGCCCAGTCTGTGTACATGAACTTGATCGTCTCACGGAGGGTGTCTTTACCTTCAGGGTATCCATACAAGTGGTCCACAAAGTCGGACACAGCAAAGTCAAAGTCATTGGCAGAGACACCGTCTTCGCTGTCAACAATTCCGTCCACAAACTTAAATCCCTCCCCTTGGTTGACGCCCAGCATGATGTCATAGTTGAGAAACTCCCCCTGCTCCATCAGGATCTGAGGGTCATCGGGAATCACGTCTCCATCAATCACAGGTCCGAACGCGATGTGGTACTTGGCCGGAGTGACGTACTGCTCTATCAGCTCCTTGTAGTTCTTGTTCTGCAGACACTCCACCAGGTCGGTGGTGTCCACCATGTTGCAGCCCACTTTTTCAGCCAGGACTCTAGTGTACTTGGCAGGCTGGTAGTTGACGGCCCAGCTGGACAAGGCTGTTCCACTCTGGATAATGGCTTTCTGGAAGAGATCTGAAAGGGGAGCGTGTGTTAGTGAAGAGTTCTCCCACAAACGCAGGCGGAATGTTGGCAGCACAGAGTGAATGGTTGGGGTGTTATTATAAAAACAGCAGGAAGAGAAATGAGCGTTTGTGTTTTTTGTTGAAACAGACTGCAATCAAAAAGCCCCATGAACACAGAGACGTCTGAACGTCTGTGAATTATTTAACTCACTCCCTCAACTAAAACACACAAACAAGATGTCAGTGGTAACAACAAAGCTATGCAAAAACAGGCACAACCAAAACAATAATCAAGGTAAGGTTCTAAAGAGTTTCTCTGGAAAATTATTCTTACATTTACACCAAAAAATAAACTTTTACTCAGTCTCGTGGTTCAGAAGAGATAAGCTCCACCATAAGTTTTACATCGGAACCAAAGTCTCCCCATAGGTCAGTTAATAACAGACACGCAGAAAGAAAAAACTTAATTTATTTTGTTTGTTTATGATCTGATTCTGCACCATACGGTGAAGCTGAGCCCACTGAGGTTTTTCCTTGCAAACTTTATTTTCTAAACTTGACATGTTTTAACTGTGTTTTAACATTTTGTGTGTGTGTGTGTTGAACCACTACCCTATTGTAGCAACTATTGAAAGTCCAGTAACTTGTGGCAAAGTGGAAACAGGAAAAAAAACTCAATTGGAGGATTGAGTTTGTCTCCCAGACCAGACAAAAAGACGCCCACTCTTTGTCATTGTTAACAACAGTTAACAGCAGAGGAAAGGCTTGAATGACCTGGACGACTGAGAACCTACACAGAATGTTTGCAATGTTGACTGTAGCTGATTATTTTAATTTATATTCTTGAAAATAATCACAGGGCTAACATGCATGAAGACACTTTGTGGTTTCATAAGTTCACACTTCTTTTAATGAGGGACGTTAAAAAATCTTTGGCTTTTTTACCATTTTCTTACTTATCACAGATATTGCCAGTTGGACTCCCTGTGATTTCAAATATATTATTAAAAATGTTGAACAATATTAGAACTAAACAAATGTATGTTGAGGTGTGAAAAAATATGTGTCTTGTTCCACTTCTTTTAAACTAAATATGATATATGTGGAAGCAAACTAAAGTACTTAGAAATAATGCATAAGAATAAAACCAAAAAAAACCAAGTGAAGATAAAATGAAATCAAAACGCTGTTGTTTATTCATTAGCTCTTCCTCCGTCTTTGAGCAAAGCTTCATGGTCTGTCGATCAGCAACTAGGCCACCGTACAACCACAGGAGTCGTGTCTTTGCTTGTTGTTCCAGAGATTTCTATTTATTCTCTTGCAGACAAAAAAAAAAAAAAACAGAAAAAAAAAAACAGTGGTGTTGACTCAAAATGTCCAATTTGAAAAGCATGTTTTGAGCAGAACAAAAAGAAAACATTTCCCCGTGGGCCTGGTCTGAAGGGTACAAGATTTCTGCTGTTGCCGTTGATCAAACGTGGAGTTTCAGTTAAAGCTCAAGTCAGATCTGCAGCTCAACTACACACACACACACACACACACACACACACACACACACAGAGATTCCAGGGTTTTTCTATGTCTTGTGTATCAAAGCACAACAGCAAACAAACAAGTCGTGACAGAGATGCTGCGACAAGAGTTCGTTATCTTAATGAGATCTTCATTCATCTAATGGCTCCGTCTTGACCTGAAGACCTGGTCACTTTACTATCATTGTTGTCCAAAAATATTAAGTCTGTTAAATATAATGAATCAATGATATTTAACAGTTGAACATCAGTTTCTGTGTCACTGCCACATCACGATGGTGATTAAACTAATGGAGTTTTGCCGACACACAACTCATATCATACAAATCAGTTAAGATCACACTGTGAGTTGTAAAGTGTGAGAATACACACCTTCCGAGTAGTGCGACAAGGTCAGCAAGCTGACGCAGGATGCTCCAGCTCCAGAGCCAAATATGGTGACTCTCTTGGGGTCTCCTTTGAAGGCCTGTATATTCTCCTTGATCCACCTGAGGGCATGGATTTGATCCAGGAGACCGTAGTTGCCCTTGGCAGCCTGGTCACCAGTGCTCAGGAACCCTGGAACCATTAAAACAGAAAAAAGACCCATGAAATTTCACTTCAATTCAGGATTGATTTTTGTATTAAATAGATAACGGAGCAACAACAACAACAACAACAACAACACAAGTTCCCCTGTGTCTTCAGTGATGAAAATCCTCATCAGTTTGGATTCCTGGCTGCTTAAGTGGCATAAATTGGTTGAAGGAGAAAGAAACAGAATCAAAGCTCCCGTATGAAATCAACTGCTCTTTATGATTTTGGTGAAAATTACAGGTTGTATTCAAAGTCCTCCAACAGATGTGTTATCTTAATGGAGAACGTGCTCGTCTTTTGTGAAGTTCATCCTTCTCCCAACCAGGGATTGGCAGTGAATGATGTCAGACACTATGCATTATGAACCTCAGCTTAGACCCAAGGAAGCTTAGAGTCCGTCAGTAGTGGAAAAACTCTGGGCTGTTCTTCTCCCCAATAGACTTTAATGGAGGAGTGAATTGCTGAAAGTGGAGAAAAACTAGTTTATACTGTATATATGGAGATGGTTTGAACGTGGAACAATCCTTAACCACTAGGCCAGGTAGGTAGCTAGGTAGGTAGGTAGGTAGGTAGGTAGGTAGGAACAGAAACAAAACCAGAAATGTATCATTTTATGTTCAGAAAAGAAAAGCTCGTCTTGAAATAGTGGTAACCAGTTCATATATTTTGCATTTAGTATTTCTGAGCTTCACTCTCATGGCAGAACTCCGAACCAGAATCTGTAAAATACGGTTCAGAACCAGTTGGCAAGGAATTCTGTTTTAAAGTCCTGGCTACGACAGACCTATTAGGAGACAAATGACTCAAGTAAGAATAAGGTCTTCTGGTCAGAGGACACTCAGAATAAATAATACAGGAAGGACATTTTTGGGCAACTCACTTCAGTCACCGCTCAAACTCTGCAGTCTGAAGGCCACAGATTTATGGACGTATGGAGTAAAAAGTCTCTCAGCTGAATTCAAACCTTGACTCCAAATGTCCACAGCCTCTAGTCTTGTCCCCAGACCAACAGGCCTGGCATTGGTGAGATTCACAACGCTGCAACCAGAACTTGTTGACAAATTAGCGAGCGAAGCTAAGCCCATTAAGTGCTTTCTAAATGACACCACTTGGGGGTGGTGGTGGAAACTGGTGGCTCCTTTTTTGCCAGGTCTGGGATCACAATAGCAAAGTCTGGCAGCCACCGCTGGTCCCTGTGAGCTGACCAAGACTGAGGCAGTGAAAATGACGAATGGGATGAGAACCGTTAGGTAAGGAAGGAAGGAGGGAAGGAGGGGAACTGGGGAGAGGTAGCCTGCAGCTGTTTGATGGAGAGCAGATCCATTTTGTCATGGTGGGGTGGAGTGGATGATGAAGGAGACGTGGAGGGCAGTGGTTTGCAGGTGGAGGAGGTGGATTACAAGGCCCCTGGCAGCCTCTGACTTCCCTGCAAAATGACCGGCAGGCCTTGGCATCGCTCGGACCTTTCCATCCCACCTCCATTCTCAGCCTCATTCTTCATTTCTTTCCTTCAATGTTTTTTCCTTCCCCTTTTTCAAACCAGGACCACGAAAAAAAAACCCAGAGAAGTCAACTTCTCCCCAGGACGCCTGAATGATTTGTCAAAAAGCTTCAAAGCGTCAAATCTGATCAAAGAGGTTCCTACGTTGCCAGGAACTATGGAACAGATAATGGCCTGAGACCAGATGGAGGAAAACTTTTCACCTTATTGATCAAAACCTTTGTTCATTTGGTGTAAAACATTAACAATAAGATGGTGAAGCAGGAAAGAGAGCGTTTTGACCAACAGCATTACGGAATTTTGGAGATACTGGACAAATTGAGACGTCAACTCACTCTCTGTGAGAATCACTTTCCTCATCATCATCATTATCATCATCACCGTAGCAGTAGCTGAGATCCACCTCCAAACCTTCTCTACTCCTCATTATATTTTGCGTTTCCATTTTTTTTCCTGACTTTTGGTGAAAGCACTACAACACCACACAGTTGTTGTTTTTTTTTCGTCCTCAGACAGAATCACAGAAGGAGTTTGTGTTTCCACATTTTTCGTTGTTATTGAACAAAACGATGTGTACACCTTAATGTTGTTGTGTTCTCACTTTCTTATCTTAACGTCTATGATCCGGTTGCACTGGGCCATGAAATTACAAGCTTTTACTTCAAGGTTCCTGACTTTTTGTCCAGACCAGGCATCTTTAAAAGAACAACCATTGTGTTTCACATATTTACAACATTTATTTTCAAACCACAGTAAATACTTCTCCAATTGAACAACTACACAGCATTGGGAAGATAAGGACAGAAAAATGAATCTCTGTCAACCCTTTGGCCCCTGAGCCTTCGTGCCATCTAAGGGGTCTGCCCCACACTTTGAGATCCTCTGCTGAAAGGAAGAAATAACGGTCTTTGTTCGTACAAACAGTTTTATTTTGGTATATATGTGACCCAATAATCTCTTTGTTCCTGCTTCATCTTCTTCCAGATCGTTCTCTGTAGACATCGGTCTCGTCTTTGAAGAACCGCTTAGAAGAAACACGGGTTTTTTAGCCTAACAAAGTATTCCTGAGTAGAAATTCCAGGCAGAGTTCCATTCATTCACCTTGTTCTTTGCAGCTATATAAGTGTTATTGGAATGTATCCCTAATGTAGCAAGAATGGCCTTCAACCATTAAATAGAGAACATTGACCAGATGTAAATCCAGCCATTCTCTGTTGCCATGGTTCAGTGAAGCTGTTCAGGTCTTTCCCCGGAGACTGTAGATGTTTATCAGAGAATAAGACATGAACGGCTCCAGGTTCCAGGTCCAAGAAAATTGTATTTGTGACAATATTGAAATGAAAACATAATTTCAATATTGTGGAGTTTATATCAAATGTTCTAACTCTGTGTTTGATGGTTCAGTTTCCATCACCACTGAAGAGGAGAGAACATAAGAGAGAAGAGTCAGTTTGTCTATGGATCTGATGACTTTGACAAGACAAGTGACGGCTGTAAAACACTGGACGTGTGTCTTCTGCATCTGCTCTGGGCTGAAGATGGAATACATGGTAGTTGTGTTGCTTCAGTGACAGGCTGATCCAGATAAAGGAATTATATCACTGTTTTGGTGTAAAGGGAAAGGGAAGGGAAAGGGAAAATATAAAGGGAAAGAAAATATTCCCTTTATAATTTATTGAACAACTCTCTCCTACTCATGAATCAGCTTTAAGAAACTGTGCTGGGCCACAGTCAGCAGTTTCACACATACACAAAATTCTTAATTCAATGTGAGAAATAAAAGCGAATAATGTGCAAATTAATTGAACAATGAGGAGAATAAGAGAAGTCCTTTATCTCTCAGCTCCACAGAGGCAGAGCACACAGACGACGTGACAGTAATAGTAGTTAATTGTGCTCGCTGTCCAAGATGATCTCTCCTGCGGCTACTGCTTGAAATGGTAATTATCTCAGGAAATGATGGAGGAGAACGGTTAGAACTTAGGACGGAAAGGTCGACTCGCCTCATTTTCCAACTTTTGGTCCCGCCTTCCACCGCTCGATGTTGAACCATGAGGAGGGGTTAGACTGACATGGAAGACACAGGGAAAAGGAGCAGGACCCGGGCTCAGACATTAAACCCACATCCACGTCTGTCTTGACCAAAGCCCGTCTGCCCTGCAGGTCGCACTTCCTACCAGGGTTGGAGACAGCTCCAAGTCGATGTCATCCTTCATGTCCAACAACACTGTCTGTGGCTTTATTATTACACAGCTAATTACACTTTAATGGTTCTTTCAATTACTGTGCTCTTTCAGTTACCTCTGATGTCAGCGGGAGACGCAGAGAAGGGACGGAATCAACACATCAACCACGGCTGCCATTGTCACATAGGACACGGACGTCAGGTTATAAATACAGAGACTTCAAAAAAGTGTCTCCTTTTTTGGATCTTTTTGGCTCTTGGCTTCAGCTTTCCTTTGAGTTACTCTGCTCCACCATGACCTGGTTATCTTCTCACTTCATCAGCAACATCAAAGCGCACTGACTGTGGATCAGTTTCATTCTCTTTCAATGTCTTTCTCTAACGCAGAATAAATAAATTAGAAACCCAGAGTCGACAACTGAGTTTGTCAATCTGTCCAAAAGGAAACCTGTCAGAGACGAGTGCACTTGAAGACGTGGCCTCTTCCTCACCACGTGCACACACACAAGGACAAGGTGAATTAAACACATTATTAGGGTTTGATTCTCTCACTTTACACTGAACAACAATGGGAAAAGTCCTGAAGGGGGCGCCCTTCCTACTGCTAGACCTCCCCCACCTTGGTTTTGACTGCTGTCAAACCCACAACCAAACTTGGTCTCTGTCTATCAGTGGATTTTGTGAACCATATACAGCAGACCTGGATGACCTATGACCTCTGACCTGAATTGTTCTTTTTCTTCTCACTGAAACTAAAAGAATTGGAAACTTTTGGTAAAAAATAAACTCCATGTTCACACTAGGAGCCAGGAATCCATCATGTGACCAATTTAAAGAAAATTAAAGTATTGTGAAATGTATGAACCCAACTGGGAATATAAATAATTCCAGTGACGTAGATTTATACCAAAATAATCTTTACATCATTGTTGCCCTGTTTTATTATTCTGTCAGTGCAGAACACGAGCTTTGACAAAAAAAGGAAACTCATGGGTCGTTCAAAGTCACATTTTAAGAGCTCAATAAACAGACTGCCAAGAATAGACTGACAATTTAAATAAGTCACATGGAGGCTGCTCCCAGTGACTCACTTCACCCGTTATGTAAACTCTGTGTCTTCCTGGGTCAAAGCGCTGCAGCTGCACGCGGATTAATTAGCAGGTAAAACACACGTGTTTGTTTTCCTCACTTTTGCAGCAAGAAAGAACCTTTTGATGAGACGTGACTCGTCTCACAGTAACACAGCTCTGGTTGTTTACTTTGACAAGGAGCAAAAAACAGAATCAAAGAGAATAATGAGTGAGTTTCTTTTTCTGATCTCCGTCAGTCGCTTCTGGCACAAACACATAGCCACGGTGCATGCAGTGTGTGTGTGTGTGTGTGTGTGTGTGTGTGTGTGTGTGACTGTTTTTCCTATGTATTAAGTCTTAGATGTGTCACAGTGTGGGAATGAGATGTGATGAGATTTTTTTCACATCTGTTTTTCATGAAAGAAAAGTGATTCAGTGTTTAGATCTTTGTTTCATTTTCTGATTCTATTTGATTAACTCTGTTATTAATGAACCAAAGGCTGCGATAAAAATGAAGGATCTGAATTCCTTTGCTGCATCCATCAATCTCCTCTTTGTCTCCTCCCTGGTAGCTCCATCTCTAGGATCATTCTTCTACCTCCACTGTCCCTCCTCTGAACATGTCCAAACCATCTCAATCTGTCTCCTCGTTCCTGATCCTGTCTATCCTTGTCTCTCCTAAAGAGAATCTCAGCAGCATCTTTAACTCCTTCACCTCCAGCTCTGTCTCCTGTCTTCTGTCTACTCCAAGTGTCTCTAATCCATTCATCATGGCTGGTCTCACCACCGTCCTGTAAACCTTTTGAATGTCAACCTGAATAAAACTGAATTCTGAGACCATAATTTAGAAAAAAAAACAAAAAAAAAACATTTGTCTGTGTTGTATTGATTTCATGGAGACATCTGTGCTCGTCTTCATTAAATCAATAAACTAATTAATTCATCTTCATGATGGGAGGTACAGTCTGACAGTGGAGACAAAGCTGATTGGTTTTCAACATAACATAATCTTTTATTTGCCCTCTGACAAACCACTAAGGTCAAATGTATTGAATTATCTCAACAGGAAGTAGAAAGGCCCCAGTTTTACAACACGATCAAAAAGCAGAAATCTCACAACCAGAGTGAGACCAGCTGGACTATCACTTTAAACACACTCCAGATCTCACTCTGTGTAGCCGACTCACGCGGATTAATTTGATATCGATCTGGAGCTCTGTCACTGGATACATGTGTATTTGGAAGAGAAAAAAGAAAGTCACACAATCTATTAAAACACAAACCTGACAAGTTTGTTCAGATCTGACTTCTCCCTTTGTTGCCGTGGAAAAAAAAAAAAAAATATGTGGTGAAAATCATCGAGGCGTAGCAGTGAAACCACTTTTATTTTTTAATGTGACCTAATCTTGTTGATCGGTGCAAAGGCTCTGCAGCAGACGGACGTGGATTTGACACATTTCTTTGTGATTAAAAATCGAAGACAGAGAGAAGAGACAAGGAGGCTGCAGGTGTCTGCATGATTATTCTGCCCACTGGTCTGTGACATTTGGCTTTAGGAGCTGGAAATAAGGGGATGATGGAGGCAAATAAAGGTGGAAATTACGGATAAGACAGAGAAAACAAATATTTTGCCACACGCATTCAGCCGTGCAGGGTTGTGTTGCAGCCCCTCGGATTTCAGCCAGAGTTTTTGTGCCTTTGGACCAAAATCAGAGAGAAAATATAAATATGAAAAGCAAGAGTTAATAATAAATAAAGTGCACTCCGAAGTAAAAAGGTGATGCATTTTGTTATTCTCAGCTCAAGCTTTTAACATTTCATAACATATTATTGGTAATTTTAGAATAGCTTTTAGCTTCAGAGAATAGCTCATTGAAGGACAGAAGTAAGGAAAGCAAAGCCATTACTGGAATAGACAGTGGGCAGCCATGGGCCCTGAGCCCTGGCATCTGGGGGACTCAAACCTCAAACCCTCTGGACTTAACTCCGCTTCCTTAACCACAAAATGATAAATCCTTTCATTCCTTTTTTCCTTTTCAACCTGTAATTTTACTGATCAGTACCTCATGTTTTTAAACGTGGATTTCCATTGATTAAAAACAATATTTCCACACTTTTATAAAGTAACCAAAATGGAAAATATCATCTACTCATTCAATCCTTGGTTCACAACACAGAGTAGGGTCTCCCAGAATGAGGGTGGGATCATCATAAAAAAATTACAGAAACTAAAGTTTTCAACTAATTATTATTATTGTTGATATTAAACAACTCTATTTCTTCTCTTTCCTGAATCTAGATGAAGATAAAAAAAAAAAAAAAACAAACTCTGTGTTGCCAAGAATTTGTGATGTCAACATGAGGGTCAAGAGCTTAAGATAAATTTTTGAAGTTCTCCTCTAATAAACTGCTTCTGTATCACTGACCCTCTTGTGTTCAGAGAACTGACCGCCGACATCAGATCCGTCATCAACCTTGTTACTAAGAAATCCAAAGAATTTCTTTCTGATGCTGAGATGGATTTTTTTTGCCTGATCTCTCTTATTCTTCTGAGTGTTTTTCTTCCCTGTGTTTGAGTCGCCCCGCGATGAAATGCTCCGTTGTCTGGAGTGGAAATGTGCCAGGCAGATATCTCTGCAGCAGTGAGCTTCTCCGAGCTGTGGAGAAGTGTGATTGGTTACACTTCCATTCAGCCGCCCCAGTGATCCACCGGCGTATGTTCATTAAATTCTGCAGAGCTAATTAGAATCTATTTGACATCCGCGGGGAGACATTTGCACAGCTTGCAGAACGGCACAAACAATTCACGGGCACAAGCAGCCGTGCACACTGCAGGCGCTCGAGGAAGGGGTGGGGGCAAAATGTCGTTGCATCGTGCCTGCTAGAGTACGGTTAGTAAATAAAGACAGTGACTTCACCAGATTTGAAATGTCTCATTAGACATAGACCTGGCTCAGACGTCCACACAGACAGGGTTTGTCTCTGCTGGTCATTGTTCATCAGCATTCTCCGACTCACCTGCTCACTGAAGGACAAACTCAAATGTCAAATGTGCAGCTTTGTATCAAGCCGGATAGCTTATTAGCATGGGTGGATGATAAAGACAGTGAAAAATGCAGAGGAAATAGGACAAGAATTTAGATTCTGGGCAAAAAGGTGAAAAAACTCAAATGAAAAAAATAAAAAAGGAATTCAATGATTTACTAACCAGATACTGACATTGATTTATTTACTCATCTTTAAGATCGATGGTCCGATGTGCAAAGTTACTTAGTGTCCTTTGTCAAAAGACAAAGACAATGTTCCTTTGCTTTGGGTGTCCTAGCAACAGTGTTGACCCCAAGCCATGTATACAGTAGGATTCAGGGGTCATGGAGCCCCCATGGTCTGACTCAGATGAGAAGAGTGGTCACTATTGTATGTCCCACAACTTTTATTATTATATTGTTTAGTGAGTCGGCATCAAACCAGTCAGTTTGGAACTCTGGTTCCAATGAATGATTCAACTGTCATCACAACATTCTGTATAAATGTCAAAACCATTTTTTCAGATATTTTAAACAACAAAAAATAATATTTTTTTGCCATAAACACATCATACTTTACTTGTGGTGGAATTTAACAAATAACCAAATATCTATTGTGTCTCAGAAAAGCTTCTCCAGCAACTGTGATGGGAAAACAAACTGTCCTGCAGTTGAAGGTAAAAACATTCATTCATTTTGTCCAACTAGGTCACCACTGCTGCCCAAGGTGATATTAATCATCTTCATTATCATCTGTTTATGTATGTGCTGCAGTGATTCATTAATACATCAGTCTCACTCCATAATCCAACACAAAGGTGCAAGAATCACAGAAGAAATCACAGGCCTGATGTCATGGGATCATCTGTCACAGAGCAGAGGATCACGTTCTCCACCCAGTCCACGCTCCCAGACTGACAACTGAACTGAACGCCCTGTTTCTCCACATTTAGTCATTTAGGTTGTTGTGTTGTTGTATTTTTTTTTTTTTTTTTTGGAAATGAGCTTTGTGCCATTGTTATCATCACTGTACCATTTTAAAAACGCATTTTAAGAAAACATAAAACTACTGCACAGGGAGCTTGTCTGGAGGAGACCCTCAGGACTCTATTCCATCTTCTCATCCAGACTGATTCTCCCTTCACACCTTCTCTCACCAGCCTGTCACCACATAAAAGACGAGAACATCAGCCCCGTCTCCCATTTTCAAATTGCTCCCAGAAGTCACAGTATGGATGTAGTCAGCAGAGGACTGAATGAGGACGTGCTGATCCAAAAAGTACACGTCCTCAAAGTCAAACGTGCAGTTTTTATTATCTTTTTTTATTTTTTTAAGCTGAGAGAAATAATAAGTCGTTCTGTACAGATAAAAGTCAACCTTCAGGATTCTTTACCAGTTTTACTAATATTGCATCACTTTGTTGTTTCATTGCATTTTCACGTACAGCAGGACTGTGCGACTGCTGAAGACGCAAGAGTCACAACATGATGTGCAATCAAAACCAAAAGTGCACGGAGAGGTGAGAAGAACGCAGCATAAATAAAAGCAGACTCCCTGTCAGACTCAGACGTAGTTTGCAAGTTCATTAGACTTGTGCTATTTTTGGAACTGACTTAATTATGCAGGAGAACTGAGAAAAGACAAAAAAAAAAAAAAAAAAAAAAAAAAAGAAGGAATCACATTAGGCCTTAGCCACCGTTTCATTTCTCGCTCTTGTAGCTTTTGCTTATTCGTCGTCAGCACAAGTAAAAATACTAATGTTTCACAGAGCAATGACTTATAATTAATGCAGTAAAAGCTAAAAACCAACACAAAAAATACCTGATGCGACAACAACAAGTTAATTGTAGGACTATGGTGTGAAGAGAACGTCAGTGTGGAGACAGCTACACGATTCCATTGGCTGCATCATTGGAAAACCTGATATATGACAATGACATTCATTGGTCCATTCTTCTTCATTCACTACCTGGTCTCAGGGGCAGCAGTCTCCATGACTGCCACCCAAATCACACTGCTCCACACAGTGCTGTGGCTCAGAGCACCTCAGTGGAGTAGAACCTACAGCCTTGTCTAGGCCACCACTGCTGCCTAACAATCATTCTACAATACAATATTTTATGAACCACGTTTTTGTGCAACACAGACAAGCAGGTGAAAATGAATGAAGGTATGTTTCCAATTTGATTGATTATTTTCTAAAAAGGTGCTGAAGGCTTTGATCTATTACTTTGTTCTTTTCATCTCTTTTTTCCTTACATCAAATTCTCCAACTTCTTGTTTTTTTTTTGTCCAAAAACACTAAAATGAAATGATTTCTATATTTTTTTTATTCCAAAAACAGCAGGGCTGTTGATTTGTCTCCCTACAGTGTTATTGATCTCTACCCTGAAAGGATGGGAGTTCTCATCCCAGAAGCAACTTGTCCACAAATGACTGACATGACGTCTCACTGTCATCTTCACACTTTACGCTTTTCAATTCAGTGGAGGAAACAGCAGATAGCAAAGAAGGAAAGTGGTGGAAATGTAAGGTTGTGTCAGCGGCCGGGAGACAGGAGGAGAGGATTAACTAGTCCTCAGCCCTGGACTCGGCTGCGCTCCCTCCCTTGGACTTGTGACGTCCACCTTGCAGGAGGTGTATGATGTGTGACAGAGCCGTCAAGCCTGAGTGCCGCAAATCTACCAACTGTGGTGAAGAGCACTTGGTGGACAGCAGGGCTCGACGGAAGAAAGTAATGTGGGCTGGGACAGGGAGACGAGGAGGACCTCCCTTGGAGTGACAGCTATTCCAGGTTGGGGACAGATGGGTGACATTGATGGAGGCAGAGGACAGACAGTCCACACTGTCATTTGTTCCCTGCAGTCAGGAGCATTGATGTCTTGTAGAGTTTGAATCCCAATGACAAGTCCAGTACAAATTCATGTTAAATATATGAATGCAAAAATAAAAATATAGGCACAATTGGTGTCTATCTTTCTGTCTGTCTGTCTGTCTGTCTAGTCGCAGATGTCGAAGGATCAAAATGCGGCGTCGCTATAGATGCTTGGTCGCCACGAGTCAGTTATGGACGTCGTGCAGGAAATCCCAAAGAACGGTCTTAGGCCCGGGCTTTCACAAAAGCAAAAAAGAAAAACTCAGAAACTCTGAGTCTGTGTCTGCTGGAGATATTTTTTTTCTCCTCACCGATGCTAAAACGCTTACCCAGTGTGTAATTTTATCCTGCTTTAGTCTTTACTGTTCATTTGAATTCACTATGACTGTATAAACATCCTTTTTTACCCGTGTTGAATGGGTTTTTAGGAGGATGTTTTCAGTATAAAGGAATTCACTGTGAAGTCCAATGAGATTAATGTGCTCTATGAATTTGGGCTGTACAAATATATATATATGTATATATATATATATATATATAATGAAAAACTTCAAATTTATCAGGTGAGAAAACTCAAAAAAAGATGATTTCTGTCCAGCTGTTTGCGACCCACTCAGAACGGGTCTGTGACCCACTTTTTGGGTCGGGACCCACCAGTTGAGAACCACTGCTCTAGATGCTTCTTACATGCCAATGCCAGAACGCGTCACTGTTAATCCTTCCCTAATGGCCTGTCTGTCCCGCCCCCTCAGAAACCTTGCTGAAAATGTTGTCGTCGTTGCACAGAAGTGAAACATCGTGAACAAAAATTAAAGTCAACTCGGACATGAGGTCGTGAGGTCATGAGGTCAAATATGACCTGAAGCTTCTGTCATGTCTTTGTCTTTGTTGTCATATTGTCTCAGCCTGTAAACCTACACCCAGCTATAAACACTAACAGAACACTGGACACACAACACTGCACAGGCCTCCATCTGGGTCACAAGGCATTAAATCCTGCTGCTCCACAGCCAAACACACACACACACACACACACACACACACAGACACACACACACACACACACACACACACACACACTCATAGGCTACAACCAACCACTGTCACTTCACCACACACCATCTGTCCTCCAAAAGCTGACTTATCAAATCCATCAGCGTCTGGTGGGTCAACCCCCTCCAGAGCTGCCAGATGCACGTGACTTGGAGGTCTCGCAACGGACACATCCGGAGACCCAGCAGCTCAAAGAGCGGGTTCAGACCATTCAGTTGATTCATCAGGTCAGTGAGGGATTGGATTTCTTAGAAAGTTCTTCAGGAATTGAAAAAAATTACAATATAATCTGTCAGTTTCCATGACCTCCACCCAAACCATACTGCACCGGCTGCTGCTTTTGGACCTTCCAACACGAGGGGAGCTCACAAGAAGGAGTCAACAACCCTAACTGGGATTTGATCTTGACCAGGATGTGAACCCTGGAGTTCTGATAACACTAATCATCACTTTACTAAATATAAAGGAACAATCCATCATCCATCATTCATTCATTAGTTTGCGTGTCCGTTGCTGGGGCAGAACTCAGTTCTCAGGGGCAGAACTCTCCATGACGGCCACTCAAATCACACTGCACCATAATGTGAGCTTTCTTGTGGGTGATTAGCTGAGTGAAAACTTTGGAGCATAAATGCAAAAGTAACATTCTTTACAGATATTAACTTTATAATATGCTTATGTTACGACAGCTGTCGGTGGACATGGACACGTCTGGACCAAACAGAGACAAACAACCAGTCCCAAAGCTGATGTCAATTTAGTTTCACATCAACCTTGAATTACATTACTGCCACCCAGTGGTTCTATTTCACACTAGTGGACATTTATATCCAGTGGCATCCTGCTAAACACCCAGCAGCAGACAGACAGACACTGATGGACAGACAGACAAGATACTTTTCCATCTTTCCATAGGCCACAGATACACTGTGATATTGAGCAGAAAATGTTGAGCTAGAACAGCGTGTTGTTGGGTTTGACAAATGACTGAAGGAAGTGTTAAAATACAACTTACATCCTTTTACGGTGCTAATATTTGCAGCTGTTATCTGTGCAGCCTTGATATCTTAGACCAGGCTCCTTTCTTTTACAGACGCTTCCTTTATGTTCCATGACAGCTGAGATACAACAATTCATTTCAGAGATACATCTATGGCCTCAGAGCTGCAAAGTCATAATTTCACCATTTCAGTGTCGCACTCATAATTAGGACCTATGGAGATATAATTATGTCTAATAACAAGCGCTAAATTATGGCTTAATGCACTGTAATTGCATGATTATGGTCACTCAAAATAAAGTGTTTCATAACTGGAGGTCTCTTCAAGTGATGTCTGGGATTTAATGGATGAAAGTCTTTAAGGCGAAGCTTAAAGTGGAGTTTAAACAGATCTGACATTTACAGATTACAGTTATGTTGGTATAATATGTTCTCCAAGTCAGTAGTTGTCAACGTGGGGACCACCAGAGGGCTCTAGTGGGGCTTGGAAAATTGGAGAGAAGATACGCAGTAAAGATTAGCTAAACTGTTTGCTGATACGTTTCTATAAATCAGTAATATTTTTAATAATAAACGTTATAAAATAAAAGATAATTCATCATGAGGTTGGTAAAGGTTTCACCAGCCATGGAAAACACTGAGAATCCTGGTGCTAACCATTACTAATACTGAAAAGCACGGGTTATAAATACATCCTAACAGCCTTCCACCCTGGTTAGAAACCAGACTCTTAACTCTTTTTTAGGTTAAAATGTCCTTCACACACTCTTGAGTAATGAGCTTGTTTGGAAAAGTCCTGAATAAAATCTGCTTTCATCAGTTTCATAATTAAAGGTGAGGTCAGTCGTGTGGAAAAGACAACAAACTGAAGTGACCTGTGAACATCGAGCCTAAAACTCAAATTCCATCAGTGTTTCATCTTTGTTTTTCCCCCTGAAAGGAATGAGATCCCAGAGTGAAATGCTTCCATAACGTAACTTTACCATTTTTGGTCAGACGGCTAGTGAGTCCTGTCAGACGGACAGATTGTCCAGCTGATGGAAGTGACCATAAAAAGAAGAACAAGCTGGACTGAGAGCAGTCAGAGAGACGGTGATGGGGGAGACAGTGTTCTGAGGAACAGCTTTCTGTAGGAGAAAGAAAATAAAGATTGTTTGCTGTGGTAAGGTGAGGTCTGCAGAGATCACCTCGGAGGGGTGAGGTTGGGGTGAGGTGGGGGAGGCAAAACAGCCATGTTGGCTGATTCTTAGATCAAACTGTCAGTGAAGCGACCGCTTTTCCTTGTCCAGAGTTCCGTCAGAGTTTGCTGTAAAACGCTCCTGTTATCCTGATGTTCAATCCTACTTTGGAAAATCAATGGGGGAAGATGGGAAAACTGATCCGCAGTGGAACCAGGGGTTTAGAAGTGCAAGCAGTGATTCTGTCCAAAATAGAACAAACTTTAGTTTCTAGTTGTTATTCAGGCCACGCAGAGGCTTCACCACACTGTCTTGCTCAGTGTCCAGACTGTAAAGTGACATCTACGTACATTTAAAGTCCCAAACATATAGTTTGTAAAAAGTCAATTGTGTTCAAATATCCATGACATGGTGTCAAAGTCTAATCTACTCTACGTTGTCCCCGGTGTCTGTGCTTTTCTACGGATACAAACAGCTCTTTAACAAACAAAGTGTGAAATCAATGAATGTGTAAAACATGTAGAAATACTGGCCACAGTCGTGTAGAGGTTGGTTATAGATTTCACATTACCACAGGGAAGACTTCTGTAAGTGATTTACAGTACTCTGAAATAAAGGATTCCTATAATCAACAGCGTTTTTTACTCTTTCTGCTCCAGTTGACCAACTTTTAACATTTCACACCATAGAATTCATCTTTGGATGACGATGTACGTTTTAGGTTAAAAAATAATTTCTATGATTCTGCCTTAAATATGAAGACAATTATGGACTTAACATTCTGATCAGAAACCAGCCACTAGGGGGCGCAAGCCAGTATTTTTTAGTGCCTTTCCCAGGCCTGGATAAATGGTGAGGGTTGCGTCAGGAAGGGTGTCTGGCGTAAAAACATTTTGCCAAATCTAAGATTTGAGACAAAAAAAGGTTAACAACGACCACCAACAGGTCTGTTAACCTACAGGTTACTGTTGGTCAAAGACACAGAAGAAAGGGAGGGAGATGGATTCATGGATGTGATGGGGGAGGACATGGAGGTAGTTGGAGTTAGAGTTGAAGACACAGAAGACAGGGTGAGACGGAAATTGTTGACTCGCTGTGGCAACCCCTGAAAAAGGGATAAGTCGAAAGGAGAAGAAGAAGAAGAAGAAGAAGACATTCTGATCAGTCTGTTGGAATTACATCAGTATTTGGATATTAAACCAAACCCTGTATTTTACATACACACACATAGACAAACACAAATGTATATAATATATATATATGTGCGTATGTCAAGACATTGTTATGTCATTGACATTTTCTGTCTGCAATCATGTTCTCAGTGTTATTACACTGTTCCTTCTCTGAATCTCACTCCCTCAGTGCAGCACAGATGTGAATTCAATCTTGTACAAGTCTCACTACATCACAGGATTTCTTCTTCTCAATTATTGCTCTATTCCATTTCCATTCTCTGACTGTACTCCACGTAAAATTGAGCGGTGAGAGGGACTACAGTCTTGAGAAAGTTGATAACAGTGTACACACATATAAATGTATATATATATATATATATGTATATTGTGTATATATTACACCATTTGCTTGATCAAGACAGTTTATACATATAAATGTATATACATGTATAGCAAGAATATACAGCATAAAAGCTGTATATTTTTATATATATATATATTACATCGTTTGCTTTTTCAAGACAGTGAAAATTAACCACATCACATCTATGGCAGTGAAATGTCATTAAACCCATTTGCTGTAATGAAAATGTATTCTGACCAAATGTCATTCCTCTGTTACAGGGGACAGAGTGTAGATGTGTTTTACCATGAACAGTCAGAAGGCCATTATCTTCAGACAACACACTTCACACAACGAGATGTAATCACACACTGAGCAAATACTTCATATTCACAAGTACGAGCTGCAATTAGCTGCGCACAATGTTCCTGCTCCCAATTAACAACCAATACATTATTTTCCTCACAGCAGGCATTAAGTGGCCGCCTGAATGAACGACTGACTGGAATAACTGACAGTCAGTGATGTTTGCTTCTCACTTCTGTGCTACTTGAGTCACTCAGCTGTGATGACTGCACTGCATCCACAACCAATGGGAATTATTGGAAATACACATCAATCAGCTCAGCTAAGGAGGGATTTCAACCACGGATCTAGCGCCACCTGTCTGAGAATCAACTGTATCGATTGAAAGGAAAGGCTCAGACTGTTGGTTTCACATTTTTTGAAAGCAAAGATTTATCACTGAAAGAGTAATGTTTAGAGCAGACGTCGAGCTACAGTGTGAAAGCTGGTTTGATGTGTTAATTTTTTTATTCTATATTTGAAGCCCAGCTGCAATTTTTTAATCAATCAAGCAACAGAAATGATTAATCACTAATGTTGAATTATTTTGAAAAGCTAAAGTAGAGGAGGATAAGGACCAGCTCTGAATCACTTTGAAAACTGTCTGAATGTTGAGCTCTCAGTCGAAGGACGATTATAAATGTGCTTATTTCTCTTTCTCGGTGCAACAGGAATATATAATGTCTTCTTGTTTGCATTTTGTTTGTTGGTTTTAATAAATCACAGCATTTTTTGCCAGAATCAAATAATTATTGACATATGGTCACAAGTCTGATGCAATAGTTTCCCCCTGGTTTTTGAGTGTGAAGACCAGCGACATCTGTCTTGTCCAAATCAAACATGTTCAAACAATCCTGCTGATTTGCCCACGATTCCTTCCCATCATGCAACACTGCACATGCATGAGCACAGATACAAATAAGAAAACATGTGAACAACACAGAGCAGCGTGTCAGACCTGACAGACCAGACAGACCATGTCTCTGAAGATTGTTCCTGGTCCAAACACATGGTTTTTGTCACCTTTTCTTTTCCATATCTGCCCCAGAAGGGCAGAAAATGGGGCAGTTGGTGGCCCAGTGGTTAAGGAAGTGGAGTGATATTCAAGTTCTAATTGATCAGATTTAGGCAGGTCTTCAGATTTCTCCAGAAACTATCTAAAGATGTCACCTTCTCGTCCTCCCTGTTCAGTTAGTTGTGCAGAGGAGCTTTTATTCCTGCACATTCATGGGGACACAGACAGGTTAATTAGTGAGAGAAGCAGCCGCTACAGTCCATGAGCTCCGGGACATGAGAGAAGCGATGGCCCAATTGGTGATCTGCCATCATCTGCTTCTTCTTAACCCACATGTTGTTGAGCGACATCACTCTTCAATCTGCCTGCACCAGGGGAACATGGAGCAGCTCAATCTTTGATGGAGGCCCATTGAGTTCTGGTAGTCTGTCGCTCCACACTTGGCAGCCGAAGCCCGCCGTCATTACACGAGATTGAACTTGTGCAAAGACCCGAGCCGAGACATTTCACCGTCTCCTTCAGTCTCACAGGAACAAGGAAGGTTTCCCTCTCGACCTCCAATTCAGTTTTGGCAGGAAGTGGGTTCAGTCTGTAGGCGTCCAGATGGTGGAGAGTGGAAGTGGATCTTTTCCTCTGGCTCCTGAGCGACACCATAGTGTCAATAACTACTGGCCTGGATGTGTGAAAGCCAGGTGTCCACAGGAGGACAAGTCTTTACAGATTATGGAGGTAAACCTGTTGGGACATGGACTACTAAGGAAAAAAAAAACATATATAAGGACACTAGAGACAGAGACTCATGGGCTATGATCATGTTATGGAGTTAACATTGGGCAACATAAAAAATAGTCCTGTTCCCATTTCTGTAGGATTTGATTTCCAGACAACACAGAGCTGATGGTTGGGACTTTTTCTTGCTCAAAAGAAAAAAAATCAAATAAAAATCTTGGTTGTTTGGTTAAAATCTACCCAGACAACTACATCAGACAAGTGGTCTGCCTGATTTTTCATAGACATTGACGTCCCTCAGCAGCTGGACATTGAACTAGAAAGTGGGACAGCAAACTGCATTAGTCAAGAAAAGGCAGCGAGGGCTGCCAGGAAACATATTCCTGTCCTGGAAGCAGCTGTAGCCTCAAAGTGTATGATCCAGAGAGACAACAGGACGGTCGGTGCAAGGACTGAATGACAGCTCCTGGACCTGGACTCGGCAGCTCCCGCTCTCTGACATCATTACACCGATGCGATCCTACAGCCTGTTCCCCTAAGAAGACTGTCTCCACCTCTGAGCCCGGAGTGGCTGCCATCTCTGCTGGTCACTGACAGCTGCTGTGCATCATTGTGTCAAGGATTTATAGCAGGATTTTCCAACCTTTTTGAGTCACTGTGAAGGTTTTACACTGGAAAAGTCCCACCACGTACCAGCCAACGATACATGGGGATAATCTGGTGATCTAAATTTATGGGCCATTACAAGTTGATGGGTTAGGTTCTGATGACCACTGGTAATAGTCACATATGGAAACGTGTTTAGAATTGTATATATCCAGAGTTTAGAAGTCACTTTACCAGCAAATACTTATAATTCTAAGTACTTCAGCAGGTATTTTTATGAGTGGTGAGTGTGTGGTGTTGACATCACACTCCTTCAGTACTGTATCATCCTTATTCTGCAGCTGAAACATCCATTTTCATCTCTTACTTCTCTTCTTCTCTCCTATTTCACTATTTTAACACCATGACAGCATGAGGATGAAAGAACTTGAGTAATAAGCACTGACGGTTCTTTTCACCTCTCCAAGGAAGTGCTGTCTCAGATGTAAAGTGCACAGGATTTGAGCCTTTGTTAAGACCTCACTCTCTTTAGGGCTT
This sequence comes from Paraplagusia blochii, assembly GCA_016785265.1. Taxonomy (NCBI): domain Eukaryota; kingdom Metazoa; phylum Chordata; class Actinopteri; order Pleuronectiformes; family Cynoglossidae; genus Paraplagusia; species Paraplagusia blochii. The sequence continues at coordinate 176,051 of JAFBJS010000497.1, read as the reverse complement.
TTTTCCTTCCTGTTTCACATAATCACTCCCACCTCAGCTGTCACTCACACTCAGGGCCGATGTGAAAACCATGAATACAAACAGATGAATGTATCTTGATTCAAAACATTAACGGTGACGGCAGGAAAAAAAAGTAACAGCAGAGGTTTTTGATCCGTTAATGGACAAAGATGTAACTGTGGGTCACTGTCCACTCATGGGTCACTGATTGAGCCTCTTTTTGAGGGAATAAAAACCCTGATCACTGCAGTTTTGCCACTTTATGTCTGAGCTGAAAAACACTGATATTTGCTTCTCAAACTAATATTATTTGACTTCCCCTGTGGGACCGATCTGGGGGGGGAGGGGGCGATCGGGGTAAAGACACAACCATGATGGTTCCCATTGCTAACATTAAGAATCCCATTATTTGCAGTCATAACAGCAGAAAACACATTTGTATTCTCTTCTGGTTCTGGCCGCACATGAGCCCAGTTTCACAGAACTTTAAGATGAGTTTTGTCAAGACATTGATATATGGCTTCTCTGAGACAAGGGGGCCTGGGGGGCAGCGGGGACGACAATATTTGTGAGAAACAGTGGGGACAAATATACAAAAAAAAAAAAAAAAGTCATGGACCTAATATTGTTTATACCAGGTATAACTGGTTTAAGGAACGAGAACTCAAACTATCATCAAATAATGGAAACATTTTTCTATCTTTAAAACCCTGTGATTCTACAGTCATATACATTGGTCCTACAATGACCTGATGAAGTTCACTTCCTGTGACCTTCACTGACTGCATGGAGAGAGTGGGTGGACCATCAGACTGACCACCAACTACGGTCACATCTCAAAGGCAACAATAAGAGGACAATGTCTGTCAATATGGAAAATGTCTCTAAATGTTTTCTAAATTCTTCAGAAACGTCAGTTTCATGGTTTAACCCAAAATGTTGTTTCTGTTAATAATTGACAAACCTTCTGGTTCAAAGCCCTGGTTTTTAAGTAATTGTTATTATTGTACCTTTCCCTGTAGAGAGACACCGCTCTTTGACTTCTTTGACTGCAGCGTGCTTAAAAAGCATATATTTGGTCTGCTGTAATAAGGGTTTTATTTAACCACTCAATAAAAAAGCTTTTTTTTTTGTTTGTTACATGTTTTAGCTTGCATACTCTAATGGAAATATAAATCATAATGTATCAGGAAGTTGCGTAAAACTTTGGCCAAATCAATGATGCCAGACTCTAATGGAAATATAGCTTTTAGTCCAAAAAAAAGAAGAATTTCTATTCTGATGAAACTCCTTACACAGAACTCTATATAATTAGGTTTTGCTGACGAACACAGAGCAGATGTCAGGCCATTTGAATGCACTTAAAAGCAGCTGAATGTGTTTTTTTGTTTGTTTTGTTTATGTGAAGCAATGAATGCAATGAACCCTGTTTGTATGAAGTGACTCATGCAGCCCCATGAGGTGATGGGAGAACTTTAGCTTTTCTATAACCACTGAGTGGCTGGAGCTGCAATGAAGGCCAATAAAAAGAGCAGCTCAGTCACTAATTGGAGCAAATTCAACAATATCTGCTGTAATTCAGTGTCAGACTGGTTTGATTGAGTATTTGTGGGTTTGTTTGTGTCTAAGTGACTGTTGTGTCTAAGCTGTAGAAGCCAGAGATGAGCGTCTTTTTACACTGTATGTATGGACCTGCATTTTCCACGGATGAGTCTGTTGTCAATTCATTTCCACTTTGTGATTATATTTATTATTTTCTTTGCTCTCGCCAACATTTACTTTGAGTGGTGCGCTTGATTTAGCATCTCAGAGTAAACTGAAATTTGAAAGAAAACATACACTTTCTGTTCTGATGGTCTTCATGCATCAATACTGGTTTTTCAATATTTTCCCTGGCACTTTGAATCAACGTGTTTCACTTATGTTGGCGCTGCAGAGTAAAGCCCAGCAGGGGGCCTTCACAGCTTCACTATGTTTTAGTTTCTTCTAAAACAACACAATAAAAGACCTGCTCTAAAAACATCCTCAGTTTTGTGTCAGTGGTGGCTTCCACATGAATATCAATGAAGCTCCGTTTGTTTGGAATCATAATGAAGGCTGTGTGCAGAGGTGTGACAGTGTTGACCTTTAAAATCCAGGTTGGCTGAAAAGCACAGAGGCTAAGGTGATATAAAAAGGAAAAAAAAAATTACAATAAGTTGTAAAAGGAAATGGAGAAAAGGTTAGAGAGATACGGTTTTACCTCTGGGCTTCCCAGAGGAGCTATTGCTGCAGAAAAGTTCAATACTTTAGGAAACCTGATCCTAAGCCTTATATTTGGACATGAGGTGAAATATTTCAGATGATGCCTTCATCTGGACAGTGTTACAGTGTGGTCCACTCTGTTATATACCACAGTCCATGTCCTTCCTGGGGCAACACTGAATTTACAGGAAATACAGCCCCACATCACTGCAACTGACAGAAGACTGGATAAAAACCACGATTCTTCAGATGAGGATTCTCCAGATGAAACATCTAGAGAGCCATGCAAACTGGATCAATTAGTCAATTTAATTTGATGAAAGGATGAAGACCTATTATTTTATCATCCATTCATACATCCATCCATCCATCCTTCGTGTCAAACCACCAATCTTTTAGAAAGTGAAAAAAAAGTGCTACAGGGATAGAACGTCTCTATAGAGCTTCTATACAGATGTGATCTTCTTTATCACATTTAGATGTTTGTCCATCAACAACAACCTACTGCTCAATGTCAGCAAATTACAGGAGATCCTCCATCAACGCAACAATTTCCTGTGGCTAAAAAATCTCATTATTAATATTGGTATCAGGCTGGTCTCTCTATGTGAAAGAGTTTTAAAGTCAGTCCAACGGGGACGTTTGGGATGGACATCAAGATCACAAACCTTTATCAGTCCAGTACAGTTTGTCCCTGTATTTTATTATGTTTGCTCTCTTTTATTCACTGTGTGTTGTACGTGACCTCCTGTGACTGTGCCTCCAGCCGTCGCCTCTTCCTCCTTCTTCATGACTTCTCCGTGCGTCCAAGGACAGCCCTGGCTTAAAGGTCTAACCATCAACAACATGTAATGACAAATGTGGTCATCACTCAACGCGCTGCAGAGGCTTATGTCCATCCAGGCCACGGCTCCTGACGTGACAGAAACAGAGCTGCAGCTTTAGTTCAGACGACGCTGCGGGACATGAAACTGTGTGGCGTGGACGTCTGGACCAGGGTAAGAGCAGTCCTTGACCTTTGACCAAGGCAAGAGAATGGGACAAACAGCATCCAGTGGGTTCTAGTCCTGTCTTGATCTTGAATTTCAACCCTGCGGCTCATGCAGAGATGAGGCTAATGTACGCATTTTTTCTAACGGCCACCAGGGGTGCTCAAGTAGAAAAGGTAAGAGTGAGACAGGTGGTGTTGAGGAAAACGCAAGTCACAACCGCCAATAACGTACAGTAACGTGCTTTATACATGAATAAAATTATCTTAAACTGACCCACATCATGGAAAATGCAAAAAGAAAAGCAAATTTCTCATGTTTCAACGTATAGTCTGGAAATGACGGTATTTACTTCAAGCCCTCAGAGCTTTTGCTTCACCGGGGCAAAGGTTTTATGTGATACTGTAAATAAAAACGTATAGAGGACACATCAGATGGAAAACTCCTTGTTATTTTACTCCATACGTGTCCTGTTACTGTGGTTTGTTGGGATTTTTTGGAAACATAAGCAGGAAGAAATCCAACCGAGGCCAAACACCCGCAGCTGTGTGTCCAGCAGGGAATGATGGGTTAAATCCTCCGCTGCAGTCAGTGAGACTGTCTCTCCCTCCAGGGTTCACATGCCTTTTAAGCAAGACGTCTGCTTCAGCCTGGCGTCACACTGTTCTCTCACACTCACCACATCAGGCTCCATTGCTTCTCAACACCTTGCTATTTTTTCTCCTGGAAACACTTGAACCTCAGTGCCCAGACAGTTAGTGAGGGCAGAGAACCGCTGTGCAGTTTCACGGATGTTCAGCAGGAAAAAGACACAAAAAATGGGGCTTTCGATATGTCACGAGGTGATGTCACCATCTCCATTGGAGAACAAGTTCTAGTATGTGACTGTAGCAGACTGAATCTTGTATGGTGACCATCATAACAGAAAAATATTGAAAATTCACATTTTTTATCTTTGCATTTCTACCTCATTTATTGTGTTTTGCATCATAATTGACCTTTAACTACAGTTATTAAATCTAGTCAAATTAAATCTATCATAAAACACATATGTTGTATAATCATCTCGCTGCTCCAACATGATCTGAGTCCGTTTTCAGGCTGTGAATGCCAACGTTCTGTGACTCAAATATTTAAGAGTATTGAACTTTTATCATCAAGCTTCTGCAGCACAGATGTGGTAAAACGCTCCAATAACCTGAACTCAGTTCATCAGTGTGAGTCAACATATGGATGAACATTGCAGCCGTGGTGCGTCTGACATGTTACGTGGCCTCCAGGGCAAACGTTCGCCGCTGGTTGATTTTTTTGACCCATCTGTTCAGATTAATTTGAAAGAGAAGCCACGTTCAGCAGGTGAAGTGAAACATGAACATCTGGCATGTGAGAAAAACTCACCTTAAAAGAATAGTTGCCAGTTTAACTCTGCCAGAAGTCATTTAAAATCAATTAGGCTCCAGGCCTGGACCAGCATCTCATCAGTGTCTGTTCCTACAGTGGCAGCGTCTCTGCTCTGTGCCTAAATAGTTGTTTCTAGGGTTTATTATTTTCCATGTTCATCATGTTACTGTGCAACTGAAATTAATACTTGAACTTGTTCTTGAAGATCAGCCGGTCCTTCATGCCCTGAAGTAGAACTTATTGTTCGGTGTTGGAGATTCCTACGTCTTTTTGGAGCAGAATCAATGTAGTTGATTGGAAAAGAGAGAGATACGAAAAATGACAAAAGGCAAATGAATGTGGGCTGATATTGGGCTAAACAGTTGAAACTAAAAAGAAAAGTAAAGAGTAACGTTTTATATGAGGTGAGAATCAAAATGTCCAAAAACAGTTTCCACGATTGAACAGAACAGACAGACAGACAGAGAGACAGAGAGACAGACAGATAAACTCTGAGAATCCTTCTGTAACAACTACATCATCAGCCTACTTCTCTATCTCCTCCACACCCACTGTCTCATCTGTATTCTGATCTGTATTCCCTTCTTTTTCTCACCCCTCACCCCCTCACCCCCACTACCCATCTCTGCAGTCCACATGTTTCCAGAACACCATCTCCCTGCGGCTCTCAGGCAACTAAATATAGGGACTGGTGCAGACAGCTCGGCCTTAAAACAAATGGTAAGCAGAGCGAGGCGGCAACAGCAGTGGCAGTGGGGCTGCCACCATGAACCTTGGCTTCACTTCAAGACACAATAAACAACACGCCAGGAAAGTGCTTTTTTTTTAGTACCCGCTGCAACAATAAAGAGGGACACAGATTTGCCTGCTGCACCAAAAAAGTGTGCAAGTGAAAGTGGCATCGCTATCATGGCGCCATTAATCAAAGCCAAGTCTGTCCACGCTCCCCTCTTTGGGGTGAAATATGAGCAGTCGGTGCATTTGCTTTCTAAACTGTATCGGAGCAAATATAATTTGCTTATAATTTGATATTGTGGAAATGAGTTTCTATTGTAAATCAGCTGATTTATGCAGTGAGCAGAGCAGTGACCTGGCTCTGTTTCAAACACAGAAGGAACTCTTTAATTTACAGATATAACACTTTTATAATAAAGTTTTTATTATCTATAACTCCATGTGGGTCTGTGTAATTATGGATGTGTGCATGCAGCAACATCCAGAGTCCACACTTTAACTCAAAAGCAAGAACCGACTTCCCTCCTACAGAGGAGAGAGGAATAAAATGCACAGAATCTCAGTGTAGATTCTGGCTCTGACACCAGCACATAACTTCTCTCCCTGTAATGCTTGAGGGTGATTGATGTTTGCTGCAGTCAACCAAGTAACTGAAAAGGTCACAGGTGTAAGTTATGGGTGAGGAGCTGAGGTGCCACACATTTCTAGTTTTATTATAATATGAATTTTAGTGTGTTTTACAGCATCAGCTTTTCTGTATAAACTTGGAATGATCGTCTTTTCTCTTCCGTCTTTAAAAAAGTGCCTCACTTGTTCGTATTCAGTGATTTTTTAAAAACTATTTCTTAACATTTCCCAGGCTCTGTGATGGTTTGTAAGGTTCGAGGTAAAATGAAATGAATGAAATGTTAATAATAAATATATTTATCCCTGGTAGCAATAAATATTACCTGAAGAAGACAAGGCCTAAAAGCCTTTATTCATTCCATTCATAGCTATTAATGCAAGAACTTGAAGAAGTGCAAATATTGCAAATCAGGGAAACTCGGGAATATTCTGATAAGTTTAAAGTGGCTCCTCCACTTCTTCAGGCAGATGATTGGCACAGTAGAAACTAACCACATCATGTGTTCAAGAAAGTTGACAGGTCGCCTCCGTACTGAGCTGGGCCAGCAGGCAGGGAGAGTAGGAGCAAATGGTTCTTCCATGAATCACTTGATCAATGCATCTTCTAACTCAATTCAACCTCCACCAAACTAATTAAAGGCACAAATAGGAAGACTTACCCAGAACGCCCAGTCGATAGTTGATAGTGATGACGATGACGTTCCCGTAGCTGGCCAGGATGCTGCCGTCAATCATGTTCCCAGTTCCTTCCATGAAAGATCCTCCATGGATGTAAACCATGACTGGTTTCAACCCATTTTCATCATGTATATCTGAACAGAACAAAAGATACCACAACAACGTTAATCCAGATTTCCCATCACCTCCCTTCACCTAACAGGGTATTAAAATAAATGTCTTAAAACAGCAGTTGTGACCTATAGCGAAGTGTGAACACTGTATATAGACGGCAACATTTAACGCTCGCCTTGTCAGAAAAAGACAGACATGTTGACACTGATGCTGGTGAGAAAGTAGAGAGATGTTCTATATGGATGTTAAAAATGTAAAGTATGGGACACTGAGTAATTATTGTCCCGTTTATTGAAGGCAGGTGTGGCAGAAGGGTACTTGAGTGTGGTGCAGAATGATATGGGTGTTGGTCAGTGATTTAGGTCAGATTGTTATCAAACTATGGATTCATTACGACAGGTTGTTCCCATACACTGAGGCTTTCAAAACTGCTGCATACACTGTCTGATATATATTTTTACATTTATGAAAATGACAGTTTTATGCCCATCATTCTATTTTTATATTGCAGTCAAAAAGGTGCTTCGTGGGGCAAAAAAAATTGTAAGGTTGCTACAGATGATTTTTGACTGATACAAAATAATTGTTGCTGTTGCTGTGTACCAGAATGTGACTAGTAATGTAATTATTACATGCATCGTGTGGTAATTAATTAACCTACAACATATCGTCTCCTTGTTTTTTTTTTTTTGTTTTTTTTTTTCTTTTTCCCATCAAAGGCCAAAATCCAATCAGATTGGAAGACTAAATCTGATTGGATGTACAGTCTGTAATCAGCAAATAAAGACAATTAACATCCACCCAGGCCAATCACTAAAGTTTTAATGGAAGACTAACAGAGCAAAGCGAAGACCATTGAAGGATTCACATTCACATTCTTCAGGTGTGAATTTCCACACAGACTCAACAGTCTTCCAATCTCTGCATCTGTCTCCTCTCCGTCCTCTTTACATAATGCTCAGGGAACCTGGCAATTAGACCGGATAAATACCTTGTTTACGGTGCTATCCAGCTGTGATTAAAGCTGGATGATTAGTACATGTGTAGGCAGTGATTATAATTTAAAGTAGGTCCTCCAACATGAGGACAGATAATAAAGTCTTCAGAACAAGACTCCGGTCTCCGGTATTTTCTGGCAGCTTAACAAACAAGAAGACTTTTTTAAATCATGTCTATTTGCATGAGTTTCTACCAACCTCATGCAAATATCAGTGTTATCCTCAAATGCCCCCCTCCCCCCACATGTGTGTCCGATCTGTTGTGTTACAGTAACACAACAGAGTGGTTGCTCTGAACCACAGGCTGAACAAAAACCATTATCCCTGGCACGGCCGACGAGGCTGCATGAAAGTCTCTCAAATGTCATTCAGGACGAGAGCATCTGCTGTGGAAAATATCAGACCAGGAGGTGAGACGGCCAACTTGTGTGAGACAGAAAGAGACGAGGAGTCGAGGATTAAAATTGTGCTGAGTGTGAATTCTCCAACAGGGCCGGTTAATCAGCTGCACGGTGGTGAAGCGGCTGATTTATATTAGAGGCAGGATGTTGTGGTTAATGTGTCTTCTGTTTTCCAATCTGCTCCTGTTTATGTTTGCTGTGAAGGCCAAACCAAACATGATCACCATCAGTGCAGGAAGCCAAACCACTCTGCTGCTGCTGCTGCTGCATGAATGTGAGGCTATGTTGGAGGCTAACGCCAAGATATTGTCAGCAGCAGTAATTGGAAAAGTGAGTTTGGGCCAAAATAAAAGGGTTTGTTTGAGCTGCATCCACTTTATTAAGTGCTTTAGTTCATTAGTATGAATTTATGTAAATGTTATGATGGTTTGATGCATTTGTGTTTTCCAGGGCTGGAACAAACCAACATTTACTTTAACCTAAAGTTATTCGAACACCTATTCACTCCCAAACCTCACTTTGTTTCTTCTTCTTCTATAGGTGGAATATATGCTGCTAAAATATACGTTGAATTCCTTGAAAAATGCATATAAAAATTGGTGCAGTGACAGCACATGTAGCTTTAACCGTCAAAGTGTGATGGAAGTTCATTCTGCCTGAAGGCTCCAGATTCAAGCACATTCAGCATTTCAGGCTGCAGCCATTTCCACATAAAACACTTTCTAAGTGTTGTATTAGAATGTGGACAGTTTTGGTCGGAGCTACAGTCAGATCCATTATTAGTTCTCAAAGCAACAGACAATTCTGAAACACGTGAAAACCAAACCAACTTCACCTTTACATCGTTTATTACCGTTTACATAACTTGTCCCAAAAGAGCAGAAGTATTTTGGTCTGAACTTTTTCAACAATCTGAATGGGGAGGTAAATTATTAGGATTAACGTGAATATTTAGGGAAATTTTTATTTTGTTTGTAATTTGTGATGTCCCAATTAAAACATACAAAATTTATTTGTTTACTGCTTTACAAGCAGAAAGTCCTGGGTTCGAGCCCCAGTAGAACCATAATTTTCCAAAGGATGCTCCTGAGGAATTAATAAAATGTATCCATCTATTTTAGACATAAACCATAGAGAAACTTTAACTCTAAGAGAAGTCCATAGTTCCTGTTGGTAACTATGGTTCTAGTCTGTTTATACCAGTTACTTCTTTACACATTTATTTGCTGCTTTACTGTGGCTTGAGGTTGTACTAACTAAAAAAAAAAAAAAAAAACTGGCCCTAGTGCCTGTCACTGATATTGCACCCAGGGTGCAGACAGCCAGTCAGGGGGCGCACGACCAACCAGGGTTGCAGGTGGAGTCTATCAGCCCCCATTAGTGTGATATAATACAGCAAACAAGTCAAACCCAAGTCTTAGTGGCAGGTTATAAATCACCTCGTTCTCTGAAACACTGCCTGGGTTTTGCTAATGTGCCTTCATCCATTTCACAACTCCTCACCTGGAACCACACGTCAGGAGTAAACAGTGTCTCCGACCGACCTGTGACCTACGCTGTGCAAAAGTCACTTCAGCTGAAACACAAACTTGTTAATTACATAGTTGATATAATGGGTCAGTTTCAGTGCGGAACTGTTTGTCATTCAGCTGAAAAGATGACGTTAGACGGAGTGGAGGAGGGAGGGGGAGGAGGGGTGAGGGAGAGGGAGACACAACCTTGGAGAGACAGATGCTCATAAAACACACGGGCAGCAGTGAAGTTGTCATCCACGTCAACTTATACAGGTATAATGGTCACTGCAGACGTCCGTGGGCTCACACACATCTACAACTGTGACTTTGGTGCAGAGAGAGTGGGGGAGGAATGGGAACGTTGATCCTGCAGAGATCCCACTGCAGATTTCCAGCCAGGCTTTATGGCTACAGCAGGAGCGGGTGGTCTCCGGGCAGTGTGTCCCAGTCCTGTCAGTGAGGAGTGCACTTAAAAGTGAAGAAATCTTACTGCTTCAGGTATTCCACCCCCAGTCCCTCTCTGATGATCGGCGTCCCCCCACCCTCGCTCTCCCTGCCTCTCCTGGGCTCGTGGTGCTGCCTGGATGACTGTGCAGCAACTCCGTCCCAGACATTCATCACTGCCACCTGAGCCGGGGGGATAATATATTCCTCCACTGGCTGCGTGCTGTTGCTCACATTACTCATCTTTATATGGGTGGAGGGGTGGAGGGCTGCGTTGGTGTGGCAGTTATGAAGGGAGGAAGAGAGGTTGTTTGGGGGCGTCCATCTGAATTCTTCCACTGCTTGTGGCGTTGCCTACCGTTAACGGGGCAAATAAAAATGGCAGTTAATGGAGGAGATGCAGCCCCCAGCAGCCCTCGGCCCACTCCATTAGACGCTCCACATCTTTCGCTGTCATCACCGCGCTGTCTGTTCAATCATGCTCTCCGCTGACTTCACTCCACTTCCTGTTCAATATCGTCTCACCGCTCTGCCAAAATAAAGGCAGTCTCTTCTCTCCAGAGTCACAGAAAGTCATTATATGGCCCAGAGCCAAATACGAGGCTGTCAGAAAAGGCTAAAAGGGCGACGGGATTCAACATAATGAACACTGTATGTTGTATGTGGGTATATATAGGCTCACCTATACCAGCCCTGGTTCCACAAAAGTTGCTTTACTTAAGGAGAAAAAGTTACTCAGTTGCTCACTCACGGCATATCAATCAAATTCACCAACAAATGACACTTAGAACTATGTTCCACAATAATAATAATAATAAAAAAAATCCCTGCATTTGTAACAAAACTAAACTTAGAATGATGGAAACTGCTGCTAAATGTGCATGATCTTACGGTGACTATATGTGTTGTGTTATTTATGCCAACAGTTTGGTATTTATTCATTTACATATTATTTCAAGGTTAGTGTATGTTTCACCAGGACTGACAGAGACTGGAACTAGAAACATTTATATATTATAATTATATATTTATGCTGATATGCAACTGCATGCGTTAGCAGAACGCTATTGGCTGCATGAAGGTTGTGTTAAGGCAACAAAGCACAACATGTCAGTCAGTTGAATTTGCATGGAATTCTGAGATTTTGTTCAGGTTATTTTCCCCGTGGACCATGCAGTTCCCTGAGGAGGGCCAGTTGTAACTGAAAGACTTTATCAATGTTACACCTAATGTGAAATGTATTGTTGCTGGAATTATTATTCATTTTAATTGCATTGCTGTGGAAGAAAAAAAAAAGTAAAACATTTATTAGGCCAAAAAATAATGCAGCTCTTTGTGCAGAACTTTGTTATAAGACAAATGGTTTTCAAGCTGCCGGGGGCCACATGGAATGACTGTGTGGCTCATTTGGCCCAGGGGCCTTGAGCTCGACTGAGATTGACACGATCTCTATCAGAAATAGACCTGCTCTATATATAGTCAGCTGTGGTCTGACAAACTACAGCTGAGAAGCTGAGTCTGGCAGGGACTTGAGACACAGGCGGTGGAATATCTCTCATTGATTAGAATCTAAATGCAGCCTTAATCGTGACGCAGCTGAGATTAGTGAAGGATGCATTCAGTGAGGAAAAGACTTCTGCAAGTCATGGGGGTCTTGACTGTAAAAATATATACTATACTCTGGTAACAAACACTAGGAAACCACTCACTGAAGAGTAACTAAGTCAGACTCCGATGCAAACATATTCCTAAAGCCCATGTTGACAAAAGCTCATTACTGGAAGCTGCAAACACACAGGGGAGAGTAATGTGTGAGTGTCAAGGTTGGGGGGCGCATTAGGTTGGAGGGGGGCTGTGTCTGCAGTGCTGCCAGATTCCTCTGCTGCAGCTGCCGACGTGTAGGTGGAACCACAGGGGAGCCACACGAGTAATTCATTGCCACTGCAGATGTTCAAACAGTCAGAGTGCATCGATTCTGGGAGCTCTCCTGAAAAACACAGGCTGGCCAAGGTAGGGCCTGAGGACACACTCTATCTAGATCTTTCACCACATAAAGATGTTTTCCCTGGGTGAATACCAGGGTAGGAATTGAACTCCTTTGGAAGAGCTTTTGTCCGGGCTCATGAAATGTATGTGTCATTGGGAGGATTTGCTTAGAGCTGTGTGCCAGGCTGGGACGGATGCAAACTACTGATCCAAACACTGGGAAACCATTAAAACACAGCTCAGTGTCCAGAGGGTCGACCAGATCTATAATCAACTGATCTTTGCCAGACGTAGACGGACATTATCGTTGCAGCAACATCCGGTGCATGATGGCGAGAAAAGAAGGTTTTACATTTTGACATTGAAATCCATAGATACTGGATAAAAGTTATTGGTATGAACAGTATGTAATAAGTTACTCCCTGCCTCACAACATTATAAACAAGTAAATACAAAAAAAAGTTCTGTTCTGGTGATGGAAATTTATCTGGAAAGAAAAGTCATCTGTGCATCGGTCAATGTAGACCAGTCATGGGCAAAACTAACTTTAACAAAGAGATAAAAGACAAACCTTATTTTTGTTACAATTGAGTGTGATATTATTAAAGTAAAGTTGAAGGGTGAGTGATATTTTCAGCCTGTGCTGAAGTCCTGCTGGTTAGTTTCTGATTATACAAATAAAATGGAGGAGGTCCACTGATAAACTCATTAAAACCGTCTTTCCAATTATTACTAATAACAACTCAACAACTCTCTTCTCCTTTCACCTGACAGAGAGACATCTCTGCCTATTTTCTTGGCCCCATGTTGCTGAGTTGTTGACACTGAAATAGGAAAAACAAATATTCAAGGGAATGATCAAATATTTCTCTTGAATTGACTATCCTCACGGTTCCCCCTGCACTTATGTAGCTGCGGATCCAAATAAGACAGAAATGTATGAAATGAAAAACCTCACTATTTGGTTTCAATCATGCAGGAAATGAGATGTTAATTAAACCAAGTGACAGAGATTTTTGCCGAGCAACTAATGAACAAATTCAACTGTCACAACAACACGGGTAAGTGCACACGCTTCACCGAGCAGAGAGGGGACGTTATAGAAAAGAGGGGAAAAAAAAAACATGTTCATTAATAAAAATTAAATCCTGCAGGAAGGAAAACAAACATGCCAGATCATTTCAGATCTTCAGGGTCCCACTGTCCTACTGAGAGGTGTCCTTCTGCCCCAGATGTGTCCCTCAGCTGTTCAAGACTCAACAAAAGGAACCAGGCTGCCACACAATAAAAAAGTCAGACATGGAGGAGTGTATTTAGAAGCAGTCGAGGAGGCTGGAAACACAGAGTCAGGGACTAAGTGGAGTCAAAAGAAGGTGAGTCACAAGTCTGCGTGTAGGATTCTTCAGTGCTGGTTTTGGAATTTTTCTCATGGTTCAAAAACAGGAATGAAAGAAATTATATACATATATATATATGTATTATGGCAGAAACCTGCAGCCGGGCTGACGGAAATATAAAGGTCAGAAATCCATGTGCAGAAATCACATAGAGTGGACAAAGCTGCACTTTCATTGAAAGCCTAACAGCAGGGACAGCAGCCACATGGGAAGAGCAAAAGCAGTAATTTGGAATAGTTCAACCAGCTAGAGCCAATCTGCCCCCACCCCCCCTGGCATGACACACACAGACACACACACACACACTCTTACACACACACAAACACAGAGCCAGTGTTTTGTGTCTCTGCAAAGCAGGCAGAAAAGGCAGAATGGGCTTAAATACTCGGAGGACTCGTGTTCACCATTTAGATCCTTTTTTTATTGAAAGACAACCAAGTGTAATCTGGGCTGCGTGGTGTATTGTAAAATCACTGGCTCACATAAACACAGCAACCTGCGCTATTTGCAACCTGTTGCAGAGAGAAATCAAGGGAGGATCAGCTCAGCTGCAGATAAGCTGCGTGAAACCACTAAAAAAACCTGATTCATCCACAGCACAGGTGTCAAACTCAATCACTCCAGGAACAGAAGTTAAAAACACAGTCAAAGGTGTGGAGCAAACAGTAATAAAATGTATTCAGTAGTAGTTTTTAATTAAATTCAAAATACTGTATGTCAATTAATTTTTACAATTATCAGGTTTGACTTGTGACTTTGAATGTTGTGCCCGTGTGATTTTCATGCTGTACATGATCGAGTTGATTGGGCTGCCACAGTGATTCAACATTTACCATCTCCCTCCTGTGGGAGATGCACAGATGATCACAGCAGCTCTTAGAACCAATTTTCCTGGAAATTTGTGCCATTCTGTGCACAGAGAGACGAATAAACAAAATCTGTGGACACAGACGTGTCTTGATCTGTCAGTTCAGCTATGCTGCCCCCTGTTGTTTACTTGTTTTCTCATTGGTATCTATATCCACACACGTGCAGTGTGGCATGGCGGTGAAGCGGGGGAGGGCGGTGACCAAATTGGGAGGATCTTCACATCAATTGTGAGGTGACAGTGGCTGACGGGGGACGATCGGCATCGTGAGCCTGAAAATAGTGTCAAAATTGCTGGGCTTTAGAGATCAGATCAGGTCTGTGCAGCAAATCCTGTTGTTAAGACACAGTGAGTTTAAGACTCAACAACCAAACTCTCCCCACAATGAAACCTGTATTCACCTTCATTCACCCACGCTTGTCATAACTGAGGGCAAAAACAAACCAATCTCCTTTTCATCCTCCCTCAGCTCCAGCTCAGTGCAGCGAACATCTGCGCGCTGCCTCGTTAGACTCTCACCTCCATGTTGTGCGGCTGCAGCACTCACTGATCAGCAACCAGTGGCCAATGGCTCTCAACAGGCGCATCATCATGTGTTAGCACGGCCGTGAAGCTGCAGTGTTTCAACAATATTGCTGCTCAGCCAACGACGGCTGCAAAAACACAGGCTCGTGTCATGTCAGTGGAACGCGGCCGGGCGTGAAGACCACATCTGCTGAGGCTGGTGCCACATCAACACACATGTGCTGTATATGTGTGGCACACAGAGGCTGCAATAAACAAGAAGAACTGGTTCAATGATCAGTCAGTAGTGTCTGTAGGCGGAGTAAACCCAGGTCTGTTCTTTTCTTCTTCTTTTCTTTCAGCCCTTTTTTCAAAGGTTGCCACAACGAGTCAACAATTTCCACCTCCCCCTGTCCTCTATATCCTCAACTATAACTCCAACTACCATCAATCTCCTCTTCGTCTCCCACCTGGTAGCTCCATCTCTAGGATCATTGTCTGACCAATATAACCACTGTCCCTCCCCTGGACATGTCCAAACCACCTTAATCTGTCTTCTCTGGCTTTTTCTCCAAACCTTCCTGTCTGTGTTGTTCTGCAACTTAACCTCTAATGCATTATAAACCTCTATTATAATACATTCTGCCCATAGTCCTTTAGGAAAGAGCACATAGTTTACTAGGTGTTTAAACACTTCTTGTTTTATTAAACAGATTTTGAATTTTTACACTGATGGTTGCAACAGTTCATTTCTCTCTATACTGTCTCATATTTCTCTGATTCTTGAGGTTAAACAGTGAAATGTAACGTTAACTAGAGGAGTAGACCAGAGTGTTATGTGTCTGTGGAGTGTGTACATGTAGAACTATTCCTGACAAGCGGGTATTTGGTCCAAAAACAAAGTATTAAACTTTTAAAATCAAGCTTTTATCAAGTAGCTCAATCTTGGTCTCCTGGGTCATTGTGACCCTTTTTTTTCTGTCATATTCACTAAGTTCTGACAGACCAATCAGAAAGAAATGCCATATTTAATAACATACTATAGAGCTGCAAAATCCAGTCGTCTGCTGGGCCATCGTTAACAGTCATTTACATGATTGGCAGCTGTAGTTCAGGTGATGCTGAGGGCGGAACATGGAGACGAATGGAACACAACACAGAGCTGGAAATTCAGACTGAATAATGTTTGAATCCATGTTTGTTCAGTCCACAGTGTTGGGGCAAAAATTCACTTATATCTGAACTATATCAATACATACAATGAACTATATATATATATATATATATATATATATGTGGTCTGTGAAGCTTATCTTTCATCCAGGTCCTGAGATCCAAAAAGTTTAGTTTTCAGCAACTAAACAGTTTCCTGTTCCATGTCAGAGGAAACTCTTGCTGTTAAATTCCTAAACGGGAAAACTGTGAATTTTTATGTTTGGTTTTCTTCAGTTTTTACCGTCCTCATGGAGCTTATGATGTGTGAAAAAATTCCTGTTATAAACTCTCCACCGAAGTTCTTCTTATCGCCAACGGCTGCTACATTTCTTGTCTTTTCTTCCAAACAATAGTTCTAACTGTGTCTCCAGTGAACATTATGTCCCAGATGCAGAACACTATTCTNNNGTGTGTGTGTGTGTGGAGGCGTCAACTTCCAGTCAGATGACAGGCTTGACAATAGGTGAGTCTGCAGCTGACAACATGACTGACACAATTACCAGGTGGGTTGTCAGCGACCGCACACTGAATAATATTGTTAAGGAAACAGACGCTGGAAGCATCTACGTCAGGCTGCAGTTGGGATTATGTGTTTGTTCAGTTTCCATGTTAATTACATATAATTCCATCTTTGAGTGGAGACAAAAATAAAAACCAGGTGTTGGACACGTCAGCAACTCATAATGGAACTCACTATAATGAATGGATTAGAGACACTAGGAATAGGCAGAAGACAGGAGACAGAGCTGGAGGTGGAGGAGTTGAAGATGCTGCTGAGATTGTCTTTAGGAGAGACAAGGATGGACAGGATCAGGAATGAGGTGATTAGAGGGACAACACAGACAGGAAGGTTTGGAGAAAGATTGAGATGGTTTGGAAATGAAAAGAAAAAAAAATAAAAAATAATCAATAATCGTTGAAATGATGATTAATCTCATATAGTTTACACCTGATTTCCGTTTTATTTATTACACATTCTAAAGAATTATTGCCTCATATATTATTCTATATGCAAGTTAATTTGATGATTTTATTTATTTTACTTTCTTTGAAATTAAATCCATCTGTTGTCTTAAACTCCAGAGAATGAACAAGATATATTTAGATTTTTTTTTTATGTGCATCAGATTTTAATAAAATTAAAATCTTACTGTGTTTGGCAGTAAGTTACAAAGTTACAATAATTTACAGCAGTAAGTATTTCATCCAGTAGATGATGGACAGATTCATTTCCTCAGATATAGAGCTGTTCAAGTTCTGGTCTGAACCATTGGTTCCATCATCAAACAGAGGAAGTTCTGACGTTACATCCAAAAAAGTTGCAGAATCACTTGATGATGTTGGCGTAAGGACCCAGGTGAATAAAAGTGAACAGCAGTGGCTGCTGGGAAAATGCCATCTAAAGGTTATCATCTCCATATATAGTATGGAGCAAATACACAGTGTTGGATATATATAAAGTATTAGTCAACCAGGATATTCTAATCTCGTCCCTGTCTCATGTAGAGACTGCAGTGAAATTGTGGACGTACAAACAAAAGTATGTTTTCTAACTTTCCTTGGACTCAGCTGATCCAAACTGACCTTAGTCTGATCTTCGTCCACTTCTCCAAACAGAGCTCAGGGCATTTCATCTGCTCAGACGCCACCTTGTCTGCAGAGACTGAGCCGGAAATTTAAAAAGGCTACGACAATAAAGTCATTTTAGCATGCTCTGGGGAGGCCATCATGGATTTGGACTTCAAACCGGATGACAAAGCAGAGCTTAATCTGTCAGCCCACTTGAGGTTCAGCTGAGACTATAAATCTGTCCCTGATCCACGGCCTGGCAGGATATTATAACGTTACAGCAGATATAGGAAAAGGACAATGGGTGGATATACAAGTGATGGACAGTGATTGGAGCTGGAGACGTCTCGCTGAGACGGACATGTCTCTTTATCACCAAGTTAGGACCCTGGGGACACTCTGTCTCCTTCATCCAACAGTATTTTTTTAAATCCCTACATCAATGAGAGACTCTTCAAAACACGTAACAGACAGAACTTTTATTTGTAGGACACTTCGTTTCCTTCTCTCTCATGTTCAACACTCACTTGTTTGCAGTGAACTGAGCTGCAAAATAAAGTCCTACAACTTTTTGTCCAATGTCAGGTCACCCTGAAACATCACCACTCACCTTCTGTTCTCTGTATCTTCAACTCCAACTGCATCCATCAATCTCCTCTTTGTCTCCTACCTGGTAGCTCCATCTCTAAGATGATTCTTCTACCGATCTATCCACTGTCCCTCCTCTGACGATGTCCAAACCATCTCAATCTGTCTTCTCTAGCTTCTTTTTCTCCTGTCCATCCTTGTCTCTCCAGCTCTGTCTAAACTATCATTTGTATCATGAAGAGTATTTTCATTGTGATACGGTCAGACATCTACACACCATGAAAATTGGCCTTGATTTTAACTCAAACGACTTAAACACATTGGTATCAGTTGAGATTGGAATTAGGAATCAACTACACGAGGATATCAGATATCAGCAAAACATTAAAATCGGACAATCCTAGATATTTCCCATTTTTTTGGGCAATAGAATTCAATTTGTCCTACTTAAACTGACAAAATAAAGAAATCATAAGTAAGTAATAAAAGTGTACATCCTGCCGTGACTGTGGAAGAATGTCTGTGCCTGTCCCTGTCCCTGTGGGGCAGCAGCAGCAGCAGCAGCAGCAGCACGATATGATAATGTGAAAGGCTCTTATCTGCTCTGAGGCTGTAATGGAAATATGTGTCATCACGACACGGCTCAGCACAAACACTATATAAAAAGAAATGTCATGGAAATAAAACACTTTTTTTCTGACTGATTCTTCAATTGGTCATTATTTTAGAAACTATGCAGAGCAAATACAAAAGCCAAAAGATGTTTAACCTGAAGCCGTGTTGGTGCTGATGTGGTGCCTCCAGAAAAACACTCTTTGTTTTCCAGGGGATGTTGAATCATTTGAGACCGTGCTCCGAAGCAGGATTGGGAGATTATCCTTCACTAACCTGCAGTTTTTCCCCCTCTTTAATCTACTGTTTTCTCAAGAGCTCAAAGTAAATTTAGCAGAGAGCTGTCCAACATCTCTGGCAGACACACACATTGATGTTTGTCTGCATTGTCACCCTGCTCTCACTGACCTCCAAACACTCCAGGTCATGTTGGACAAAACACACACACACACAGGAACACACTCATGCTTTTAACAGAGCACACAGAGCAGGCTGCTGCAGGCAGGGACAAAGTTGAATAAATAATCTGAGCTTTTTTCATGAACATATCAGCTGAAGGGATGAAAACCCAACTGACCGAGAATTTCTCTGTCAAAATGACTGAATGTAACGTTTTTCTTACAAATTTTACTCAATATTTTGACTATATTTCCTTGATATAGTGCAACAGTCATTGGTTTGTCCATATACTTTGTTTCAGCCTATGTTTAAAGCAACGTTTAGAATCCATCTGGTCCACAGTAGAAGAATCCCTCTGTATCAGTAACATTAAGTCAAACCATGGAAGCAGCCATGTTGACAGCTACATATTTGCTCTTATGGACAGAAAATAGGACACGATCTTTTACAACGAACTCTTTGCTGTAGGCTTAACGTTAAGCTATTCTTTATTAACCTACGATCAGGTGAAAGGAAACAATATCCTGGTTCACATTACGGCTTATCCTGTATAAACATGGGCACAGAACTATTCCAAGTTTCGCAATTTTTTTATCACTGAAAATTAATGTTATTTGTTTTTTTTTTGTTTTTTTGACTGACCCTAATTCATATATTTATATTTAAGTTAAGTTCCTGACTGTAATTTGCAATAAATTTTGTATTTTAGGCAAAATCATGGCTATATAATACCAGGCAATGATGCAAAGTATAGCATTACTATAACTACAAAGATTTTTAAGCAATTTAATTGTAAGAATACTGTTAACCAGGTAATATTTACTCACCCCTCAATGCAAAAACTTTAGTGGGAATCTGCAACTGACACAGGCTGCCACACGAGGCACCGTTGGTATGTGGCGTGTGATACAACTTATAGGCTGCCACGCAGACAGTGCCATTAGCGATATCTGCTTCCTTTACGCTATGCTAACTATTACTCAATCCACTAACATAGGTACGCTTTCAACAGTGCATAACAGATAGCAGTGCCCTCAGCGCCCTCTAAATGCTAAAGTTGGTAATTAATAGAAGAGCCAACGTTCTGTGCGCTTCAGAGCCTTTAAAAAGCATCAGCGAAGCAATTTCATTTTTGAATAATTTAAGGAAAACACAAAAATACTCATGGCTCTCCACCTACCGTCTTCAGTGGGGACGTAGATGTTCATGTAGAGGCAGTCCTCACTCTGCTCCTGCACGTAGGTTACCAGAGTATCCAGGTTGGCAGTGAACCACACGGGGAGCATGTCGTTGAGTAAAAAGCGATCCTCCAAGAATTGGGGACAAACCGGAGCAAACTGAGTGGCGTTCCTGATGCCCGGCCAGGACAAGGGCGGTTCTGGGGCCTGGAACCTTCGCTCTCCTGTCGGTGGCAAAGCGTACGGGATTCCCAAATACTGCTCCACCGGTCCCAGGATCTCATTAGGTAACGTAACCTTCACACCACGCAATTTTCCATAGTTGGTAGTGACCACTGGGTGCTGCTGGCCTTGGACCGCGGCCTCGTAGATAGACGATAGCCCCATCCAGAGGAGGAAGATGGCACTGGTTGTGGAGCGAGGCATCCATGACTGGGCTCTTAAGGGCGACATACTCCTGCTGTGCCAACCTGAACCAGGTAGGCTGTGGTGATGGAACAACAAGGAATCCTCAACTTGGCCCTCCCCCCCGACCCCTTCCTCTACTGAGATGACGCTCGCTCCTTCTTCACTTCAGCCAAACAGAGCAGCTTTCTTGGAGCTCCCCATTCTGAGAGCCTGTATGAAGACTTACTGTGGGTTATTCAATCCAGCAGTGACCACAGCAGAGGAGAGTCCAGTCTCCTGGTCTGCAACTTGGTGGGAAAATCTGCAAGGAAGCAAAAAGGGAACAAAGTTGAAGCCATATAAGGAAGACAGATCATGATGTACATGCTAGAAGAAACGACCTCCACAGATATTTTAATCAGTATATATTTGGTCAGGCTTCACATCTCTATTTTCTTTTCTCTCCCAGAACTCACCAAAATGATTAAACAATAAATGTTTAATTCTGAAATATGAATCCATGTTCAATTAACCAATAAATCACCAATTCTTTCTACCTTCCTGTCCTTCCACTAATCATTTATCTTTATTTACAGTTGGACTCGTTGGGCTATTGAAGGCTTGGAGGAGCCTCGTGGCTGTGTAACTCTATAAACACAAACATCATTAAAGTATTTCCTCTTGGATCTCCCACTGCCCTGCGGTCCTGTGATTATTTTTTTATTAATTTGTTTTGTTTAAAAAAAATCACCAGAGAACTGGGTAACAAAAACCTGTTCTGATTTGTTATTAATCCTTTAATCTGAATCAATTAAGACCCTGAGAAGCTTTAAATTAGAAGTTGTCCCTTTTAATTCTATGTAATATTCCATGGTGTGTCATTGGATCCTTGTGTAAATGTACCTTGTTATTATGGATTAAATACAAAGTCATTCAAATATTAGATGGAGCACATGTATGTAGGAAACAGAGCTCAGACCCCTACGGAGGATATTTCGACCCTTTTGGGGGTCCTAGACCCTGCTGTTGAGAACCTTTAATCCTCACACAGATCAATGCTTTGGATTTTTAGAGCTTTTTAAGGATTTCTCTAAGACTATTTTTAATTACATAATATTTAAACCTTACTTTTGTTTCAAGCTCGAGTTTTCTTAAGCTCTAATACTGAACTATACTGTGTTTCAACAGTGTGGAGTAAAAAGGACTGGGCTTCAGTGTAATGTCCTGGTGCATATAAAAGGAAAATGACAAAAAAAAAAAAATGCTGATTTAGAGACATGGTTACAAAACAGTTTTTAAAGTCAAGGTCAGGATCATGACTGAGCAGCCAAGTAACTGCATGGAGACGGAACCAAAGTCATTTTGTAGTTTCCCAAAAATAAATATTTAAATACATTAATTATTTACAAAACTCCATAAATATCAGCCAGGCAGTTGAATGAATAGGTGACTTGGAAATCTGTGAAGGAAATCAATGCCCAGAATTCTACTAAATATATATATATATATATATATATTTTTTTTTTCTCGATTTAACTACTTTTGGACGTATTCATTGATGTCAAACTGGCCTGTAACTCTGAACGTCAGAGGAAATAAATCAGAACAAGTCACTTGACTCTGTCCGGGAGTAAAGAAGACAGATGTGTCTGAAAGAGTAAAAGGTTTGGATTACAGTGTGAAGACAACTCACTGTCTCTGTGGCTCAGGTGACACTGGACACCACTTCTCTGCTGGACTTCTGCCAGTCAACCATCTAACATCAACATGAGGAGGCTATCGTTGTTGTTTTGGAGCTGTCTCTTGCCCTACTTAGACTACCGTCTCCCTCCGACACTCGTGGACACTAGTTATTGTCCTCTTGGAGGTAAACACATGTTGATGCCAGGACTCAACCCTGGTTAGACCACTGCAGAGTCTGCTACTCCAGAATGGCTCTGTCAGCCTTCAGGCTGGTTCACCTCGAGGGAAAAATGTTTTTGGACATTTTTCTTGGCTGAAGTCTTTACACTGATGAGGCATCAGCTGCGTCAAATCCTTGATCCAAATACAGCTCCTGGTTTGGTCTTCTACCATGTCTGGATACTGAACAACACTGTGTGCACCAAACTATTACACCTGGAAGGTTTTCCCTCGTACCTGCAGAAGTGTTTCTATGGCAACACCAGCACAATCTTCGACTCCTAATTTCCACTTTTCTTACTGTGTTTTCAGTGTTTTATGAGCAGGAAAAGGGAGGCAGAAAAACACAAAAGCAGGAATAAATTCATGAAATGTTTTGCATGAATATTAACTCTGACTTTATCTCGCAAAAACACAAAGAATTCTGGCAATATTGCCTTACTTTTCTTTTATATTTTGGTTTTAAATTCATGGGTGTTGGTTCACCACAAAGCTAAAGACTAATGGGTTCCTTTCAGAATTGGAGGACATTTTACGTCCCGCCAATTGAATTTTAAATAATAAAATACTAAAACAGGCAGTTTATCAGTAAATGTATTTGCCCCGAGACCAACTCTACAAAAATAATTTGGAGAAAATACGCTTCAAATGAGTTTCAATATTTCCAAATAAATCTGGAGTACCCACTAAAATGTTATTTTCCCTGGTCCATACCCTCTAATGACCAAAGTGAATCTCAAATAAAAAAGATCTTTTTGGTATCATTGGATTCATTGCTCTCTGTTGAACCTGTGGGAACATTTATTTTAATAAACATTGTGTCAAATAGTTATTGCACGCAATAACATTTTTACCCTGGTTATGTTATCATCAGGTTTCCAAAAGAATGGGCAGAGCGGTGGCTGAGCGGTTAAGGAACCGTACTTGGGTCTGGATTCTAGTTCTGGATCCAACAGCTGCCATGTTACCACTGAGGTCCACTGAGTGTGGCTCCGTCCCTGTCCACTGCTCCCTGGACACTCAAAGCTGCCCACTGTTCACTTTGGTGATACAATACACTGTGTGTAAAAAGGGACACTTAAGGACTCAGATAGGCATATTTTGGACAAGAGGGACAAGAGAGGAGAGATGGAAGCCATATATGTCCGTCTTGAACAGTGTGGGAGGGGTTTTCTGTGTAACAGGTAATGGAGGAACATTGAGCGAGAAGATTTGATGAGAAGTGGGAAAGAGGCCTAAGTCTGGGCTCTGGGTCTCTTCACACATTTGTCCAGTGGAGAAGACAGTGGTCTAGAGGAGGAGGACCACTAGAGTTCCCTCAGACATCAACCAGAAACTGATGAAGTTCTTCAGTTGAAGAATGAAACGTCTCTTAACTCCAAGATGAAGTCCAGTTTCTGAGAACTAAACACTGCAGACCACATTTTTGGTTCCGGTACCAAACTCTACCCTTAGAGACTATTTTATACATTACTATATATAATTGTACAGAGCAAAACTGAAATGGTCCATCCATTCTTTAATGAACTGCACGATACACCATTATATTTCACTATAATAAAAATATATTACTGTCATTTACGCTAAGAACATTATGTGTCAACTGGTTTTACTGTAGTGAAGTATTAACAGTAACAGAACATAATTAAAAAACTTCATACTGTCCTGCTCTACTGAGTGATTATTAGAAACACTTCCTGTAACAGAGGAAATGTAGACTAAATAACAATAACCATATCATTTTTTTTTAAGAAATTGAATCTATTAATTTTTTGAAACACACTATCGATAATGAATCAGTATCTTCTTAGTGAGGAAAACCAGTCCAGTGATCAATGCTCTGCACACTCTGTAAAATGCATGTGTGGACACAGTTGTGGGAGACTGTGTTGGCTGTAAAAAAAAAGGTGGTGCGACAAACTGTACAGTATCTGTGCTAATGTTGCATTTTATGATCAAGTATCCTTCAAAGGGTTTGAATAGATGCCACCGCAGCACCGCTTTTATTAGCCGAGGTGCACAGAAGATGGAGAACATTGTTCTGGCTCTTAATGATTGCAGGATCCAACTGTGATGAATACCAATGAAGGCGCACGCTGTCATTAGCATTTCAATCATTTTTAAAACGATCCTGTCAGCGCAGACGAGTCCCGCTCTTGACCATAAAGTGCATCGGACGCCTCCGACCACTGCAGTCCATAATTGGTGGCATAAACAGTTCATAATGAATGTGTGTGAAATGTGTTCTTTTCATGTGCCATGTGTTTCATTTAGAAAGAAAGGGTCTGAATTAAAACAATGGCAGCATTTATTAAAGTGTGGGGTTTATGGATGTTTACAAGGCTGCAGCAGTTACGTCTTTTACAGGCGGTTGTAACCTCAGGAACAACATACATCCAGGGAGACTTAAACATGTTTAATACCCCATACGTGTCCTTAGATTCCTCCTACGATACCATCAAATATCTGAGGCTGTCTTCAATACACACAGCTACTGTGAGGACACATGATTTTTTCCATTACACAGCATGAAAGGCTTCCCACCGGCCGCGTGACATTGCTGTTGAATTTAGTCAAAACATTGTGTAGCGACAACACCGTCCACACTGTGATACGTCCCAGAACCAGAAATGTAAGGACTATGACGGATGTTATATACATTATGTACTGTATGAAAAGACCACATTCCCCAGTCCACTATTTTCAATGAGTTTTCCTGACAACAGAATATGTGGTTTGTTCTTCTAACAACATAGCTGTGTTACCCACTCAGATCCCATGACAACAGTTATCTATGCTGTTTACTCTTCTGATGACACTGTCGTGGCATCAGCCATTGCTTATGGGTTGATCAAAAAGAAAAGCAACATCTCAGCTGTGAAGAAACGTTGAAAAAGCTAAACATGCATCAGTCCTAAGGCCACGTCACCAACAATGGTTAAAATGTATCACAAATATTCAGATAAAATGTAGAGGTCTTTCTCAAACCCATAAAATTATTAGTAATTGAATAAAAAAGAGAAGAATGTGAGGAGACGGTAAAATTGAGATGGCATTGACATAAATGTTTGGAAAACTGGGGAAACAAAAGAAAAAACTTGACTTTGCTGCAAATAAACTGTTAAAAAGGATGAGATGAAGTCGATCACGGGACCAGAAAAGAATAACTTAAACCACTGGACAATTCTCCATAGATGATGAATGACACTAGTTAGAGAAAACATGAAGTTGATATGCTGAGAAAAATGGGCCAATGATGTGATGTCAACATGGAAACTCTAAAAGAAACAGCTGAGATATATAAGGTTTTCCAGCTGGACTCCCTCAGGTTGTTGCTATTCTCTGTAACAGGTGAAGGAGGAACAATGAGCGAGCAAATTTGATCAGAGGAGAAGTGGGAATGACGCCAAAGTCAGCCAACAGGATAATTGCATGTACAGCGCCAGGATGTCGTAGGAAGCAGTGTTAGGGTAGAAAGGGCAGAAACATTACAATGTATTTCTGTAAAGTACGTTGAAGCAACACTGGACGATTTCCAGTGCAAATCCTGACAAACGCAAAAGGCCTGTTTCCGAATCAAAAGGGAGATTGCTGCAGATATATTTAGCACCTCCCACTGGGAAGATCACTGCCAAGAACGCTGTCATTAGAGTAAATGGTGAGAAAACAGTACAGTATGAACCATCAGCATCAATGTAAAGGCAACATACGTAATATTTTCTTAGACCTGAGAAACTAAAAAAAAATCTGATAATATTTACCGTCGTAGTGATTTTGAGTCTGGGACAAAAATGTGCATTCAATACAGAACTAAATACTAAAGAAAAGTGTGTCTAAAATTCCTAATGGAAAGATTCTAACCTGCCGAGATTCACAAGAATGTTCTTTGAGATCCTCAGGTGTGTGAATGACTATGAAATTCCACTTAATCTTATAAAAATACAATTTTACTAAAAGTAATTTCACTTTTTACGATAGATACCATATTGACAGAGAAGAAATCATAGTTGTTGAAACTCTGACTCTTTCTTCAATTCCTGCAATGATACCAGCGTTGTGTTCAATTAAACATATATATATATATATATATATATATTTTTTTTAGGAACCATTTCCACACTCTTCTCTGCTCCAACACAATCCATGACATGCTTAAATATTGCCTAAAAACTGAAGCAAAATAAATAATTGTAGCACCATCTACAGACCAGAAGGAGAAACCCCAGGCTTAATGGTGACAAACTATTCCATGAATATCAATGAAGTATCAACTTGAATCTCTGTATGTGTCACGTTCACAAAGGTTCAGTCCATAGAAGCAGAGCAAAGGAAGGACATTACACAGTAACAGAGATCTGTTGCAGATTTGAGGAGAAGATGCAGAGCAGCTGGTCAGAGCAGACTTTCAGACAGCAGGGTGACACACGCCGTCTGGGCCCAGAGAATCTCCCGCTCGTCTGTCTCTGGTGGGGCTGACATACATATTCCTCACGGCCCCAGAGTGAAGGGTGAGGTGTGGGTGGGGTAGGTTTGAGGTGAAGTTGGTGAATGTGAATGAGCATACGTCTGCAAATCAGTTGAGTAGATTCAAGCTGGCGTCAGGACTCTCCACAGCGCGGCTCTACGTTCTACATGTGCGGACGTTAATCTTTCATCAGCGTACATTAAAGGTCACATGTTCTGCTGGTATTTTTGGACCAGCTGCAAATTCACTGTTGGAGGATTTATTTATACATTAACATCCATCCTTGCTTCCACTACTGACATCCCATTCAATCCATCTCCCTGCACAGCACCAGCAGCAACCTCGTGAAACGTCCTGCAGGTGGTGGGCCCACAGGGAGGAGCCATCCACCCTAACTGGGATTTGATCTTGGCCAGAAGGTGAACCCTGGAGTTCCACAACAATGACTGAGACGTTGACTCTGGGCCAGAGCCATGACCCAGTGCATTAACATCTTTAGTTTATTTGTTTTTATTTATGCTTCATATCACAAATATATGTTGTCATGTCTTCAATAAATGATTACGTTTTAGTTTTTCCATCATGACAGGAATTCCTTGATTTGCCAGGAAGATCAGGAAGATCAAAGCTAAAGTGAATCTGATTTTATTGATATATTTGATTCTCTTTCAAACACACACACACACACACACACACACACACACACACACACACACGGACACACATCCCTGTGCATCTGGATGTGTCCTATAAATCAACATGTTTCTAACTGATGGGGACACATTCAGTTGATACCAAACCTGTATAAACACTCATTTGTCTTAACC
This sequence comes from Paraplagusia blochii, assembly GCA_016785265.1. Classification (NCBI taxonomy): domain Eukaryota; kingdom Metazoa; phylum Chordata; class Actinopteri; order Pleuronectiformes; family Cynoglossidae; genus Paraplagusia; species Paraplagusia blochii. Next base: position 148,009 of record JAFBJS010000497.1, on the reverse strand, counting down.
AGATTTTGAAGCTCCAGGTCTGGTCTATAGTGTGTTTACAATAAGGCGTCCTGTAGACCTCCACTATAATTCCTCGATGTCTGTAGGACAAGAAACAAGGAAAGTTGCTCTGCTCTAAGAAAGTGACAAAAAAAAAACTATTTCCCTACCATTTTGGGTTTGGCATGTTGTTTCCTAGAATTCTTTAATATCTGAAGCATGCAGGAGGAGCACATGACTGACGGGGGGCACAGGGGAGTGTCACGATTTGACTTTCATTTTCAACGACACGACTCTAATCCTGATTGAAAGGGTGCAGTGTGACAAGAGTGAGTGACAACTGTTGCAGAATAATCACAATCCAGGGGTCAGGGAGGGCGGGTGCAACGGGGACAGTTGATTGGATAGAGATTGTGACAGGAATTGGACACGGATTGAACAGGGAATAACGACATGCCATGGTAGTCCAGCCCCTCAGTCGAGGGATTACAGCAAGATTTGAATGTCGCTCTATAAATACTTGTCCAGGTGTAATTTTACTTTTCCTTTTTTGCTCTTTGCTGAGGACAATGCACTAGAACAAGTCACTGCAGCTGCAGCAGAGAAGACTTGGATTTACGTGATTATCAGTGTGACAAATTGACATCAAGACCTGGACATCCAGGAAATATATGGACACCAACATAAGGATCGGCTCAAAAGGACTGGGGTTTGGTTGAATGAAGACCAGGATGGGTTTTGCAATTGTGGCCTGGATTTTGCAGCGAATAACTTTGTAGGAAAAGTGTTTGGACGAAGAATTTCTCATAGTAAACATTCTCAAAATGTCCTTCCAAGTGCAATGCATCAAACAATAAGAGCAAACAACAGGATGTTAACATTATTACCATCCAGTATTATCAGGGACATCTTTGAAATACTGAATAGAGATCTGTTAACGTGAAAAAAAAAAACATGTTTGGGATCCATGTGTTGTGTACAGGTTAGCAAAGGGTTAAATTTGTTCTGAGAACTGAATCCAAAACAGCCACTGACTGCATCTAGAGTTAGTTTTTAGTGGACGACTGTAGAGACAGTGGTCCAGCTCAGTGTCCCCCCCATAATAAAAGTCATTGTTTTTCTCTACTGAGTAAATATGTGCAGCACAAACCTAAGACACTGAACAATCTGACAGTTACAACAGAGTCCAACACAGTTTGATTGAACTTTCTGATAAACAACAAGGACAAAAACAATTATGAGACTCAATGTCTTCACTGTCCCCTGGAGGAACATTAGAAACATTAGATATCAAAGCTGAAGAAACACATCACTCTATGAAAAGGTTCCTCAAATCAGGGACTTAGATGAAACACTGGGACACATTAGTTTCCACAATGAGAATAATAATAGACATAAACTGTAGAAACCGCAGGTCAAATCACTGCTGGGGGACAACAGACGTCTGTCCAACATACATCCATTTAAGGAATCTCCCTCCACTAGTAGATTCCATCACCTGATCAAAAAACTCCAGAAATGAGTCAAAACATCAGGTTTTCCTCTTGGGCCAAGTGTGTGTCCCACAAGGTCATTCCAACATGACACTGGAGGGGACACTGTCCACCAGCACCCAGTGAAAACACAGGCTTCAACAAAAAGAGGACAAGTCTTACTCAACAACCTCCTGTCTCTCTTTTTTTTTTTACTTTCGAAAAACCCACATCCAGATATCCACACCACCATCTTGTGGCTGCCTGGGTAGAGATGCGCGCAGCCGAGAGAGGGTGAGAAGGAGAGGGAGGGAGAGGGCGACGGGGAGAGAGATGTTGGAAGATGCTGCACCTCAGACGCACTGGAGTTGCACGTGTGGAATGGCTTTTAATCGCTTTCCTCCGTGCAGGAGGAGGAGGAGGAGGAGGAGGAGGAGGAAGAGGCTGTTGATCTCCGCGGCCAACCTCGTCGCCCTGTTGCATTGACCGGAGCAGGTTTTTGTTTTTTTTTACACCGAGTTTTGGTGAAAAAGACGCGTCACATCACAGAACTGATTTACATGCACGGAGAATGAACGACGTGATGATTTGAGTTTGTGTGTGTGTGTGTGTGTGTGTGTGTGTGTGTGTGTGTGTGTGTGTGTGTGTGTGTGAGTGAGTGAGATCACCATCTCCACTGCATCCCCCCTCCCTCCCTCCCTCCTTCCTTCCTCCTCACCCCTGGTCTCCCCCTCTCTCTTTCTCTGTGTTCTTTTTAATAATTTCTTTAATCATAAATATGCAAGAAAGGAAGTGCGCAAAATGAGTCGCTGCAGCTGCGCCACAGAGGAAAGACAACTCAACACAGCCTTTGTTTACAGGTTGAAGCAGAAATATTTATATGGCGTGTTAGTTTTTTTGTTTTTATTTTCACAGGGAGGAGAAAATGATGGTGTAAATGAAGTCGGAGGATGAGAGTTGGGGGGACGGTGGTGGTGGGAGGGAGGGTGTAGGGAGTAAGAGCCTGAGGACATTATGCCGCCTGTTGTTGGAAAAGAATGGACAAGACACTCACCTTCAACAGCCTGATTCTTCCTCCTGTCCTGTCCTGTCCTGTCCTGTCCCACTGCTGTCTGTTAATTCATTCAAGTCCAGACTTCACATCGATGTTGGCAACACAGAGAAAAACGAGGCGAGAAAATCCCAGCGCAGTAAAGTCCACAGCCGCTGCCGCTGCCGCTGCCGCTGCCCCTCAGCAAATCCCAAGTTCCTGCGATGCGCCGACAGGCAGCCCCAAGAGTGCGTCCGGGTTCCAAGCTTTCGCGTGTGCGGGTGCGTGCGGTGTGTGTTTTTTTTTTTTTTCGTGGCAGCACAGTAAAAAAATACGGGCTGGAGGTTTCAGTGAGTCACTGCAGAGGCTCCGGAAGAAACGCAGCTGAATCTAATTGCTCTCATAGAAGGAGAGTGTCGCGAGGACAAGATTAGTGATAGAGAAACCCCGTGTCTCTCTCTCTCCCTCTCTCTGTCTCTCTCTCTCTCTGTCTCACTAGATGTCTCTCTCCCTCTCTCGCCATTGGACTACACCGGCTGAAATTTACTAAGCCTGCAGCCAATGGATTGCCGCATTCTCTCCATCACCCTTAAGCAGCAGCAGCAGCAGCATCTACTGTGTGGTGGCAGCTCAGTGTGCACGCGCTTGCGCGTGCGCGTGTGATCAGCTGGAACCCCGACTTACGAGCCTCGCAGGACTCTTTCCAACTCAACGTATTATTGGAAAAACATAATTGTTAATTGTCAAATTATTTCTCTGGTCAAGTTGTTAAACTTCCAAATGTCCACCTGTCTTCTTCTTCTTTTGTCGTGTCCCTTTTTCAGGTTATAGACACAGCCAGTCAACATTTTCCATCTCCCACTGTCCTCTGTATCTTCTACTCTGACTCCAACCACCTCCATGTCCACTGCATCCATCAATCTCCTCTTTGTCTCCTACCTGGTTGCTCCATCTCTAGGATCATTCTTCTACCAATGAATCCACTGTCCCTCCTCTGAGACACTAGGAATAGACAGGAGACAGAGCTGGAGGTGGAAGAGGTAAAGATGCTGAAGTATAGGAGAGACAAAGATGGACAGAATCAGGGACAAGGTAATTATGGGGACAACACAGACAGGAAGGTTTGGAGAAAAAGCTAGAGAAGACAGATTGAGATGGTTTGGACATGTTCAGAGGAGGGACAGTGGTAGAAGAATGATCCTAGAGATGGAGCTACCAGGTAGGAGACAAAGAGGAGATTGATGGATGCAGTTGATGTAACCACATATGTACATGAAAAAATCTCAGTTCTTCACATGATGATGCTGAGAACTTCATGGCCTCCACACTGGGGAATTTCTTCAGCAACAGTGTCCAAGAGAAGGAGACATTAGTGCAGTTACTTTGGTGTCAAACACAGTTCCCACTACACTGTATGGAGCCACTGATGGTCCTCAAGGAAACAAGAACCTAAACTGATGACTGGAGAAGAACTCTGACTCTGACTGAACTCAGATCAACATAAACCAGCAAACTGGGGACATCTGAAAACATCCTCCGACCAATCAGATATCAGCATAATTATATAGTTCTGTCCTATCGTTATTGGTCATGGTCAATGTTCTCCTCTCCTCTTCATCTGTCTCTAGCCTCATATTGTCCAGCAGTCAGAGGGTTTTTCTGTCATGTGACCCAAACAGACCCGTCTGGACTGACTTGTGTGGCTTTCATGTCAGCGGTGGCTTAACCCTGTGGCGTTGCAGCTCTGGATATGACACATGTGACCTTTTCTGTTAGAGCAATGGCAGACACGCCGCTGAAGGCCCGCCACCAATCACTCCTCCTCCACCACCCCCACCTTCAAAATGCAGACGGAGCCATTGGCTGAATAGACACACCTGGGACCTGAGGAATTAAATTTAGGAGGAAGTCTCTCTACAAGACATGTTTTTCATTAGACTCTTCCTTCCGACACACACCCACACACTTGACTGCATCTTGTAACTCACTCTGTTGTCTGGTGTAGTGTCGGTTGGTTGGAGTCCAATCTGCAGATCATCACTATGACCGCTACGGATTATTAATCTTTCTCAGGCAACAGGCAACACGTTAGTTAGGGTGTGGAGTTGTAAGATACTCATGATATATTTTATATAATTATTACGGAAATGATATCATTTCATGATAAAGTTTGAGTTAAAAGACATTTTAAGTTTTTGAATAGGTGAGTTGAGAACAACAATATGTATAATATTATATAGTATCACTTCATTTCAATAAATAACATAAAACATTCTGTTGAAGGACAGAAGGAATGCACTGTCTGATATTGTTTGTCATTGTAGCAATTCAGTTTTCTTGCTTTAATAAATTACTTTTTTTTAACAAACTAATAAAAGTTTTTGCAAACCTATGCTGCTATGCCAGATGTAAAGATACTAAAACTATAAAAGAAGTTACTGAAATGATGATTTTTCAGGTATATTTTGTTAAATAAATGGTATTGTTCTATTTATGGAGATTTAGCAGATGTGGGTTTCACAACAAGGTGATCATAGGTGAGTGAAGAAACTTAACTGGGGTATTTTCCACGACTATTGATCAATCCCTCTTTTTCTTTTTTTCCAGGAGCCCAGATTGTTACGACATGAGCTGCAGCTTTTAATACCTCACAGCATGGAAGCTCCTCCTGCCTGTGATGGTTTTGACAAACAGCTGCAGCAACTGCAGCAAGGCTGAGAGATAAAGAGTGGGAGAGACTGGGTGGTGGTGTTGAGGAGACAGAGGGCGATGTGAGATGACAACAAGGCCTCTCTTCGACTGTGTTAAGCACAGACTATTCCTGTCGCCTCGGGGAAGCAAACAGAGACATAAAGGAGCTCAGTAAGGAGGCCGTTGAGGCTCCGTGATAGTGTATCTGTGAGGGCTAAGAGAGGCAGAGCACTGGTGAGAACATGGGAGGACAAGGACAAGGACCAGGACTCTGTTCACCAAAACCTTAGTGACAAATAGTGGGGTTTGGACACCATTAATGGATGTCTTTGCCTTACTTGTGTCTTTGCTTGTGCAGCAGATCAAAAGCTGATCAAAGCTCTTTTACACTATACTTATACAAAGTTTTTTTTTCAAAGTTGTGCAGACCTCGGCCCGGTTAATAATAATAATAATAATAATGGGGCATTGTGCTTTTTATAATTCATTTAGATACTTGAAATGTTTCAAATTGAGCCTAAAAAAACTGACCAAATATAAATAGATCAGGTAACTAAAGAAGTGGACTGTAACATTTTGACTGACAGGTGGTGCTGAGGAGTGACGGTGTTTTTCATCTAGGATCATAGGAAAACGCCTGGGGACGCGTCACATCAGATATTCAGATCCTGCTGCAGCAGACGTTACAGAACATATACATTGGTGCTCATTGGCATTAAATAGGTGTATCTGGACCACATCCAGTGGTACTGTGGGCCACATGTGGGTCAGCTCAGCATTATTTTTGCCTGATATCAGGGGATGCTCTGGTTACTATAGTATCTGCTCCAGATCTGATGGGCAGGCAGGATGTGGGCCAAGAAAAGGTCTTGCATCTGCCTTACACCTGGGAGAACAATCAACTACAGAGTCCAATTCTGCATGAGGTCTAACATAAGTTTTCTACACAACCTTGGGGACCTAAGCTTAGGGGCAACGGAGCAGATGTTGCTAATTTTAACAGGCGTTTCTTTAAAGTTAATGACCCCAAGGTGCATAAATTCTCCATTAAGGCTGTGAAAACAGCATCAGTACAAGAAGTTGTAAATTATGCAGGTAAATGCATGTTTCCTGAAGTTACTCTCCGTCGCAGCCGTCGGCCTGGTGATAAAACACAAACATAAATGTTGTACGTTCCCTCACCAGCAGTAGACTCTGTTCCTGCTCTGGTACTGGTCGAGCGTCAGGCGCAGCCCCATGATTTCACCTGTCAACACTCAGTCTGATTGAACGCCGCACAAAGGGAAAGTGGCAGATCAATTGGCCACTGAGGCAAATGTGTCTCCTCCCAATCCAAATAGATAAATAAATCCAGTCCAGTCAGACTCAGCCATAAAATACTTTTAGAAGGATTTTTTTTTTTTTAACTGAGAATGTGGCACAACACAAACATTGTTGTTTGTTTACACCCTCACAGATAACTTTAAATCAAATTAAACCCTGTGTTTTCTTTTTGTTTTTGCTAAAAAACAATTCATTTTAAACATTATTTCAAACAATTCAAACATGCATTTCATCCCCCCCAAAAGTCATGAGAAAAAAACAGAAATGAAAATCAAATCACTCATAGGTCAGGACGCTGCTATACCCAGAGCACCTCAGTGGAAACCTGGCAGCTGGTGGAATAAAAAATGTGTCTGTGAATCCAAATGAAAAGTCTTTAAGGAACTAAAATGTTTAAAAAAAAAAATCCCTGAATGAGATGAAAACATTTTTCAGTCTTGTATAATCATACAGCGAGGGAGTGGTGTGAAGAAAACAACCTTTGCTCTTGCGTCAGAAAATCTGTCATAATGTGAGATAAAAAGTCGAAAATGATCCACGACGACTGTTTTTTTTTTTTTCATCTTTGTAAAATAAGCCTTTTATGAAGTGGATTAAATCCTTGCTCCTCAGCTGGAAGATATGTTTCCAATGAGAAGAAGCCCAGCAGGAGGATGTTTAACATGGATGTGTCAGTACCTCATACATTTTACAAAGCATTACATATCATTTGGGATTCTTTCCTTTTTTACTGAATTTCATGTAGGAAGACTGCTGATGGCTGCACTACTTCAGTCCAACCCCAGAAACCAGCTCCAGGTCACCATTGATTAGAGAAAGACGTCCAGGTCAATGGGTTGACAAGACTGTAGAGTATGTGATTTGGGTGGCAGTGGTGGAGAATGCTGCCCCATGTGACCCAGTAACAGACGATAAAGTAGTTGAAGATGAATTAATTCAACTATATTTTGTATCTTAATGAGAACAATTAAAATTAGCCCAACACTTCTTCTCTTTTTCTGGCTTAATTTTCACAAACAATGTCGTCTCGTTTGATTGGCTCATTCGATGGAAGTAGTGAATTAAGAGAGTTTCCATTTAACGTCCTGCAACAATGGGGACGCGCTGTGATGATGGACAAGGTGTGTTATGGTCCCACACTTCAGACTTTTCAGTCTTTTTCTCTGCTTTTCATTTTCAGCCATGGGTCAGACAAAACAACCTGCTCTGTATTTTTCAACTGTCTGTCAGTCACAGCAGTGAGACAGTCAATCAGACCGTAGGAGACGCAGTTGATGTACTGCACGTATTTTCTACATTTCAATATTTTATATGAACCTTGACAGGGTTTAAGTGACGGCTATTCTTTAAATGTAGAAAATGCCGCAACAACCAATCAGCAAATAATCATTTGGTAAGGATGTGGAGGCGGAGAAAAATTCACATTAAAGCAGATCGTTTGGAGAGCGACTTGGAAAGGTGAGGCGAGTGACCAGTAGCTCACAAGCAAAGTTAGCACATATGCAACAGTTGAAAAATAAAACCTTAAAAACCAAGAACCAGTAGAATTATCCTATATATGTCTGCCATAACTTGAGAAAACTAGCAAGAGGCGGAGATGGAAAACATTGATGTCATGTGGCCACCTCTAAATAAGGACAAGCAGAACGGAGGAGAAGAAGAAAGAGTAAGGTGGCTGAGGAGTCCCACAGAGAACTGTGTTTGTGGACAAATGTTGAAACCAAAAAATAAAAGTGCAAACTTTTCTTCTGTTTTTTCAGACGGATGACGGGTGAGTGTATCAACCCAGAGGGAGCAGTGAGGTTGAACAGCAACAACCACAACAGCTTCACTAAACTCATAAACTCACTGTTTATTTTCACAACATCATATCATCAAAGATTCAGGATTTTTTTTTTCCCAGTAGGAAAAAAAATCACTTTTCTCCCAGCAGCCATTACTGAACCACTCTGTTTTATGTCAGTAATTCCACTGTTAGTTTCCATGAGGCTGCATGCAATTACCTTCTCCCGGTGTAATCCATTAAACGGTAAACTGTGTGGGTTAATATCATCATTTCAGAGCACTCACTTTGACCCAACAGCTGGATACGACGACTCATCATTTTTTAAAGCCATTAAAGTCTCAACTATATGTGGTCTTTTGGCATAAATTGTCGTGTAAATACCAATATAATGGCAGCACTGACCCTTCAATTTAGTTTCCAAACAAAACTGTTCAAATACGATGGCCAGTTCTCGGAAACATCCATTAGACTCATTAGATTGTGTTTTTAAATAGTATTGACTGTGGCACAGAGGCTAAATCTAAAATATAGTCAAAGAAAATGTAAATATTCTGTATATTTATATATTGTAGCCAGTGGGGACACAGGTCACTGCTATTGTAATTTGATTTGTTCAAAGAGTGTTTTATATTTTCAAAAACAAAATAAATGTGAATAAGAGCAGAAGTAGATCAAACACTGCTCTCTTATACACATCGAAGATCAAACAGTGCAACTGTTCCCTGATGAAAAATAAGTCATTGTCTAAACAGGCTTTGGTGAAGAGAAATATTCATTATCAAACGTTGCTGATGTAAAGTGACTCAAATTTGTGGAAGTACCGTAGTCTACTTATACTAATTTTATACTACAACTTCAAATTCCCATAATACATACCGACTATAAAGTGTTTAAAGTAGATATTATTGGTGTTTAACATTGATAAAAAATATTTTCCCACCCTTAAAACAGAGGTAGGAAAATATTATGGGTAGGAAAAAACTCTAAATATGGCTATAATTTTTAGCTATGAGTAGGAAATTATTATGGTTAGGAAAATGCTTCAGAACAACAGTTCCTTTTTGTTGAAGGAAGGAGAGTAGTTAAAGTAAGTTTGCAATGTCCTCCTTCCACAGGTTTTATACCAGTTCTGGTCAAATACCAGAACTTCCCTGTAGTCAGTCAGAACTGGAGAAACGTCTTCAGGAAACCTACTATGTCCTGTTGCCCTTGAAGTAACTATTTGTGGATTAAATTACCTGGATGTAAAAAACCCTAAACCGTAGAATCAATAGACTGTGTTTTTAATTTCTAACAGTTGTTTTACACTTCAATCAGCTCTGATCAATGAATCAAAAAGATTCTCAGCAGTAACTGCCAGGATCACAGACTTACTAACTTTTTTGGTGGTCGATCGAACAAATCATTGAATCAAACTCAAGAGTGTTGATCTGAAGAAGCTGACTCCAGAATGACTCTGTGACCTTGACCACTGAGATCATGACCAGCCTTAATTGAAGCTCCCTGCTGCAGTCACAGAACGTCCATTAGCTCCTGGCAGGTGGTGCCAAAGCTGCAGATCTCCCAGCTTGGTCGGAGGAGTCGTGTTTAATCACATGAAATCATAATCTGAGGGCATTAGTTTGTGTAATCAAGCATGTCTCAGGGCCGTGAGTGAGAAAAAACAACAAGCTAGAGTGTGTCAAAAATGTTCATTACAGCGACATTACAGCGCTGTCTGTTGTTCGCTAAGTGGCAGGGTGGGAAGCTACAGACGCACAGCTGCCATGTTAGATTAAGATGGATTATTTGTTGGGCAGAAAAGTAATCCCTGGTGGATGATAATTGGCAAAAAGTAGTCTGTTTGTCGCCGTAATCTGTTTCACTGGACAAGTTTAAATAAAGGGATTGAATCATCTTCTACAGTTAAAACTGATCACATCAAGAAACAAGACATAAACTACAGAGTCTTTTTAAGTTGGAGTTTTCACATGGAGAACAATCTGACTTTTTCGAGAAAAAATATTTTTCGAAAAACACAGACTTGACCTGCTGATAATTCATTATATTTTATGTGCACCTTTATTTTTTTATATTATTATATTATTTTAATTATTTCACTTGACTCCAGTAACTGTCAGGTCTGAAAACATTAGGAAAAGACATAAAATAAAAAATACTGTATTGTTTTATAATGAAGCAATAACATTTAAAAAGAGGCACAGAGGTATTGGACTCATCGTGGTTCAGTGGCCTCACATCGTATCCTAAGTAACACCTAAGCAACACACCTATCAACGTCAAGTCTGTACTTTCTCTGCAGAAAAGTTCAAGTATATAAGAAAATATTTATAAAATGTTAAGTATCCATTCTTAAAATCCATAAAGCAGGCCAAATAAAACCCCACAGTGGACCACTTCTGGCCCACAGGTCATATATTTGACACCCTTTGTCACAGTTGGAGGAATCAGCTTGTGAGTTTGATAGAAAGAGTCTTTACTCAGTGATCAGGTGACAGTCATGTCCATCTGGCTGCTCAACAGTCTGAGACCACAGGGATTTTCTCAGGGTTGAAATGTCAATTAAACAAAATCCAAGGGACAGAAATGATGTTTCTGTCCCAGACATCAGTTTCAGAAAGGCTCTCAGGGAGACACGCACAGTGAGTGAAGCCTCATTACCACAGATGATGGAACCAATTTATGACGTTAGACTTGGTCTCAAATTCATTTAGTGTTTACCCTCATCCCCCGTCCCCTGTCCCCCGCTGAATTGTCCTCAGACAGTTGTTGAAGAGAATGATCTACAAAGGTTTTATTCACATTTGTGTTTTTATTCTATCCACTCCTTGTATTTGTTCTTTGTTTATGAAAAGTTTCTTGAGAAAACCATGAAGGAGCGACGTTGCTGCTTCCTTTAATTATTCAACAATTACATGGTTTGTGACCCAGAAAGTGTCTAATCAGCTTCATCTTTGGTGAAAACAAATAAAAAAGGAACAAAGCTCACAACGGCGTTTCTAAAATTAATATTTATGGACAAACATCAAGGAGGAAATTGATTCCCTTTGTCTGGTTCTTCAGGCCATTTTGGGTAACTTCTGATTTTATTTAAAATTGTTCTCAAGTTGTTTTCCTTCAACAGGGTTCTTGCTGTATTAATATTTTCCTGTCTGACCAAAGCTAGGAAGCTATAGTTCAGGATATTCTGGATTTGTGGTTTAACATCTAGGATTTATGCGAGACACTTCCTGTGTTCATGGTGAAGCTGTGCATACAGAGGAAAACATATATATTAATGTTGGAAAACATTTTCCTACTGGAAACCACAGGCTGACGACTGTCACAGACTGTTGATCAGCTCAGTCCAGACTGTTCCTCTGCTGATCTGATGATGAATGGAAACATCATCCAACTTAAACAGTGATATTCACCACCTTTAGGCTCAGATGAAAACGTTGGATGACAGAAAAAAACTTTTGTTTTCCTCTGTGGGTTTTTCTTTTTTTATTGCATTGAATACACACAGGAGAACCATCTCTGCGGTGATAACAGCCTAATTAACACACACACACACACACACACACACACACTGCAATCACAGCAGATGGTGATCAAATGCAAGTTAAGTCTTTTAAAGGATTTGGATGTTGGGTTTCAGGAATTTCTTTTCTTTGTTTAAACACAGCACTTTTTTGTGCATTCATTATTAGAACATTGTTGTCACTTACTACTAGTAGTGTTGTGTTATAAAAAAACATTTTTTTTTTCCTGCAGACACAGGATCATTGATCGTAATAAAATGCTTTCTAAACTCCCGTGGGCCATACAGTGTGACTCGGTGGACCATATTTGGCCCTCGAGCCTTGAGTTTGACACAGATGCTCTAGATGAAGACATGCAAGTCAGTTTTTAAGAACTAAAAAACCAGGACGTACCAGCAGATCTGTGGGTTTTTCTTTTTTTATTGCACTGAATACACACAGGGGAACCATCTCTGCGGTGATAACAGCCTAATTAACACACACACACACACACACACACACACACACACACACACACACACACACACACACACACACACACTGCAATCACAGCAGATGGTGATCAAATGCAAGTTAAGTCTTTTAAAGGATTTGGATGTTGGGTTTCAGGAATTTCTTTTCTTTGTATAAACACAGCACTTTTTTGTGCATTCATTATTAGAACATTGTTGTCACTTACTACTAGTAGTGTTGTGTTAAAAAAAAAACATTTTTGATCAGGATCATTGATCGTAATAAAATGCTTTCTAAACTCCCGTGGGCCATACAGTGTGACTCGGTGGACCACATTTGGCCCTCGAGCCTTGAGTTTGACACAGATGCTCTAGATGAAGACATGCAAGTCAGTTTTTAAGAACTAAAAAACTAGGATGTACCAGCAGACACCACAGGAGTGGTGGTAGAAATTAGTATCATGGTGTTTGGGTAAAGAAACATATATTTCATCAGAACTCATCAACATAAACTGTCATTTACTTTCATTTTATCAACATAATGAATATATATATATATATATATATATGTCGCTCCACTGTAAATGGCCCAGAGGGGGATTTTCCTACCATAGTGAACTGTGTGTGAAAAACAAAGACTTTAACTTTATTTGTAGAGTTTCCTCCTTATAGAATTCCAAATTAAATGCAACAGTGAGAGAATATAATGAAGTACAGTGATATCTATGCCCACAAACACCAGGGCAGAAACCTCTGGAGACACAAAGAAACTGTTATTTCGGCTCTTTTTATTTCTGTTCACACTCAGCAATCCTCCGCTAATTTGTCTGTCGAAGACGGTTTGGGATGAAGAAAAAAAGAAAAACAAAAAAAAAAGATGGCAACATCACAGAGCTGCATTAACTCCCACCATTCGATTGTTTCATTATCCCCGACATCCGACAGCCACCAATAAGTGACTGCAAATAACAGTGTATATCCACAGCTACAGTAGTTTTTGCTGAATCTGCTGTCAGCTCTTTCATTTCACTCTAATAGATCTGTAGCTCTCACAGCTCAATACGCTTGAAAACAAATGCAAACAAAAGCCGGCAAATTAAGAAAACAACTTCATCAGAGTTAACAGCACCATTAGTATAGATTAATGGAGCACAGCTAGAACAGGCTAGAACTGGTTGGAATGTGTTTGTTTTCTGGATCATTTACAGTTCTCTGTGCTCTGGGATGTGTAAGATTCATCGTTTGTCCTTTTTTCGCTTCAAATACGGTGGAGAACAAAAGTTTGGGCATAAAAATGTGCAGAGAAAAGTCATGGGAAGATGGAGGAAACTCCAAAAGGCATCAAATGGGGGACTGATGGGATAACAGAAAAAAATAACAGAAAATAAAATACTGGAGTTTTTGCAAACTGCAGAGTTAATACCATGTACTTATCAAGGATTGTTCACATGGTCTGGAAAGACCTGCTAATGTACTTCTCAAAGGGTTTAGACGCAGAACAAACTTAATTCCAGATTAACTCTCAATAATATTGGTCATCATTACTCAGGTCGGTCTGGTCGCTGTTGCTTTTAGTGGTTAAGGAGGTAGACTTCCTTAACCACTAAAGTATTCGCAGGTTGGCAGTTTTCCAAAGTTGTAGGTAAACATTTTGACAGATTTCCTGGCGTCGTTGGAGGTCAGTCAACACAACCAGTGTCCACACGAAAGGTTCTACAAAGAGCAGTGTTGATTAATGAGAAAATTATAGGTTTTCCAGAGAACCTAATGGTCCGGAAAATATATTTATGAATATATATGAGGATGTGTGAAAACTGTGCAGCATTAGTGTTATTCTAATGGAAATCGTTTGATTTATAGAACTTAATTAATCCCAAGGGAGTTTCCTTTCAGGACATTATGTCTAACCATTTAACCCGTCACCGTGGAGATCAGGGGAGCTGTGTGAGGGGACGATACCTACTCAGTGGTAACTTGGCAGTAAGGGGGATTAGAACCAGGGGCCTTGCAGACCCAGGTTCATTTCATTAACTAGGCCACGAGCTGACTCACCCTGATCTTGCAGGACTTGAGTTTGACGTGTGATGTGGGTCAAGGATGTTGAAACCTGACGACCTTCTGTACTCGGACATTCAACGATGGCAGAGGCCGCCTGTAAGAGGCAAATCTGAACCAGTACAGTGTCTAAAGGAGGGAGAAACAGGGGGGAGGAAAAGGGAGGCTGTAAAGGGAGGTGAGGGGCTGATACAGGAACAATCAGCAGGACTTGGCAGACCATCAGCAGCCGAACACCGTCCATGTGAGTGGCACACAGCAGCAGCAGCGGCAGCGGCAGCGGCAGCGGCAGCGGCAGCGGCAGCGGCAGCGGCAGCGGCAGCGGCAGCGGCAGCGGCAGCGGCAGCGGCAGCAGCAGCAGCGTCTCCCTTCCTGCCCCTGTGAAAGCCTTTATTGGCAGTGCGGCACAAAGAGAACATGCATAAAAAAGACTCTGCCCTCGAGGTCAATGTGTGGATAAAAGCATGGACGCAGAAAATTCGCTAACACATAAAGCCTTTTAAGGACGCTGCCAGCGGCGAGTGCAGCTGGACACATACAGAGCAACAGAAATATCACACTCCACAATACCAGCCTGTTTTTCCACTTTGATTTCACGCAGCCAGGCCTTATTTCATCAGGAAATGATGAGATTCACACACCCTGCTGTGAATGCAAAGATCTGGACAATTGTTTAAATATTATTTTATTTATTTATTTCATATTTTGTTTTCAACTGACATTAGCATCATCTTTCAAAGAAAAGCTGCTTCCATTTTTTTTCCAGCGACGACTCAAATCACAGCCTTGGACTTAAAAAATGGCAACTCATTGATTAAAAAATGCTTTTACATTTATTGCACTTAATGCAAAACAAATTGGATCAGTCCTGCGTTATCTAATTTAGATGGCAGTTGCCCTATTTTATAAATGAATGGAAGCGTACAGTATGACAAGCCCTCCCACCAGGGGTTAACCTCAAGATCTCATTAGTCAGCTCCACCAGGATGAGAAGAAGGAAGGTTTGAGGAGAGAAAGGAAAGACAGTTTGTTTCTTTCTCTCAAAAACAATTTGAAGCAAATAAACAAAGCAACAACAACAACAAAAAAAGAAAATAAACACGGTGAAGTTGTCTTAGTGTTGTGTTATGGACAACAACACAACAACGGCTGCTTTTGCGTTAACTCAGAAACAGGATCATGTGGTGTTGCCTTCACAGACACGAAGGCCCAGGAATTTTAATAACAATAAAAGACCTAAGCAGCAGGATTTATGAGATGGAAACGTCTTATGATCATCCCTGAAACCCCTGAAGGAAATAAAGTCATTTATTTTTTATATATTTTAGGATTTATTCCGTCTTTTTCTTCTTCTGTGATATTAGAGCAAAGCATTTACCAACCCTGCCTCATACAATGAATGTCCTCAGATCCATATCACAAACGTGATAGTGCCTCCTGTGGCAGACTGTGTGAATTACAAAGACTCTCTCTTTCAATAATGGGACAAATAAGAGACTTCAATGTCCTCAAATTCCAACACGGTCTGTAAAAAAAAAAAGTGATTTGCTGTCTCCATACAGTATTTGTCCCCTGACTTCTGAGACCTTTGTGATCAAGTTATTGATGTTGGACGTCAACTTTTTCTTTTGCTGAATAAATGAGAAAGTTTGTTTGAACTCACACTTTCAATTTTTTCTGTCGGCCATGACAGAAAAATATAATCTTAAACTGAACTCTTTGACAGACAGATTGTTGACTCTATGAATGGAATTCTGAAGAGGGACAATTTTAGGATGTATAGAGAAGCATAACAGGCCAAATATTATTACACGATGGGCCAGATTTGGCCCCCAAGCCTGAGATTGACTTGAGATTGAGATTGAAGCAGAGTTACAGTGTGACAGGGTTGTGGCTTTTATTATATTGTTATATATATTACTGTTATGTACAAGCAATGTTTAATATCTTTGATTACAGCCACCACACAAGTAAAAACATTTGCTTCAGAGTCGTTGATAACAAATGCTAAAGGCTGCTCTATGTCTTTATGACTACAGCGGTGCATTTATCATTAGCCACCCAGGCTATCATGGCGTCTGAATGGACCCGCTGTCAGATCCTTGGACATTTTCTTGGAATGGCTTGATGAGTTTTGGGGCTGAATCAATACCCTTACTGCCTCCCATCCATCCGTAATGACCGCCTCGCTCCATCCCTCACGCTCTGAGCTCCACGTGTTTTCTCCTAACTATTCTACATCTTCCAACCAGCACTCTCTCTTTTAATAGATTCTAACGTCCCCAACCATGAGGCCACCGAGGAGTGGAGGTGCACAGAGCGCAGTCTTCATTACCCAGCCACGGAATCTTAATCAAAAAGCTGTTTGTCCACTGTGGCTGATTTGTGTATCCATCCTCAGGTATTACTGTGGAAATTCCACTCTGGTATTGACTGTCCTTCCCTGCATTACTGCCAATGGAAGAGAATGAAAAAAAAAAAAAAAAAAAACTCCATAAACAGAAAAATAACAGGTTTGGAAGGAGTTTCATTTTGTTATCAACCCAGAAATGACCTCAGACACATCACACAGGACTATTTTAAGAACAGTTTGTTATTGTTTCACATTTTTCCATCATGGATATTTGCTATTAGAGTCAGATTTAATACCTTTCACCATTTAGCCGTGTTCTGTCTATGAATGGTTTGGCTGATTATCAGTAAAATACTTCCCTGACACATTGAAAAGATTAAAACGTCTCTTCTTTTCATTTTAACTCATCGACTTTGGGAGAGTCAACACTACAGTAGTTTCTAGGCTGTTTTCAACTGGTGATTGGACACAAACTTTTGGATGAATGAAGCTGAACAGGTTGGGCAGAAATGAAAGAACATCACAAAAACTCAGTTAATATTCTGAACATGAGAATTTCTATCAGGAGCCGCCGCACAGTTCGCAGTGATTTATGTTGAGTGGGAAAATATCAGATAGAAAGTTCTACCCACACAGACATCTTAGAATGTTGTGCTGATGGAAACGACTCCAGACCTGGGTTGCAGTACAGACATTTGTTCACACCCAGGTTCCTGGATTGTGACAAATATCCATATGTAAACTTTACAGTTGGTCTTGTGACTTTTGTACCAGCATCTGCAGAGCAGGACCAGGAACCAGGTCCATCCAAACATTTACAGCTGATGGTTTAATCCATTGTTCCACCTGTGCCTTCCTGCATTGTCCCACAAAGATGGTGTTAAAATGGCTGAAGACATTTTTGCATTTCTGCCTGAAGCACTTTCTAGTTTACATGTCATTTATCTTCTATCTTCTCATGGTCCAGCCTGTGGTCTGCATTAGATTTAAGCCGTTCAGTCATTAATGCAACTCAGATGTTCTTCAAAGAGGCTTCTGTAAAAAAGTAACTTTAAAGCATCTACATGATCATTATAAACACATGTGTCGGGGTTGGACGTAAATCGAGAGGCGACTTTGTTTGATTGATGTGCCATTTGAGACAGTGGAGGAGGTGGAGGAGGTGGAGGAGGTGGAGGAGGAGGAGGTTAAATTAGGTATTGAACCAGCTGCAGGCTGATATCATCTATCCTTTTACTGGGCTCTGACAAGGCCCGGCTCAGAATGCTATAAATGATTCTATCACGCGTTTGCAACTGATCCGTCAGCAGCGTGGAGCTCCTGACAGGGAGTTGAGTCTCCCACCAAAATGAGCTGTTTTTAAGTAAGAACTTATTGGCTGAGGAGAAAGGCTGATGAAAGAAATCATTTATGGAGATCAGAATGTTTTCCAGCCAAAACATTAACCTTTCACACTGTCATGGCTGCATGCGCCCCCTGTTGGTTTCATGTGATAAAATATTTTTGAGTTTCTAATAGAATCTTCATAAAATCAACTAAGGGATCATGTAAACAGAATATTATATCATGTTTATGTCAAGGATATTTTCCCCCTTCTCCATTAAGTCGTGACCCACTCTTATAGAATTCCAACCAAGCAAATTTAAAAAAAAGAAAACTTTTGAAAAACCACTATCTACTCGTTTTATTCAGTAGAGTGTGCCTTTCAAAATAAGGTGTCTTCTAAAATAAAACACTTGCTCAACAGCAGATTCACATTATTTTGATTTTTGGTCAGCAGTTCGCGACCCACTCTCGGGTCAGGACCCACCGGTTGAGAACCACTGCATAAGAGAACACAATTAGCGGCTCAACGACAGCAACTCCTCTTTTTTTTCTTTGGTCCGAGAGAGTGGACGAAAACCAGACTAAAATAATGTGGTGATGTTTTGAAATCCTTTTTTCTGCTCCATTTCTGGTGCAGTGAATCGACCAGAGAACCAACGTCCCACTACTCAGAGTCTGGCAACACAATGTGTCGTTCCCGAAAACACCCACACTTCATAAAACCTGAAGCACTGTCAGGCTTCATTTACCTTTCACCTGCTGCACTCATTTGGACACGCTCTTCTGATAACCTGTCTGTCTCTCCACTGAAGCACTCACTTGATTTAAGCATCCAACTGTTGAAGTCATTATTTTCTCCGCCGCTGGTTCTGGCTCACATCAGTACCAGACTCTCAGGAGGACGAGTCCAGTCTCACTAACATGTTAGATTGCATTGATTATGTGTCGTCCACATTTTCAAGCTGCTAAGTCATCATGTACACAAAGAGCTGAGCCTCTCACTAGAAAACTACACAGTGTTTACAGCAGTCAGATATCGGGATCAATGAGCTTCTTCAAAAATCCATAAGACACT
The DNA here is from genome assembly GCA_016785265.1 of Paraplagusia blochii. Taxonomy (NCBI): domain Eukaryota; kingdom Metazoa; phylum Chordata; class Actinopteri; order Pleuronectiformes; family Cynoglossidae; genus Paraplagusia; species Paraplagusia blochii. The sequence continues at coordinate 128,943 of JAFBJS010000497.1, read as the reverse complement.
GGTGTGTTGACGTGGACGCTCCGTGGAATTGACAGAGTTGAAAACACCAGGAAAAAATACTCCATAATTCATGGATGAAACTGTTAACCTGCGGCTCCTGACACTTAAACTGTAAATCATTTCACCAATGTTTTCACCTCATCCTTCATCTGTTTTCAACTACGTCACCGTTACTTAGTCTCCACAACTGCCACCCAAATCACACTGCACCACACCGTGCAGGTGGTGATGCCACTAAAACCCAGATTCGATCTTGCCCAGGAGGTGAACCTGGAGTTTCACACCAATAACAGGGACATAGGAAGGAAGGGAAACTCCTTCTCATTGCATCATTGTGAAACACACAACTGTGCACAACCAAATGTGATCTCTGTATTTAACCAATCACCAAAGAGAACGATAGGCAGCTTAGAGCGGGGTTGGGTGCAGTGTAACATGGCAGCTTGTGGATTCAAACCTAGAACCCTGTGGTCCAAGTTTGGTTTCTCAACCACTAGGCCACAACTGCCCCAAAGGTAAGTAATTTATAGTAATTCATAATTTGGGAATCATTGTCCTTAGTGAGTTTTAATGAGTTCATTGTCTAATAAGTGATAATTATTTAGTAACTTCAGTTTTAAATAACAAAAAAACCAACCTCTAAAACATTACGTGAGATGACCCATAAAATCATCTTTCGACCCACCTGAGGGCCACAACCCAGTCCTTAAGAAACTACACTGTATATTAACATTGTGTGCATATTCAAAATCCAACACAGTTAATCAGACATGGCCACAAATTTGTCTTCTCAGCCTCGTCCCCAGCTCCAGGCCACCTTCTGCTGCTGCTGTTTTCACAACAGGTTTTAACTGAATTCATACGGCGCCCCCGTCCTGCGGTGATGGAGAGCTGCTAATTGGTCCTTCAGCTGATTTTTGTCAGTCACTCAGGAGGGGAGACTGAGCTCCACAGGGTGCAAGATGGGAGAAAAACAGAAGTTCAGCAGGAACGGCCAGCGCTCCATTATCACCTGGCTCAGGCTTTTCTTAAATCAACTGCTGACGACACCAGTACATCTCAATAAGGAGGGTGAGAATCAATTTGACGGCCCTGCAGCAGCGGGGACTGTTGGTGTTCTCCTCAGTATCCATGGTTGTAGATGAGGTCACAGCAGGGGCTGGGATTGGACGAAGCAAACATGTGGACCTCTGAAGTTCAGGTAGATGAACGCTCTGGACACTGAACTCTGTGAAGTTCCCTGTTTCAGAGCATCAGTGCAGCTACACTATGGAGTATTAGTCTGACTTCTGTAAATGAAAAACCTCTGAGTTACAACCAGTGTTGGTCATATTAATTCAATATACATAGAAAATGGGATAAAATGCAATGAAAATACACTTTTGTGTTATTTAAAATGATGTGTTGGAAATAATCTGTTCATAATTTGAATTAAAAACCTTTGAAAAACAACAAATCCTGGGGATTTTAACAAAATATATGACACATCAATGTATCAATCAGACAAATACACATAAATATTGCATCTAGCAGAATAATTAACCAACCAAACATTTAATATAATTAAAAGCAATCAAAATTAACTAATGAAATAAACAACTAAATGACTAAATAATAATTAGAAATTATTAGAAGCAGCTTTCTCCTCTGTTGAATGTTATTAGGCCTCTTTCTTCTCCACATACTAACAATGTATCGGCACGACTAGAACATGTTTTAATCCAATGATAATAATAATAATAATAGTCCTCCAACCATCTCCACAACTGCCACCCAAATCACACTGCACCGTACAGTAACTTCCTGCAGGTGATGAGCCCAGTGGACGTCAGAACCCTGGAGTTTCACACCAAAGACAGAGACATTGTCTCTGGGCCGAAGTGAAGTGAAGTGAAGTGATTTCTCCACGCAGCCTTAATTACTTTACAGCAAAGAGGAAAGATTTTTTGGGGGGATTATTACAAATTGTGTCATCCTCATTGATCATTGCGTGGAATTGCTCCAGTTTTCCTCACAGATCTGGCAGATCGCTGCACAGCTTCCTCGGTGATGCATGCATATTTTAACACCTCCCAGCATATCAAATCAGTGTCTCATTAATGTTAACATCCGCCCTTGTAGACGAGAGTTTGCATGAGGAAGAGTCTGGCATTTCTGGATTCATAAAAGAGAGAGAGAGGAAGAGGAGGAGGAGGAGGAGGAGGAGGAGGAGGAGAGGGGAAGAGAGCTGAGGGCTGAGGAGCAGCCAGACAAAGTGTTATCTCTACCAGGGAGAAACAGACTATAAGAGGAGAAGACTAAAGTCCTTAATTTGTCCACTCAAGCATTGAGCTGCAGGTTTTTATGACAAGTGCGAAGCTCAGAGCTAATGCTGAAACCATGTAGGGTTAATTGATGCAGTAAAAGGAAGAAGCTCTAATGGCTCCATCGCACTGGGCAGAAAAAAAAAAAAAAAAAACCTGATAAATAATTTAGGAATTGTCATTGGTTTCATTGCACGGCGATCGGTTTTAGAGGAGCAGTTGGAGATTCCTTCTCAGATCAGGGGTGAAAACAGAAACCAGACAGAAAATTGACTAAAATGTTGAACGGTATAATGCAATTTGGGTTTTTGCTTCCCAAAGGAAATGAAATAGATTAACACTCTTATAAAGATCATTGAATTTCTGACTTTTAATTTTTTTCAAGCACTTCATCCTGAGTACTGTTCCTACTGTAGTCGTCCAGCAGGAACTTTGCAAAATTAATGAATTCTATATGCAAAATATAACGTTCAAATATATTATTTACATTTATTTTCCTGAGTGCAGCATTTTTTCAATAGTATCATTTCATTATTTTTACTTTAGCTTTTACGACATCTAATAAATAACATTTTGCTCCATGATTAAATTATAGACTTGGGTAAATGTATGAAGTTTTATTTTGTAGTACGCTGTGTGCGTGTGTTTTTCTACATTATTGACTGTAATAGTCCTTGGTTCATCATCAACCTACATGTACATGTATTGGTGATAACCTGTTTCATTATTCAGAAACAAAAATGTTTCAGATTTGTTGAAAATAAAACACATTTTTCTATATTATATGTGATGGTCGTCGCTAAAGCTGGATGTTTCCATATTTCATGCTACATATGTACGTTATACATTATATACGTACAGTATGTGAACTTGGGAGCAAAAATCAAAGTTAGGAGAATCTTAATTAAATCTAAAATGTCACCGACAGTGTGCTAACCTGATTTCATCGTACTCACCTGGCATGGAATGATTAAAAAAAATTATTCTAACCTGAATCTGAAAATGTTCTTTAAATTAGATTAATACGTGTGATATTGTCTTCACCAAAGAGAAACTATTTCTCTTCAACAACCTCAATGTGTCTGAGGATCATATGTATATTTCACGTAAGACCGTGTGTAGAAGCCGTGTTACTTCCTGACGGCACTGAGTGGATTCTTCTTCTCCTACTGTCAGTGACTCAGATTCACCCTGTCAACGGTAAAAGGCCCAGCAGCTAAAGAACAACGGCAGTGGAACAATGTCTCCAAACGTAGGCTTTAATTTTTAATCCACTTTTTAAATAAATATAAGCAACAGAAATGCATGGATTTCAGTGGAGGAGCAGAGACGGGGACGTAGAGCACAGCTGGACTGGATACTAACTGGTCCTGGAGTTAAGGAATAAAAGTCTTCAATCCTCATCAACATTAACAAATAGTAATTGGATTCCATCAGGTAAACAAACATAGACAGACAGATAGATATAATATTAATGTTATATTATATAACATCACACCAACCTTGTTTAACTAACACTGCATCACTAATCACTAAAATCTGACACTGATTTTTGTTTTTTCTTTGCCACAATCTTTGTCTCTGAATATTTGTCTCCATCCCTCAGTCTGCAGTGCTAACCTCATGTAACCCTCAGAAAAAAAAAAACACACACACACAAAAAAGTGTCCCTTTTGGAGCAGCAGTAAAATAAGAAGAATGGATCAACGATGAGGAAACTAGGAAACAAATAAGCGCTGATGGGAATCTGAGAAATAAACTATAGAGATGACAGGAGGAGGAAAGGGTGGAGAGGGAGAGATAAAAACAGAAGAGGAATATAAACTTAGCAGAAAAGTGAATGTAAAAGATGAGATAAAGGAGGAAGAGATGAGGAGACGAGGGGAGGCGCAGGAGAAAAGGAATGGGAGAGATGAATGGATGACAGGAGGCATGAGGCATGAAATGACAAGAAAAAAAAAGACTCAAATGGAGAAGGAAGGTTAGAGAGAAGCAGAAAGAAAGAAAGAAAGAAAGAAAGTGTTAATAAGAAAATGTGTGATATGAGGTGAGAAGGAGTCAAGTTAGGAGGAGTCACCTAGGAGGAGAGAAAAGAGCAAAGACATTAGGTTCGATGAGTGGAGGAAAAGAAGGCTAAAAATGGAAGGATACTTTCATCAGTTTAACATGTAGAAAACATCAATTTAACTTTTTTTTATAAAAAAATGTTCTTCAGTTCTAAACATTGAAGTATTTTCTGGTTTCTGAATAAAAACAAACAACAACAAAAAAAACTGTGGTTTTAACACAGTCAGTGTCACATTAATGATTACCAGGTCTCCATGTCACTGGTCTCCATGACTACCACACAAATCACACAAATACTGATACTTGTAGCCTTCTTTGATTGTAGGTCACACAGGACTTTTTATGATGGAAAAAAAACGGTGTAACAGGTTGTTTTTAACATTTTGTTCAGAACTAAAAAATGTTTCTGGTTTTGTTTCTGTTCCAAGCAAAATACCAAAAGTGTCCTTTTTCTTTTCGTTCCTTGAACCAGTTTAGGAACCAGTGGTGAAGAAACTTCTGGGCCTAAAGGTGAAGCTCTCAGTATATCAGTCAATCTACGTTCCTACTCCACCTGTCGTTATGACCAAAAGAACCAGGTCCTGGATACAAGCGGCGGAAATGAGCTTTCTCTGTAGGGGGCGCTCCCTCAGAGATCAGGTGAGGAGCTCAGTGTAGAAACGCTGCTCCTTCACATCAAGAGGAGACGGTTGAGGAGGCTTGAATATATAGACACTGATTGTACAGTAGACTGAAGCAGAGGGAGGGAGAGCATATAAGTTATTTATAATAAATGTAATTGAAGATATTCACTCATGTTCATTTTCTTGTGTGTTGCCAGGTCACAGGGGCAGCTGGCACCACCCTAATCCCACTGCTCCGTACTGGGAGCCTTCCTGTGGGTGGTGAGCCAACTGGACCTTATGTGGGTCGTGACAGTGCTGAGCTCAGAGCAACCTGGCAGCTGTTGGACTCGAACCTGGAGCTTAACAAACCCAAACCCGCTTCCTGAGCCGTGAAGCCACAAAGATTAGAATTAATTCCCACTTTGTTGACTTTGACCCTTTGTTTTTAATAGAATAATTCAGGAAATGCTCAGGACGATGGTAATTAATTAAAACCATATATTTTCTAATAAAGTTGATTGTGTTTTACTACAGTGACGATGTTAACCAACTCTCAGCCTGGTGGCTGCTGTGAGTCAGACGGTCGGGCAGTAATTGGTCATGAACACGATCCCAGTTACTCTAAACAAACAATCCCAGACCACAAACTGAAAGTGATAGCCCATTAGCCTCTGTGTGTTTTTTCTTCTTTTATGTATGAGCTGAGCTCCTGGTTCATTTTGCTTCTCATTTATTGTAAATTTGCCCAGGCTCGCTCCTTCAAACCCTTTTCCCTTTGTAGGCATTAGATTATTTTTCTTTTTTTCCCCTCAGACTGAGGCTGTTATCAAAAAGCAGCAGAGCCTCTCGGATAAATAAAGGTCGGGCACTGGGGTTGGGAGGTGGGGGGATCGAGGCAGCGGCTGATGGTGCTCCAGTTGAGCTGTTAGTGCCTATAAAAGTGAAATTAGATCCTATTAGAATCAGACTCACATAAACACGGTTCCCTGTGAACCACCGAGGTCAAAGGCAGAAGAATGAGCAGAGCTTTTCCAGAGGAGCAGCCAAATTATTTTAATAAGCTCATTCAAAATACAACAGCAAGTGTACGACTTCTATAATCACTCATTATGACATCGATAGACGTCCACGCCGGATCTTGACAGCGTAAGTCTCTCCAGTGTCCCTTTCCAGAGTGTCCACTTAGCTTGTCCTCGGGCTTTCTCACCCACGCCGTCCATGGCAGGGTTTCCATGGCACCAACCTCTGTGTTCAGCTCAGGAGTAAGTGTTTGTGCCATTCAGAGACACTGTCTTTGTCCAACTTTGCAGCCACACAGCAGGATTGATTTGACCGTGGCAACAAAATCTCTACCACCATGTTGGAGGTCCATACGCCGTTCATCTCATCGCGTGCCTTCCACGCCCGCCCTCTCCTCAAAGCTACGTCTTTTCAAGGCTGTCCACCCAGGTCCCAAGGACCGCTCCATAGTTTCCTGAGGGATTGATAAAGTTCTTGATGTCCAAGGTAGTGGACGTCTTGTTTCTGCAGGACTGATCCATTCAGAGTTTGCAGATGTTGAGTGTCCTTAATATTGTTTGCCTGGTTCTTGGTCTTAGTCACACTGTTGCTGCATTTGTCTCTAGGTGGAGGAAAGTTCTTGAGGTGGCCCAGTAAACTCCAGTTCTTCCTCTTTCCTTTCTCCACTGCTCCCCTCAGAGCATAGTCGAACATTATAATGAAAAGGAAAGGAGGAAAGGAGCCAGTGTGTCTCCTTGCAATAAACCTGGCGCGATTTCATGAAGCTCAGTCTCTTTGTGCAGTGATACAACCTTCACCATTATGGTGGAATGTACAGTATATTCCATATTGCCCTGAGAAGGTTGAGGGAAATCCTGTATGTCATTAGAATCCTCATAATCTCCCCTGGATGGATGGATGGAGTGGAATGATTTCATGAAGAGAGACATTACAGCTGGGAGGTGAAGAGCCGTGCAGAATATATTACTAAATGTACACTGTTGTCTGGAAGAGTCAAAAGTTTGTCTCTAAATTCTGGAAGGTCGTCAACAGAAATAAAACAGATTTTGACAATGACTACCAGCAAACTGCATTGTATTTGTAATAATATTTTGAGCAAAAAGCAAAAAGCTCCACTTATTTATTGTCCCCTGTCAATCACTACCAGCAGGACTCAAAGACCAGGACATAAAGATTTTCAATATTTTTTAACAACTTTTTACTGTATTATAAATAATATAACAGAAGCCGTTGTTTTTAAAAAGTCTTTGACTTCACATTCCTCCAATTTCCCCCCAAACTGACTCCCAAAAGGACGTTATTTAAAGTTTGTATAATATTCTTATTTCAAAGTTCAAAATGCATTTTGTGAAAATGGGCTGAACAAATAAAATGGACTAGAACATACTGCCAGGAGTGTGTGGTGGTTGTCAGTTGATACTGCAGAGAGCTTTTGATCCACTGCTTGTATCACAGTGAATTAATTCAACTTTGAAACATTTTTTTTTCTCCTTATAAATCATTTCTATTCAAGCCACTTTCCCAGAGTCTAGAAAACTTCTTCTAAGTGATATTTTGGGGAAACAGGACAATTTATTTTTGGAACCGGGGGAAGATAACACAGGATCCTGTGTAGCCTAGATTAGCACTTGTATCTCTTTCCAAGAACTAAGTCTGATTCTAGCTCATTGTCTGGCTTCAGTGACGACGTCAGGGTCGACCTGGTTCCCTCAGAGGTTTGACAACATCTAGACGCCAGAAACAGGTCTTCTATTCTCTGGCCAACTTCCTCTCTCAGAGACTTTACTGCAGAATCCTTCAGACTATTGTACATCCTGTCTAATTAATGAAGGGAAGAGGGTAGGAGGGATTTAAACCCGGCGTAATTCTTCTGATGTCTCATTAAACCTCGGTCTGAAAGCGACCTGTCGTCCAACAGCCGCTGCTTTGGTCTGAAGGGAAATGGAAAGTCATGAACCTCATTCTGCTGCAGCTCCCAGGGGCTTTAGCAGAGCAGAGGGTCATGGGTAGAACAGGACCAAGTACAGGACAGAGCAGACCCAGTCAAATGTCTCCATGTAAGTGGAAGTGTTAATATTTCTCTCAAACCAGGACATTACAGCTAGAAATACTGTGATACCTAAACATACACACATTATGGAAAGAAGAAGAAATGCAGTTACATAAGTCAGACAAGAGGAGACGCTGAGAGATGCTGCGATGCCTGAACCAATCATCCTGAGAATGATCTTTAATCACAAACACAAATGAACTTTTCTCAATCTCACAATGTAAACATCTAACGATGGAGCTCCATCTTTGTGAGCTCAGACTCTATGTGAAGAGATCGTATTGTACTTATGGTGAGAAAGGCGCAAATGCAGAAGTAAATGCAGTTGCTTATTATGACATGGATGAATGACCTTTACTTCCTTTCTCTTCCTGTGTTTTGGTAACTTAGACTGGCCTGATTTGACTTCTTCAAAGATATCAGCTCAATATAACTTCCTGACATAATGTTAAACCTCCATAACAACGTCAAGGGAATGTGTACCGTACCGATCAGTACACAGTCGTGGATAAAAAGGGAACCACCAGCCAAGAGTTCTGCTGTACTTTAGATGTGTGCTTTAATGTGACAGCACTTGTCTCATTTTTACTCCTCTGTTCCCAAGCCAACAATCAATGCATTAGCTCTGCAGCATCAGGAGACATGAGTAATTCATCATTTCAGTAATAATTAAACCAGTGCTGCTGCTGCTGCTGCTGCTGCTGCAGCCGCGCGAACGCCGCTCTCCCTACACCCACACACAGCACACGCTGCTCTGCCATCCACAGCCTTAGATGAATCCATCAAGAGCGTTTTGTGTCGTACGACTCCTGCTAAGAATGCCCCAGACTCAGACAACGGTTTTAAGGTTTCATTTTTCAATGTAGTGAATATTTTCTTAAATTAGAAAACTTGCCGTACCCTGGTTCGTCAGATTGTTTGCGTCCAACAAACATCCCCAAGTGCACACAGTCGTTATCTCTGCAAATTACAGCCTGTGATTGTCCTAAACTCTGCAGCTGTGATAGAATCTAGAGGGATTTTCCTCTTAAATAGCTTCTAAAACAGTCCTTGCACAAGAATGAGGTCAAACCACCAAAATGGAGCAGAAGAGGGATCTTTTCTCTGGGAGGAGGATGCCAAAAAACTATCTCGCTATAAGATAACCTTTAGTAGAACTTTCCAGAGTTTAGAGGAAAAAATGGTCTGAGTTTGAAACATTTGGGTTGAACTAGGATTGAAAAACATCCAAATATATCAGAGATGAATTAATGGGAAATTTGACATTTTGGTGTAGACAGAATTTTTTTTAAGGGTGACTTTAATTTGTTTAATTTGATTGCAAATTCATCACACTGTCAAAAATAAATATTTTTTCATGACAGAAGAGAAACCAAAACAAGAAAAAAAAAAAAAAAGACAATAAAAAACATATTATTGCAATATCTTTTCATAACTTGTATTTGTGTCGCTCTGGGCCTGTCAGAGAGTTTGATGTCTGAATCATATTTCCTTTTAGTGGAAAAAAGTGAAAAAAGAAAAACCTCATTTAAATAATAACAAATCTCCAAAAATTTTAGCGCTGTGGCAAAAATGTTATTCCTATTTTATTTATTGATTTTTTTTATGAAAAAGAGATTACAGTAGTTGGGATTCACTTGACGCTGGTGCATCAAAGGCAAAACAACAAGTTTATTTCTGGTGTTGTTTCTATTTGTCATCTATTCTTCTATTTGCTGGATGAACATTTTAAATACATCCTTTGAATCCTGCTCGTTATTATTGGATACTAAGATAAACGTTGTCATGAGTGCAGTGCCCTCTTGTGGCCAAAAATTACAAGCCATTGTTTTGAAAAGGCGGAATACAAGTCGCAGGACAAAGAAAATAGGCTTTTGTGGCTCATTTCACACAGTATGTGTAAGAAACTCAAATACCCTTTTAAAAGATTCATGTGAGAGCTGTTCCTATTTCTACAGAAGTAAAGTCTAACATCTGTAATTCAACCTCACTTTCATTGTATCTGGCACTAAAGTGGATGGAAACCTTTTTTTCTGCTAACTCACCCTATAAGACCTTCCACGAACTACTTCGCTTGTCCTTTCATCACACGTGGTCTCTGCTCCACATGTCTTCATGGCAGCTGTATTACTGCAGTTCTTTTTGTTCAATGCAAGGCTCCACCTGTCACTTCATTGCCTCTGCCGTTGATGCACAGCAACGCAGGAGGCATTTTGCGGAACGCTCACTTGCCAACTTTCGTCTGACTTTGATGGTTTCACGTCATACGCCTCAGAAGAGATGAACATTAACAGAGGAGGCCAAGAGTGAACAAGCACAACCTGGAATGACATGCTGATGCTTCGCTCACTCGCTCGTCATCGTTTCTCGTCTTGGATTTGTGGGCTCTCCTTGACGCTGCAATTTCCTTCCTCTGCTGGATCACTATTGACTCCTGTCAGGTCCCTTCAAACCAGGGAGCAGTGACACTGTGCCAGACTGTGGTGTCAAAGCTGAGCCAGGTTGTGGGCTCAGGCATTGTTAAGGCAACAATTCCCCTGACAGATTAGCACATTGGCCATGTCACACTCTCCACTGAGGTGAAGTAGAACAAAGCTGCGTCTCTTTTATGGAGGTGTTTAAATCTAAAAACAAGGGATCAATTTTGGACAATAATAATTCAGTGTCCGTGAAAAAAAGAAAGACCGAAAATGAATGTGCTGTAAAGAACAAAAAACCTTGACCTGAGTGGGAGCGACAGCTCTGTGCTATAATTGTTATTTTGGATCAGATCTAAGGTGGAAGAATTTAAAGTGAAACTATTGACATTTTCACTTGGCTTTCAGGAGATAATGGTTCCTCAGTTCTAAAATGTGCTGCAAAGTGTCTTGTGAGGGGGAGGTATGACAGAAGGAGTCCTTGACAGAAGAACAAGAATGACTGCTGACTAATTCTGCTCAAAATCATCCTATAGCAAACAGGAACAGAAACAAATCCACAAACAATATAATAAATATAAACTATAATATAATCTGTTCATATGACCATGAAGTCTTGGTGGCACTAACCACTAGAATTTGCTTTTGTTCTGACAAACAAATTGGCAAAAATGTGTATAAAGAGCACTGTTCTATAGTCATTTTTTACATAGCGTTAATTTATTGATAATTCTCAAAAATCTGGGAAATGAGAAACAACAACTTTACCCTCTGGTAGCACAAAGCCTAGTGATATTTTGTTGTTTTTGTTTGATTATGCAAAATGCAATAAAGTTAATTAATCTTTTCAACAATTGACATTTGATTCCTTTAACTAACACCACCTGCCAAACCCAAGGTCAAGCTTCTCTGATGACAGAAATTCCAAAATCCAATCAGAAACTTTCAGTAGATGACACAGAGATTTTTGAGGCCAATAAACAGTTGAAAAATTCAGATGCAATCCAGTTTTAGTTGTGCATTAATCTCCTCTGTCATTATAGTAATCTGCTTTTGCAACCTTCTCCTCACCATTAATGGCTTCTACAATCAAATTTATTCTCTCATCACTCACAGCTGCATTAAACATGAGGCCGAGGAAACTTCCAGTCCTGAGAGTCAGAGCAGAACGTCTGCATCAAATCTACCAGCAGACAAAGTGTTTCTCGCAGCCACAGGCTCTCCATATCTTCATATCCATAAAATCCCTTTTGGTTCAAGTTGAGGTTGCATACTTTGGCAACAGAATACAAAATTTCACCCAACAGCAGCAGCAGCAGCACTTCCATCAGATGCTGGCTTTTCTTCTGTGCTCTTGCCTTCTTGGCAGTCCAGCAATGGCCTGGTCTTTGGAGATATGCTTTTTACTTATTGCCAGGGAAGAAAGACATCTATCTGGACTTTCTGCACCTTTAATAGAAACGTTTCTTTTCCACAAAATTATGTCCACAACCATTGACCCATAGTTATTGACAAAGATTGGGCGATAACCACAGGGTGTCAAGCTGTCATGTTTCCCTGTTTCCTAAATCACCGTTTATTCATTATATTTTCATAGTTAATCATCACTTAGCCCTGTAATAAGTCCAACTTTATGACTTTAAGACACAGACATCAGAGTCCACATATAATCAAGACTAAGAAGGAGCAACAGAACAAAACAAAGCATTTATTTTGCCAAAAAATGACCTGTAATAAAACAGAGTCAGCTAAGGTGAAGGGAGAGGTTTACTGGACAGTTGTGAGACCAGCCAAGATGGATGGATTAGAGACACTGGGAATATGCAGAAGACAGGAGACACAGCTGGAGGTGGAGGAGTTAAAGATGCTGCTGAGATTCTCTTTAGGAGAGACAAGGATGGACAGGATCAGAGGGACAACACAGACAGGAAGGTTTGAGAAGCCAGATTGAGATGGTTTGGACATGTTCAGAGGAGGGACAGTGGATACATTGGTAGAAGAAT
>JAFBJS010000497.1:53368-116342 GCA_016785265.1 Paraplagusia blochii | reverse complement strand
TCTGTCTGTCCATCTCTATGTCTGTCTGTCCATCTCAATGTCTTTCTGTCTGTCTATCTGTCTATCTATCTATCTGTCTGTCTAACTGACTGAATGTTCTTTTTTTGTACTGTGTCCAAAAAAACAATGACAGAGTGAGACCTCTTTCTTGTGATTCCTGCTCTTTGCAGCCTTTATACGGTCACACTGACTCAGTCACATGTCTGGCTGCGTCAGAGGTTCATAACATGATCGTCAGCGGCTCCAGAGATGTGTATAAGAGACAGCTGCTACACTGTCCCTCCGCCCTCTAGGGGGCAGCACTAGCCTTTCCAGTATGGTACTATGACCAGAAGACAGGAGACAGAGCTGGAGGTGGAGGAGTTAAAGATGCCGCTGAGGTTCTCTTTAGGAGAGACAGAGGATGGACAGGATCAGGAATGGACAGGATCAGGAATGAGGTGATTAGAGGGACAACACAGGCAGGAAGGTTTGGAGAAAAAGCTAGAGAAGACAGATTGAGATGGTTTGGACATGTTCAGAAGAGGGACAAGGGACACATTGGCAGAAGAATGATCCTAGAGATGGAGCTACCAGGTAGGAGACAGAGAGGAGATTGATGGATGCAGTGATGGAGGAGGTGGAGGTGGTTGGAGTCAGAGTAGAAGATTGTATTGTTGTATTTGTTAATTGAAATGTTTTACATCGTTCTCAGGATATGCAGACAGATCTGGCAGGAAGATAACAGGCCTGGTCATGTGACCAATCACAGCAAATTATTGATACAGACCAACATTGTAAAATCTACAATCACTAGCCAAGAAAAAAATTGTAAAGCTTCCAGAAGAAAACCAAATTGGCAAAAACTGCTGCCAATGTGATTACACTGGTTATTAACACCAAGGTCGTGGGAGAGGAGACAGACCCTGAGGCTACAGCATCACAGTGAAACTACTGGGAAAAAAGGGAAAAATCTTATTTTATAAAGGATTTCAGTAAACAAGCTCATCTGTCCACGTCACCAATTAACACATCAGATTAATACTCATCAGAACAACAGCAAAATAACACATAACCTTTGTTGGCAGGTAATGAAATACTCCCTTACTTCCCTAACTGTTGGCGCTCCATCTATTAAAAAGCTGTCATATTTGGGGACAAGGACCTGAGAGGTTTTCCAATTGTCACTATGTTGCCTGAACATGGCTTTGTGTTCTAGCAACAGGCAGGAACAGTCGTAGGCAACCAGTGTTTCTTTTTTTTTTTTTTTCTCAGGCACGTCTGTACAAGTGCTGCTTGTCTGGATGCTTTAAAAAAATGATACAGAATATATATATGTGTCCCGCAGCTGTTCCTTCCTATCAGTGACGAGCACAGTGGAGGACGGGGCGGGGGAAACGTGTCAGGGAGATGTCTCTGCTGCCCTCTTCACTCACAGGCACCATTCAAGTTCAAAAGGTTTGGGCTGAGGATAATAGGAGATGGGTGACTGACAGAGGCAGGTCAGATGGGTTGAAAACACTGTATGTGGCGATGCCTGAAGGTCTCTTATATGGCCTTTATATGGAATTCTGAATGGTCTGAGACACGTCAAGCTTTCATAGGTAGTGGCTTTACAACAGTGATGAAAACGTTCACAGCACGACAGCAGATCTGATCTTGAAGTAGATCTGAACAATTCAAAGAGGGAACAGGAACGATTATGAGTAGAAGGCACTTATTTTATTTAAAAATGAAAGAAAAGAAAAAAAAAATCTGAGTCAGTCCGGTTTGGACGAATTGAAAGTAAAGCACACCCTGTGTGATTTGTCACCATTAACCTAGTTCTTCAGTCTCGGGCCTAATTTTTGGCTGATACGTGCGACATACAGTGTACAATAGGTTACATCAAGCAATCATCAACTTGCGATCGCCTTCCGACTTCATCACGATGGATCATGTGAAAATCAGACGTTTATACTAACTATATACGGCCAATTTCCAACCATTTAATCCAACCCTAACCCCAACCGCTCCACCACGCCACACTGCACATAACCAAACACTGATATGGAGGAAAAACCATGAAAACACCACAGAGCTGCATGGCAGCATTGACAGGACACACTGTCCACGTCACTGTGTCTCTGATTGACTCATGTGGTGTGAGGAGCAGATGGCTGCCAGGGTTGGAAAGACCAAGACTGTAGACTTGGTTTAAACCGTGTTCAAGATGGACCATTGGTGAATGATGTTGATTTTTAACGCTGGTTTGTTTGTTGTTGGATTGAAGGGTTAGAGTTTGGCTGAGGAAGGACCTTCTTAGCAAGAAGGTCAACAGTTGGACTGATGTGACCAAGACTTGAGACTATAACCAGATAAAACAACAGCCTTTGAAATTTTCCTTATTCAACCTGCCCCATGTAAGATGAATGAAGCAGAAATACAATAGTTCACTAAATATAAAAAAACAAATCATTATATTATGGCTTTCTTGCAAATAAAACCCCCTAAAAACAACTGCTGCTTCCACCTTGGTCAGTTCAAGTCCACTCTGGTCTCGGCCGACTGCATTTTCGACTTCATAAAATAAAATAAAATCAATGAAGATTTATTAACACTGTTGTGGTTGTTGTTACAAGGTCTTCTGAAATGAAATAATTAAAGTTTTATTATTATGTCACGCAGTATAATAAATCCAGTGAACTGAGCCAGAGTGATCAAGTAGGAGGCTGATGACACCAAACCTGTTGTTACGCTGATAAACACAGTAAAGACATGGAGGGAAACCCGTAGGAGACACAAAAAAACAAAATCATAGAATAAAGTGAAGAAAGAAGAAAAGTCCTTTATTGTCACTGTACAGTGAAGGCACAACAGAAGAAAAAGACTTTTTGCTTTATTACTGTTTGGCTCAGTGGTACGCTGGCAGCCCGAAGAGCTCTGGTGAAAACTCCTCCATGCTGCCGAGTGTCAGCGTAGCTTCCTGGGTCAGGCTGCGATCCAGATTGTTATCTGGAATCATCACCACTTGCATCCCGGCCGCCAGTGCTGCCCTGACACCATTGGGAGCATCTTCAAACACCAAGCACTGAAGGTCAAAGACCAGAGAAGAAAATAACAATGTGACCCATGTTTGGTTGAATGGGTTGAAATCACAGCAGATACTGTGGAGATATGGAACAGAAACATCTTTGACTGACACTTATTTTTTCACAGATTTTAGGCTTTTTTTTCCACAATCCAACTTCATTGTGAGCCATGATGTTAACACTCAGTTTGACAGAAAAATAAAAGGTTAATTTCTGCCACTCAGTGGATAAACACTTCCTTCTATTCTTCCATTAACAGAGGACTGTGTTGTGTTCAGTTGTGTTGCTGCTGCTGCCATTGTTCAAACTCCTTTACTTTTGGGTTAACAGTCATCACACAAGTCAATTAGGGCTCATGAATATCTCTCCTGAACCTGTGCATGAGAGTATAGTCTAACAATGGACCTCAGGCGGTGGCTTTTAAGCTCTTTGTGTTTTTTCATAAAATCCAGGCTCTTTTTGTGGACAAGACCTTTATTTGCACTGAAGTAAGTTTTTAAGAAACAAGGTTAAAGTTGTGCTTTGAGCCCAGTAATGAATTCACGACCCAGCGTTGACAGGGGAACTTAAAAAGATCTTTTTCTAATTTAAGGAAAAGCACAAACAGTGGCATTTGATCCTAAATGCAGTTCATATTAACCTTGGCTGAGTTTCTAGAGCGGTTGTCATCGCTAATACAAGTATTTTTGCCAAAGTACTGTTTTATTTCACCGACGAACACAGACAAAAGTTTGGAAAAAGATAAACACTTTTTTTTTTTTTTCACATGCACATCTCATAAGCTGGTTGCCTACAGGAATATAGAACATATTTCATTTAACTTGCTGTTTAATCCACTGAGAGTCTCTTCATCCATACCTTTTCCCTCTCTATCAGCAATGTTCTGAATGTGATTATTGGACAGTAAAAACTGATTAACCTCACTGGTGAAGGTTCAGCTTTATTAATCTCCTGCAGCTGCTGGAATGTCCTTGTTTAACTCATGCACAGGAAAAGCATTCACACTGCAATTCGCCTAATTTTTTTTTACCACCCACTGATACTCTCTCAGGCCGCCCAGACCAATTCACCATTTATTATCGACTCGATTAAAATGGCTTCCACATTATTGGTAAACTGTAATTTTGCTTGTAAATGGTGGCGGCACAACCACTCCACTTGTTATAGGGCTGCAGTAAATGAATCTGCGTATTTCCTATACTATGGCTATAGGGCAGTTGGTGGCCTAGTGGTTAAGGAAGCAGACGTGGGTCATCAAGGCCCCCGGGAAAGGAAAAGGATGGGATTCATGAAGCTGCAAGGAGGTAAGAATACTTTGTCAATATACACATATGTAAGTGACGTAAAGAACATGGAGACGGTGAGTCATTGTTATACATGATGTTAAAGATCACATGCTTCACTCACTCAGACAAACAGGGACAAATGTAGACGTTGAAAAAAGAAGGAAAAATGTTAGAACTGTGACACAGTCGTGAGTAACGTTAATAAGCTGACACACTCCTATCTGTCACAACCCACACACACACACATCACTGAAAATGCATGTGTGTGAGTGTGTGTATGCATCATGCAATGTGTTTGTGTCATGAGTGTAACAGTGATTGTATAAGTGACAGTGACATATTGCTCACTGAATCTTCCAAATGATCCTGAAGCCCTGGGGCATCTTAAGCAAAGGTTGGTAGAACATTTCGTCATTTATGTTGTGTGGAGGACAAATAAAGACGGTGTTGATGACAGATGGACATTTGCTACAGCAGATAACTAGAAATTGTATTTCCCAAAGTTTTAATAAAACAGTTTGTACAGAAGCCAATGTGAAATGAGGCCACGTCTCCTGTTCCCAATAAACACAGGAAACTTTTTTCAAAGGATCAAGGTGTTCCTAGTCAGAAGTTGAGAGTTTTCATCAATTTAACCTGATGTTTCGATAAAAGCAATCAAGCAAAGAAGAACAGAAGAAAAAAACAGGAGGAAACAGGTGATGGAATTTAGCAAGAATTTGTGGTTAAAAGCATTTACTCTGAGCCTAGAAATAAACTAACTGTATATCATAGTGTAATCTATGAGCGTCAAACACTGCAGTCACATTAGAGGCTACAGTCAATTGCTGAAAATATCCAATGTAGTCACAAATAATAGTCATCGTCTGAAATTTGCAGTATAATATATGGTTTTATCACAGTCACAGTCAGCAGGTGTGTATGAAAACAAACTTGTGATACAATATGATCCTGATACTGGACTGTAATGTTACAGCCATGGCAGTACAGTATATTGCATTTTTCTATAAATGTAATTGAACACCTTCAGCATTCTAAACACACATTACATCAGGGGACTAGCATTTGTGTGTGTTTGTGTGAACAAATTGTTGACTTCAAACCAATAATAACAGATAAATAAATAGATGCTTTTTTCAGACTTGTGTTGTAATGGTTCTTCAAAAAGAGTTCTTTTAATGAACCAACCAGTGCTAACACATACACACACACACACACACACACACACACACAAATCCTAAACCACCTTACAACCATGTCTCCTGCAAGACACTTAATTGTTGAGTGTGTAAAGAAGGTGTATTGTCAGATGAAGACAGTGGACAAAAGAACAAGGAAATACTCCAGCAAATATGTTGAGCCTCATTCCTTGCAGGGCAGACAGGGGTGATGTAGTGTGTATCTAGTGGACTGTCATGACCATCAGAGCCTAGTGTGCAACCCCAATATAGTGGTGGTTTTTTAACATTTAATTAAATATCTCACCAATGTCAACCTTGTGGATGAAAACAGCTCTGACCCTTGAATATCTTTGTACATCAATGATACCAGTTAGGGTTTTATCAAACCTTTACCAAAGGCCTTATCAAAGACTCTTTCACAACGGTACCATCTGCTTCATGAGCAGTCATAGACACGGAGCACAATTAGGCTATCAGTGGGAGAAAAATGAGGTTGCTAGAAAAAACAATGAACAACTGGAAGCTTACCGGCGGCTTTGAAATTGCGTTTTTTGTTCTGTTTCAGTATGTTGGATCAGTTCCCTGATTATTTAGTGCGAATCCTTCTAAGCCCCTGATGCTTTTGCAGGGAGAAAGGCCAATAAAAGCGTGGGGGTTGAAACAAGTCCCGAAATATAGTTGCTGTGTTGGCACGGCATCATTATCTGCACATCCAAAGCTCCAATGGTCAACAGGGAATTTGAAAACTCTATACACAGTGTGTGAACCTTTCCTCCCTCTCATTCCTCACCGCCAGCTTTTCATAATTTACTCTGCAGTCATAAAGTTAGCAAGGGGCCTGCCTTCCAAAATACAGCAGTGTCATTCTGACTTTACGGCATCCATGCTGCTTTGGTCTTTAGCACCAACTTCAGTCATTAAAAGACAACTCTGTCCCCACTAGCTGCAGTTTGTTCCATTTCTCCTCTAAAGTCTTAAAGGGTTCTAAAAAGGATTGTGGTTTGTTTCAGCACGCTGACATTAAAGAGCATATGTAATCAAATATCCTCAAAAGAAATCCTGTCAAGTCTGGGGGACAAATCGTCATCGCATACGTTGAGAGACGCAGCATGACCACCACTACTCCAAAAACCAAGTTCAAACAAATTTTCTTTGACACATATTTGAAGATATTCGGGTTCATCTTAGATCTTTTATTTTCACAGCAAAATGGTATTTTATTTTATTTATTAACTAAGATTGCATCAAGCGTGGCTGCACATAATGCACCGTAAAATAAGAGATTATTTGCTTTCTGGAGTAGAACTGTAATAAATACTTACAAATGGTTTTGTTGAATTTAGAAAAACTAGTTGTAATATAATATGTGTTTGGATAAAAGACACACAAGCAGTAACACACCTGAGGTTAAAATCAACTGATCTATCAGATTGTAGAGATTGGTCAATCTATGTGTTCTTGGTCCATCTGTCTATTAGAGAGAAGGCTGATCAAAAATTCAAGATCTTTGTAGGAATGACAAGGACAGACATGATCAGATGCATGAACATCAGAGGAGAAACAAAGTTTATTGTACATTTTATTGTAAAAAAAAAAAGATTTAATCCTATACTCGGCTTTGTTCAATATAGTTCTGCATTAGACTTTAATAAACCAACTATGGTGAGTCCAATCCCACACCTAAGCACGTATGCTCATCTTTACTTTGTGCTGTAAACAAGGACACTATTGCCTTAGCAACTGCAGCCCACATCATATTGAATGACAAACCCTGAGCAGCAACTCAGACTAAAGAAAATAAGTATGACCAGGCTTTTCAAACTTGCTAAGCATATTCTCTTTAAAAGCAAATGATTGTGACGCCTACGAATGACACAACACCATCACCTCACAATACAACAATGTGTATTGTTGTTCCAGACTAGTTATGGCCAAGTGCAGTGAACCTTTACCTGCATATATTTGCATCTTGCAGCCACAGACCAACCACAAAGCACTGACAAGGAACAGGCTGAATGTCACGTTTGCCACAGTGATTTTAGTGATTGCACATTGATGTCATAGAACGATTGCACCAAAGGAAAAAGTTAAATGCAGTCTGAGAGTCAGTTGACGACTGCCTGGAAGCAGAATGATTGTGCTGAGCAACCGAGCCGTGCTTTGCCCATAATGAAGGAAACAAGAAAGAATAAGGAGGCTGGTGAATCCCCTGCATCCAAAAGAGAGCTCACCATGTTGGTGTGATTTCACAGGACTCAGAGTTATACGCTGTATCAAACGTGACCTTACATAGTTAATATGAGAACCAAATACACTGATTTGCATTTGTCTCTCTCTGTGGGCCGTAGGTAGAAGGTGAATATGTTAAACTTTGCCAGATCAGTAATGGACCAATTTAATGTCCAGATAGAAAAGTTCATGTCTTTACAGTACTGATTTGAATATCTGGATTATTAAGCTTCCCCCAGGTCTAACTCCTTGTATGATTAATGACAGTGGAGAACTAGTTCTCCCTCTTGCCTTTCTCTGGATCTTTATCAGTGTGAGCATGAACAAGCTCAGTTTGATGTTTCATTAATCTTATTCACACCTTTGGTTAAATCTGTCATACCATCTACAACAGGAGCTACTTTGTGGTTAAAGAAAATGTCGCTGGTCTTCATGGATAAAAAGAGAAGTGTCTTTTCTGGTATTTGGTCAGACAGACCACATTACTCACCTGCTACTGTGAAGTTCAAAAACAGGGACATGAGGCTCTCTACCATCACAAATATACCATACAAGAAACAAGTAGCCATCCCAAATAGAAAAAAGCAAAACCCTTATATTATTTTAATAATACTTTTTTGATTTTATTGATACAAAACTTGATAATGAACAGAATTAAATGTAAAGAAAAGTCTACAAAGAGGCCAGGCGTTGTAAAGAATTCTTAAGTTAACTTCTTAAGTTGTCCTCACACCAGGCAATCAGTCTGTGCCCAAGAATGTTTACCTGCTGAAGTCAAGGTTTCAGTCAGCGTGAGTGCAAGTGTTATTGTTCCTGATACACTTTCCTCTTACGACATATCAGGAAGAGTTGTGTAACCTCCAAGCTTTGAAGGCCTCCTATGTTTCCTGATTTCTTCACAAAAATCCATGTATGTATGAAACAAACTGCTGCGTCACACAATCAATTCATTATTGTCAATTAATTATGTCAATCTTGGGTTTGTCTCCATTAGCTACTGTGAAAGTCAACCACAGACACCCAATGTGTCAGGAGCAACAAGGTTTCAACAATCTTGATTTTGTGGGGCTATAATACAGTACAGAACAACTGTTGACCCAGTGTGGATGAGCCCAGGGAAAGGCCTGGCACAATAGAACATTATCAGACCCTGTATTTGTCTCAGCTGGACCTACAGGTGATTCAGTCTTTCATTGACCATCTTGAATAACAGATAACAGCTATAGCTGATTATTGAACTAGCAACTGTTGTAAAACTAATCAGTTAGAACCATTTTAAACTCTGTCACTAGATTTTTTCTCCAACACGTGGCCCTTTTTTGTATTAGTTTTAAAAACAGCAACCAAATTGCACACTTAATTTTTTCAAATGCAAAGTGTAAAGATTTCCGTATCTGGGACATGTCCCCCACCTTATCAAAACACAGGCCATTTACAAAAGGAAAGAACTATTACTAGATATGTAGAAACCACAGAGAGGCAGGAAAAGATTTATCTGAAGCCAAAGTAAATCTGACATCTCGGCGCTTTGCCTCACTTTACCACCTTATTACATGGAGTGTGAGCCACGTGTGAGCTTTTCTCTACAGTCAGGATGAAGAAGGGTGGAATTTAATCGAAAAGAGGATTGTACTACTGTAGTTTGCTTGCATTCTTGGGTTCTTTTTTTTGACCTTTTTCTCAAGTCCTGCATTGTTTTTTTCTGGTTTTGATGTTGGTACAAAAGTGCAACTGAAAAAAAAACTGCAATTGAAGGACTTGGTTTGTCCTGGTGGATGAGATGTATCAAAACCAACTCTCTGTTCCTCCCTAATCCCTTTAAGTTTACCTCTGTCGGCTCTACTCTCTTTCCCTTTTCTTCTTTTGTCCCTTCTTCTCTTCTGCACTAAACCCTCTCCTCCAACCTAAGTCACAGAGCAGGAGCCAGCAGTGACGCATCATCATTCGTTATTCCGCTGAACACTCAGTGAAGCCTCCTCCCTTTACTATCTGAGCTGCAGTTTCATATCTCATCAAGAAAATGGCAGCAGATTCAAAAATCAGGTGTGCTCTGCCACATGCAGACCTGCTAAAGACGCCTGGAGAAAGAGTAGACATGAAAGAAAGACTTAACTATTTGTAACTAGGTTAGTTTTTGCAAAATAAACAACTGAGTTATGTTCCATTCTAATAATCATTTTCATCCCAAACCAAATAAAACCCAAGTCTTGTGTTATAATCATGTTTTTTCCCCCAACCGAATTAGAAGCTTTTCAAAGTTTTCAAATTAGTCTCCTTTGAAGTTGAGCGAAATATCTTTAAAGCTCTGAGTAATTCTTCCAAAAAATGAATCAATGAAACTCCCCCCAAACACCAGATGATTTTCTTTTTATAAATCTTTGTTTTTATACATTAAGCTCAACTCACGTTTCAAACGTTGGTGGAAAACTAGAAAATAATGTTTTCAAATAATCCTTTACTTTTTGAGATTCATACACAAATAAGGAAATGGACAAAAACCTAACCCTCAGTCCAGAACCCACAAGACGCACAAACAAATTGACGGAGTGCACTTAATGCAGCACGGCTCTCACATATAATCACGTAAATGTGTAAAAACAAAATAGCATGTTGACACCAAAGGGACAAATTATAGTGTTTTGAATATGTAACAGCCGAGTCAACACTGCTAAAAGCAACCCGCCTGACTGAAAATACATCTTAAGCAACCCATGATTGTGAAAGCTTTTCAATTTTGATCAAGTGCTCAGTAGAAGGGTCTGCGTCTGCCCGACGTCAGGGTGACTCACTGCAAATGTAGGTTGAGAATAAAAAGCCTGAGGCAGGCAATAAAACAGCAATGCAGACAATTTGTAGTTCAGAACATCACCTTTATGGAAAACTAATTTCACTGCTACAGACTCATCTAAAGGAATCTTCAAAATTATATGATCGCAACTAAATAGTATAATTGAATAATTTCTGCAGCACACCTAATGATCTCTGACAGTATGATGGTTGTGATTCAAAACTACTGAAAACTTCATCAAATTCTTGTCAATTGTACTTGGTCTGTAAAGATCGATCATCCCTGAGAGTCATTTTAACTGCTTATCTTTTTAGATTTTTTTTCTTTTTTTTCTTGTACCAACAAGCAATAAGCAGACAACTGACCTTTTTAATACAATATTAAACTGGCCTTTAATAGCCTTATTGGCCTTTAATTATTGCTCAGTTTTCTGTACAAGACCCTGACTAGTAACATCACTTACATTACAGTAGTTGGAAGGTGAAAAATATATTTGTTTTTCTTACCCTCTCTGGAGAAACTGCAGGATTGAACCTTCTCGCGCAGACAAGGAAGGAATCAGGGAGAGGTTTTGCGTTTTTCACCTCAGGATCATCGCCCAAAACAATGTGGTTGAACAGGGAGAAAAAGTCTTTGTGGCAGCTTGTCTTTAACTCAAATGTCACACCAGCTGAGCTGGTGGCCACTGCTATTGGGATGCTTTGTTTTTTGAGATGGTTCACAAGTTTCTCCACACCTGATGGCACAGATGAAGCATAGTGAGAAGTGTCTTAAGCTTTGGATTCACTTTGTGTTAAACACAGAACTAGTTTTTTTTTAAAGGCAGCACTTCTCTGACCGAAGGTGAATCGAATGCCAGTAAAATCCAATGTTACTGGCAGTGAGGCAAGATATGAAGTTTAATTTTGGGAAAATTTCTGATCTTTTGTCAACTTGCCAGCCTAGTGATGAAGCTTTGATTGAAAAACTTCTACAGTAAAAAATGATTTAGATACAAGTCCAAACAGAAGGCCTGAGGCAAACATCACTTGGTGGTGCTAAGGTACGACCGTGTACACCTGTACATTCTAATTGCATTGGAAAAGGTCACATGGGCTTCTTACAACGTTAGACATAAATGTCGTATCTGTTAGTGATTGTTAACAGTCCCTCAATGATCTGGTTTCATATGAATATGATTAGTAAATATGAACCACAGGAAAAGTGAAGCAGTTTTATTATTATTACAACCGATTATTATTATTATTATAACCCAGGGTTTTTTGCCCTTCCTTCTTTAACATTACAATAGCAAAGATACTAACAAAACATCCAGAAAAATCATTAAAAGCATGAACTTGAAAGTCATTTGGTTTTGGAATACCTGGCATAAGTTTGGCAGAGGGAAAAATCTTTTCCTGTATTTGTCGACTTTCTGCCAGAAGTTCCTCTGCTGTCATGGGAAGCTCCAGTCTGTCTCTGATCATTTGACAAGCTTCCAGAGCTTTTTTACCCATGACTGATGACTTCACATCCCATGTGTACTGCTTTCCATAGCGGTCACAGATTTCCTGGAAGGACACCGTATAAAGGCGCTCTGTGTCTATAACAACAAGGAAAAATGGAGGGAAAAGCATTTAGCATCAAGTTACTGAAGTTCTGATATAAAAGAAGCTGTTTAGGCTCAGGAAATAATCTGCTGGAAATTATTACAATTTAAGGCAAATGCTTAATGTGCATCAGCTGAAATGTTTTCATTACTAGAGGACGGCGTTAACGACTTAGCCAAATATATTGAAATTAAAATTTATTCTTCACTTAATTGCTGTCCCTGGGGTGAGAAGAACTGTGAGTGCACAGTCTAAGATGAACTTCATTAAAATATTACGTTCAGTCTGGCGGTCAGGATTACTGACAGGTTAATGATCCCTCAACACTTTCTTTCTCCTCTTACTGCCTGTCCCTTTTTCAGAGGTTGTCACAGTGAGTCAACATTTTCCATCTCCACCTTGTCTTCTGTATCCTCAACTCCAACTCCATGTCCTTCATCACTGAATACATTAATCTCCTCTTTGTCTCCTCCCTGGTAGCTCATTCTTCTACCAATGTGTCCACTGTCCCTCCTCTGAACATGTCCAAACCATCCCAATCTGTCTTCTCCAGCTTTTTCTCCAAACCTTCCTGTCTGTGTTGTCCCTCTAATCACCTCATTCCTGATCCTGTCCATCCTTGTCTCTCCTAAAGAGCATCTCAGCATCTTTAAATCATCCACCTCCAGCTCTGTCTCTTGTCTTCTGCTTATTCCTAGTGTCTCTAATCCTTCCATCGTGTTTTGGTCTCACAACTGTCCTATAAACCTTTCCCTTCACCTCATCTGACACACTCTTCTATCACAGATCAAGCACCGCTGTTTTTAAAGGTGAAATTTTAATACTAATTTTTACCATTTGACACATTCGTCTTTAAGTATAAATGTGCAAATCATCCCACTCTACCATAACTAACCATGAGTGGGACTTAATTCGCAACATTTATGAGACTACGCGGTCCGAAAACACACGTAAAAACACACGTTTATTCTCTGTCGTTCGGAATGCGTTTAGCTCTATTTTTAGAGCCTCGTATTGAATGACCGACTGTTCCTAACTAGGTAAAAATTAACATAGTGTGTATTTCAAGACCTAATAATAATCCATCCATGTCGAAAATGACATGGCTCACAGCAGAGTACCCGGCGTTCGACATGCTGGACAAGCTGTCGTTCTCTTCCGCGTTTGAGATGACGCAAGCGTGGCCAAAGAAAACCCACTGTAGGGTATAATAATTCTGTTGACGCACATTCAATCATTTAAACCTCAACTAAATATTATTAATTCTTTTGTATTATAGATATAGCGGCGTTTTCCATTATTTTAATAGCAGATACGTTTGTATCGCGGGTTTTTTTTCTTTACAGGTATAGTTTTTGGTTGACCAACGCGATGTTTTATACGGTAAGTTTATGTTCGCGGTTGTTTTTACTGTATATGGTACAGAATATGAGGAGGTAATTTTTAACTTCTAATTGTGTTTTACTGTTTAATGCTGGGCCACAAAAGACTGTCTTATTGATAAATAAGACATATTTCACTCGAAATGCTTACTATCTTACTATCTATCTATCTATCTATCTATCTATCTATCTATCTATCTATCTATCTATCTATCTATCTATCTATCTATCTATCTAATCTGTTTGACCGGCTAGAAAGTATAATTGCCACATTGAGGGATGTGGAAACCTATGGGCGAAATTTGAATCATCATATCCTATTTGTATTAGAACTTGTTAAACAGCAAAGTACCGTAATTAACTGTTCCAGTAAAAGTATGTGTTGTTCTAACTGGTTCAGGGTTGTCAATTTAATTGTGGATCTCAAAACGAGAGATGTTAAAATACTGTTCTTATTCAAAACAATTGGCAAAAAAAAAATCTGGTTCAAAGTCCTGGTTTAAACTACAAAAACATTACTGTTTGGTAAAAACGATAAAAATCTGATGAAAAGAATTTAAAAAAAAAACAAAAAACAGTGAGCAACCATCTTTTGGTTTAATGTCTTCTGTGCAGATTGAGACAGAGACATGAGACTAACCACAGGTCACTGCTTTTGGCCAGTGTGAAAATATGCAAATGAGCTGGACCCTCAGTCTGGACCGTGGGGTAAAATCTTCTTAAGTTCAATGTAGATTAATGTGAAGAAAAGTCTGCTGCTGTTGTTAAGAACTATAATAATGAGTGTTTACACAGTAACACATAAAAACTAACACCTCAACATGGACCAAACAATAACACAGCTGTATCTGTCATAGGAGAACTTTGAAGCTCTGCTGCAATTTCTATTACCAGCACTGTGACACAGAAACACAGAGACTTGCAGCAGATTACTGACAAGAGACTGCTCGCCGCATTGTTCATGGAGCCGGCAGATTTTTCGGAATAATTGGATGCTGTATGTTAACAGAGTTTGTCTTGTTACTGTGAAAGAGACGTCGGGGAGATGAGAGAGCCCTATAACCTGAACTAACTAATGAGCCTGTCGTTTCCAAGTCTAATTGGGGGACAGCGAGAGGGAGGCTGCGTTGTGCAGCTAGGAGCAGTGGCACTCTGGGAAACAGTCGTACCGACCGTAAACTGAGAGTTGAACAAGAACCCCGAGTGTCCTTTCGAAGGAGCATTTATAAAGCTGCAGCATTCTCATAAAACATGTATATGCATAGGTTTGTTAGGTGTTATTGCAGCACTGAAGATGTTGGATTTTAGAATTATCTCGAAGGATTGTAACAAGAAAAAGGTTTTATTTATTTGGAATAGATAAACTAGCTCTAGGAACTAAGAATCCATTTTGTTCATTATAGCAACAACATTGTATTTGATTCCAGAAACAGTTGCTTTTTGTCCTTAAGTCAAAAGTACTATTATAAACCAGTGGTTTTGATATTGCTTTCTGCAAACAGATGCTGTGTGAAATAATTGTCATCGGATACAGAAGTGCTTTCCTGAGGTTATTTAGACAAAAACTTGAAATTAATGTGAGGATCACTTATTTTCTTATTCTTTTTTTTTTCTGCCAAGTGCACCAGTGAAGCACAGCTGTGCACCCAATGGTCAAGGAAACTCAACATACCTAAGTCTCAAAGGCTTCAGGTTCAAATCCACCAGCTGCCAAGTTGCCTCCGAGATACAATGAACGTAACACCTTCTTCACATACAGTACTTCAGGCTCACAGTGTGATTTAGGTGGCAGTTGGGGAGACTGCAGACTGAATAAGTAATATTTCACATATATATGTTTTTATTACAGAAGTCGTTGTGGTGAAACAGTTGAGTGACAGTTGACATACATAATGCATGTTTATGCAGGAATATGTTGTGCAAGTTATTTATTTATTTATGGTTCTAATATTTTGATGCAGCCGATGACTTGCATAATATGGAAAGACAACAACTGCTGCTTAGCACTGCACTACCTGCTTTCTGTGGCCAATATGGAACTCATTAATTTTGCTGTGAATAGTATTTGGAAGTCTTTGCTAACTGTACTAACACTTGGCTTCAGGGTTGTATTGATGTGAGATTAATGGCTGAACTCTTTCTTTATCTTTATGATAATGACCAGTCTCTCTTACTTTGTAGATAGATTCATCAAGCTACAGATCTGCGTAGAATCCCATTAATACACGGGCATCAAAGTCAAGTTCATTCTGTATTGAGACTCGACTCCAAGTGGGTGAGCTGATTTATTCCCTCCTTTTGCTGTGCGATCCGCCTTTTACAGCCAACACTGTTGCATCCAGACGAAATAGTCATTTGTAATTCCCCTCTAGTTTATCCTCTGATTACTGACTGTGACACTTCCACAGAGGGACAGGCCCTGAAGCAATCAGCACACACACACACACACACACAACAACACACACCCACACGTCCGTATTTACATTGTGATGATAAGCTCGTTAATGCTCTGTGGCTGATCCGCATCGCCCTCAGCTTCAATTCCCCAGCGGACCATTTGTCCTGGGTAAGATATCAGCAATCACCATTTTAAATGAGAAAAGGTGATATGAAATGCTAATTCAGCAACCAGAAATCAATGCTGTTCACCCAGGGGAACAAACTAATGCAGAGTGCTGGGTACACACACAACTAAACTGAACTAAAGACAATACTTCATCAAACATGGTGGAAACAATTTGCCAGTTAAAGATTGAACCATTAAAGGATTCATTGACGACAGGTTGAATGTATTAATAAATGCATTCATTCATTCATTCATTCATTCATCCTCAGCCCTGTATGCATTCATTCTAGAACACACCGTACAATGCTTTCCAATCATGGCAGCCATACGCTTCTCACATTGTAAGTGAATTGCTTGGGGTGTCAGTTCAAAGCTTGCGATAGGTGTTCTCAGGATGGGATGCTATTGGGCTGCTCACAGTTGCAGATCTACAAGTGCAGTGTGGCATGATGGGGGGGGTGACCGTGGCCACGTCGTCAGGATTTTCTTGGATTGTTTCAGCACTTTCACACCATTGATTGTGAGGTCCTGGCGAGGCGATGGTGAGGCGTTAATCACCTGTCGTAACCCTGTGTACTGTAGACTCCTCTCTCAAGCTGCACCACTCAGCCAAAACTTCCACAGCCCAATCACCACTGTGCAAATGTGGCGATTGCACAATGAACGCTAGACTTCACCAGGTCACATGGGCAGCAGACTCCATGACTGCCACCCCAATCATAATTCACCATTCTGTGAGCCTTCCTGCAGGAGATGAGCCCACAGTAATTCTCTGAAATCTGAAAGTTTCATTATGGGCTGTACACATCCAACAACACTGTAATACACTATTATTATGATGAAAGAAATGGATTATTTATCATTTAATGCTGATATTTTGACAAATGACAAGCAAGTCCATGTAGATTCTCAGTCATCATGGTCAAGATAAAAGAGTTTCATTAGGAAACTAAACGTTTAGAACGTATGTTTTAAGACACAACAAAACTTGATGTCCAATCAAAGGGAAATTTCATTGGTGCAGACTTTGGGCTCAGAAAATGTGAAACATAGAACTAAGTTCTTTAAATATCTGCGTAATTTCCTTGACAGCATCACTGCCAACACACAGACACATCACATCAGGGAAATAAACCTGTAAAAGCTTACACAGCAGCTTTCTAAAAACTCATCAGTGCTGTTCAATAATGTAGACCACAGCTGACCTAAAGTTGCCAACATCTCGAGCTGCATTTGCACAAGTACTGGCTCACCACAAAAGCCCACTGTAGTGGAACTATGGTCAAAGAACAATACAGTGTGGTATTACACAGAATCTTTGGGAAATTTGTTAATGTCATTTTGATGTTTTAGTCTGTGGATTGAAGCCAGCGTCCACAGAGAGAACCAGCGCCCCCAGCAGGGAAAGATGAAAATTCCGTACAGGGACATCAACCAGGAACTTAAACTCCTTCTCAGTGTTCTACCAACATCTGCCACTGTGTGGCCCTTTAATTACCCTTATTAAGCCAAATATGTTTCAAATGTGTGGAGTATGATTTCCTGATGAAGGTAATGACTGTGATGATTGTAAATAGAGGAATGATGAAGAGTCAAATCCCTCCTACCCTTCTTTTACACTGATGGGCCAAATTACTCAGAGGGTGGCTGTGAGCACTTGAATCTCAAGTGTTTATGAAAAAGGCTTCCCCTCGCTGATGATAATGCTAGGCTAATTATGGCGCTCATTTACAGGCATCTCCAATTTCAATTAGAAGGTTGATTGCATGGGAAAAGCGAATTTATGAGAAGAAAACACATTCATGTGTTTCGAGCTTTTGGAAGTGATTTCAATTAAAATCTGGTGGAAGAGTTTTAAATCTTGCCTGAGAGAAAAGGATAATCTTTTAGATTTTGTGCAAGAGACGAATATTAAGTTCACCTGCTCAATTGGACTGTGCAAAACAACAATGATTTAATGAAGAACACCTGCATTGATTGCACCAGGATGACTATAAACAAAGTAACAATAAAGATTAAGGCCTAGATTATTAGTTCCTGAAACCATTTTTTGAGGTTGTATGTGTTGCACATGAGAAAGAATCCAGCCCTAAACATCACTGACACAAAATGTGTCAAAAAGTATGAAGAGAAAGAGTATTTAAATGCCCGTTCTTATCTTATTCATAGAAGGGTTAGAATATTACATTAGTCTTAGAAGAAGAATTTTTCACTCAAGATGTTCAGCTCCTTCATAGTAGAACATTGATAACATTTTCTTTTAATTCAGTTTGACCTTTTCTTATTGGTATTTTAAATTGTTCATTCATTCATCTTCATCTGATTATTCGCCACTGTGTTGCAGGGGCAGTAGTCTCCATATCTGCCGCCCAAATCACACTGCATCATATTCTGAGACCTCCTGCAGGTGGTGGGCCTGGAGGTTATGTGGGTGCTCGGCTCAGAGCTCCTCAGGTGTTGGACTCACCCTAACCTTGTCAGACCTACGTCAGCTTCCTTAACTGCGAGGCCATCACTGCGTTTGTGTTTGCTAACATATCTGATAAACACTTTTATCAAACTTTTTCAGCATTCTTTGCTTCAAACATTATTTTCTACATTTGTTTCCAAGTTTTATCTTTTCAGGGTTTAAAATGGAACTGGTAGACAGTGAGACCGTCTGGAGATTTATGATGTGCTCAGGAACAAGCACTCAAACCCATCAACCCTTCACGTTTTTGATCATTTTACTTTACATAATTTGCATCATTATCTTCTGTTTTCTTCATTTCCGTCCAGGCCCCATCAGCGGCCCTTCTTCATCTTCTGTTTGTTGCAACAGTCTGTTTGTAATTAGATTCGACTCATCGCAACCAGGCAAATTCCCCCTTAAGTTGATGAGAGTGAAATGTATAAGTTTTGAAATTGCATATAATAAGTCTAAATATTTATGGAAACAACTGATGATGTGTTAAAGAACTAAATTCATAGACTATTAAGTTTGGTAGAATAACAACAGATGGATAACAATGACAATGATAACAATAATAATGTGCCTGGTAGTTAAGGAAGTGGACTTCAGTCTGAAATGTTCTAATCCACCAGCTGCCATGTTGCCACTGAGGTGCTCTGTCTATAACACTGCTCCCCCTGTTGACAAATAAGCGAATGAAAATGAATAAAAAAATAATAATCTATCCATCTTCACCCACTTATTCATTCCCAGGTTGCCACACTGGAAGGAAACTGTCCTCACGGGAAAGAATAGTTATCTTAATAGTTTTCTTTAAAATGGACTCTGCCCACTTTGTTCTTCTTTTTTTTTCCAATATACACCATTCATAGCGCCACCTGGAGGCATTGTTAGTTACACTCCATTAGTCACTCCTAATTTCTCGCTTTCCACAGAGTTCCTACAAATGATTATGGTCCGTCTGAATCCCCGTTGGCTTCAGGGTTTTCCAGCTTCTTGTATTTACTTCGAAGGCCGGTGTTTGTGTAAACAAACTGCGAGGATGTGGAAGTGGCGCGGTGGCTGCCACGGCTGTGTTGTGTCCTGTGCAGATATGAATTTTTTATTGGGTTGTTTAGGGGTCAGTGCATAGGAGCTGTGAGGAGCTCCTTAAATCAAGAGCTGTATCAAGTGAGGCTGTTATTGTGGAGGAGGTGTGTGACTCACTGTAGGGATCTACACCATGGTCCTCATCTATCAAGGCAGTTGAGAGTCTTTTTTGTAAAAAATCTGCTATTTTATAATTCAAAGTGTCCTTTTTCCCAACAGGTTTAAGGAGAAGGAAGAAAACTGCTTGTCATTGTGACATTGTGTTTCACTCCACTGCACACGACCAAATGTCACCTCTGTATTTAACCCATCACCAAAGTGAACAGTGGGCAGTGGGGCTGGTGGAGATGGTTCCATGCTCAGAGGTAATCAGGATAGTTGGTGGACTCGAACCTGCAACCTCCAGGTGGTGGTCTACTGGTTAAGAGGTAGGAAGGATCTTGAACACATACATTATTCAACTTTATCAAACTAAACAAGGATTTTTTTTTAAGGCAGCTTGTTACAATATTACAATTTTGTTTGTTTTACAAAGAAAAATGACTCAAATCAAAGCAAAAGGCTGAAAACATAAAACACAAGGAACTACAAGATTCATTTTAAAAACAAAGACAAACCTTACTGTTAAAAAAGCCAGAGCAAAATAAGGAATAGAAAGTTGTCAAATTGTTAAAATCTAAAAAACATAAATCCAGAAATCTTACAATATAGCACAAACACTTTAAGTTATTTATCTCATGCTTAATATATGTTAAGAACCTTGTTCTACTGCATCTTTATATTAAGAGAAAAAATACATTAACAATGGAAACAGAGCTCTCTACTCTAATACTCTACTAATAATAATAATCAAGAGATTAGGTGAAAACATGACGTTTGCAGCTGTGAGAAATATATGAACACCAGGGCAACTAAACACAACTAAAATATATTTGTAAAAGCTTATTTTGTTGAAGAAACACATCCCAATTTTTGAAATGATATAAAATTGTAGCTCTTTTTAACCAACCACAGTTGGAATTATTTTTGCTACTTTTGGTCCAGACAAATGGAGAGCTTATTCCAATCCAACTGTTAGCTCCTGCCGCCAAATTCATTTCTCACTTCAACAAAGCTTTTTGGTAGGTATTAAAAAGTGTGGACCCTTAGAATCCTGACAGAATATTTTGTAACTGTGCTACTGGTCCAGATTTGATCCCAGTCATAGCATAGAAGACAAATTTTATCCTGTCTATGTGTGAATTCCGTCGGAGCTCATGAGGCGTAGATGTGAGAAAAATCACAAACAACCAAACAAAGAGAACATCCTGGATGTCAGATGACTGATCAGAATGAGTTTGCTGTTATCAGCAGGATGTTGAACAGGGGGCTAATGTCATTGTGTTTAATTCCCTCAGCTCCCCCGGGGGGCGCTGCAGTGAGTGATTAACAGTCAATGTCAGCCCGATGTAGATTTGTGTCATTAGAGCTTCCCGGGGAGAAATGAAACGCTTTTGTACCATTACGTCTCGTATTTACACTTCAGTAATTAGAAATAACAAAGGCAGATCCTCATCATTGCATCTCTTATTTGTGAGATTAATTGTGTTGTCACAGGAGTGTGGTGTCATGGGTGAACTCGGAAGCGGAAAATAAGCGCAGAAAACTGATTTGAATTGTCTGCGAAGCAATAGATAAAAATGGTGAAGCACATAATAATAATAAAAAACAAAGGTCTGGAAGGCTGTGGGTTTAAATCCTCCAGCTGCCAGGTTACCACTGAGCTACTCTGATCATAGCACCATCACGACCCACATGACTTCCATTGGACTCACCACTCACAGAAAGGCTCAGTATGGTAACTGGTAAGGAAGGGAAGTTGAAGATTTATCAATAATAGAATACATTATTATATATTAATAATGGTGATGCTGATGATTAAGAATAAAAAACAATAAAACTGACAGAAGCTCAACATAGACCTTACACA
Organism: Paraplagusia blochii; assembly: GCA_016785265.1. Lineage (NCBI taxonomy): Eukaryota > Metazoa > Chordata > Actinopteri > Pleuronectiformes > Cynoglossidae > Paraplagusia > Paraplagusia blochii. The sequence goes on along the minus strand of JAFBJS010000497.1, from coordinate 94,761 downwards.
AGAACTTCTCACTATAACATATTGAACAGTTTGACTTCTTCAGCCCAAAGGCAATCAACAGCAACCATCTCCAGACAACACTACACAACAATCCCACAAAGTCTGAGTGAGGGAGAGGGTTTATATACTGAAGGTACCAGGTGACACTAGTGAGACTAGTTATAAAGACACAGGTGACTGTGAGGACACTGATTAACCCACACAGGGGAAAGGGACAGACAGACTTCACAGATGCTTAAACAACAAATGAAAAATGAGATATTTCTGAGAATATTACTTAAAATACAGTACATGAAATAAAATCATATATAACACTTATATATATATATTAATTACACTTAAGTTGCAAGAAGAAAAAGGCAAAAATGAGGATCCACCGAAAATTAAGTGCTTAATTTTTAGGATAAATATGGTATGACTTTTCTCATGACTATATTTTGTGTTGGCATTTGTTTATGTGTCTTCTCACCGTTGATTACATTGAGCTGAGCTAATGCATATGCAAATTCTGTATTGAATAACATCAGAAAAAGTCTAAGAATACTTGCATTGTGCTGCTTGACGCCAGAAGATAACTACCGTAATCACAGAGCTGGTTGTGCTTTGTGGAGTGGGCAACACCAGGAGAACTTAATGCATTGCATTATCTCCAGAATACATTAGCTCTGTCCTCCACTTCCCTCTAAGTGACAGTGGAAATTATACATTTTTATGAGCGCATGAGAGGACAGGCAGAACAGTGAACAAGCAGGAATTACAGGGATGAATTTTCACACCACTTCAGATTAAAAGTTAATAGGGAGAGCTAAATGTGGGATGAAACGAGCCCCTGTTTGCCCGCAGCTCCCGTCAGCACAGAGGCAATTCGGAGTCGACCTCTTAAAGTGTGTGATTCACAGATCACGGCCGCTCGCTCCAGGACTTCTTTGATCATCCTGCTGCAGAATCGCACCGTGACAGAGCTAATCAGGGATGTTTTCCTGGGAACAACTGTCCACGTGAAGCTCTGTGAAGCAGCAGCTCTGTGGGAGAACCATGATGTTCTGATGACAACAACTGGAATGAGTTCAAGCCACGAATTAGGTCAAATTAATTCACCCTCCAGCTTTATTGTTTGAAATGTTTGCATGAGAAACTGCTAACAGGAAAAATAAATCAGTGACTGATTGTGTGTGATAAAAGCATGTTGAATTGGAGATGCCAAAATTTTGCTATAAAAGAATGTGATTCCCTTTCATTACCTGTGTTTATTGTCCATCTCTTCGAGGGTTGGTGACGGGAGTTTTTTGTTCCAAAGCAGGTCTGTGTACAGAGACAAATCACAGCGATAGAAATCGAGTAGGTCTGGATTGAAACATTTACCATATTTCCTTTGACTTAAGTTTAATATTTCTATTTTGTGTGTTAAAGTGCTAGGCTGCTGAAATGCTATGTCTTCCATGCACATTCAATGGTTCCTGTCCTTGGTGTGGAGTTGTGGAAGGTTAGAGCTGTGGCTCAGAATAAAAGCCCACCAACCTCACCAAGACCAAAACACTGGTAGATGTTCTTGTCCCATTTAATTATTCCATTCATTTATTCATCTTCAGCTGCTTGTCCGTTGCCGGGTCGCAGGGACAGCTGGCGCCACCCAAATCACATTGCACCATTTTGTAAGTCTTCCTGTGGGTTCTGTGGGTCAGGACAGTGCTGTGCTCAGAGCACAGTGGCAACCTGGCAGCTGGTGGATTCTAACCTGATGCCTTATGGACCCAAGTCTGCTTCCTTAACCGCTAGGCCACCACTGCTGACAAACCTAATTCTGTTTCCTTCTACCTGTAGAAGCTAAACTCTGCAAACTGAATTAGCTCATGTCTCCAAAAAGATTATTTTCTTCTTTCTTCAAAAACATGCAATCATGGCCCATTACTATTAATCAACTTCTTCTCCTTTCAGCTTGTCTTTTTCAGCACGTCAACATTGTCCTCTCTATCTCCTAAACCAGTGTCTCAACCTATTTTGCGCCACAGACCGGTTAAATGTCTTGTACTAATTTTACAGACTGGTCGTCAAGTTGTGGCCGATAAATACTCCTTAATATGAGCTCAACAAGGAAACTGCTTTTTAATATCTGCTCCTTCAAGCACATCAATGGTATAAACAGGTACAACGGAGGTGTTTCACTCATCAATTCAGGAAGAATGGTTTAACACATTACACACACTTTATATAATCTAATGTTTTTAGCCTAGCGTTGTCTTCATATCCTTCACAAAGAGTCTAAACTAGTTGCAGAGGCAATTCTGAAATAAATAAATTATCCTTCATCATTACTTCAAGGGACTAAGGCCACAGGCAAAAGTTACTGTGTAGGTGAGACCTGCCTTCCTGTTTACAAAGACAAATCAGAGGCACAAATCACAGCACCTGAAAGTTAAGATAAGATGTGTTTTTATTAACCCCCCCCCCAAAGGAAACAGCAGCGGCCAAGTCAGGGATAGAAGAGTAGATATTGGAGCTGTGGGTGTGATATCAACATGGAAATACCAAAAGGTTGCTTGAAGATAAGGAGTTGTTTAGATGGTGTCTGAGATTCCAGTTCCCTGTTGACATTGTGAGATTTGTCTGATAGGTTTTTGACAAATAAAAACCCAACGGTAACTGTGTCAACAGACGTACTTCTGTATAAATAATTATGTGTCAGATGAAGTGTGTTCCATTTGATCACTTTTAACTTTTTTTTCTTGCTAAATGTAACAGGGTGATATTTTACTGGCCCAGAGTCAATGTCTCAGTGTGGTATTGGTGCAGTCATTCAGGGTTCTCCTCCGAAGGAAGATCTAATCCCAGTTAGGTTAGCATTCAGCTACCAGTGGGCTTAAATATAGGGTTAAGTCAGAGGTTGTAACTCAAACACCACAGACCTCAGGCCCTGTCTGAGATTAATATACAAGTTAAAATGTCATTTTAAGGATTTTTTTTACATTCATTCATTCATTCATCTTTGTCTGCTTATCTGTTACCAGGTTGCGGGGCCAGCAGACCTGATGCCTAAAGACCTGAACCTAAAGACTTGTGAATCCATGTCTGATTCCTTAAACACTAGATCAGCATTGTTGGGATTTTGAGCAGTTCTCTATAAATGTTAATTTCTAAATATAAAGTTCCAGTAAGGCAGAATTAAAAAAAAACAAAACAAAAAAAAACAGAATTTAAATATTGAGAACATGTTGAAACATGTCCCTCTTCATTACCTCTCATTCAAACTAACTCGTCCAGAACTGAACGCAGTAGAAATAACACCAACATTTCTCTGATATAAATGACAGAGAGTGAACTCCTTCCAGTTGCAGCCACATTCCTCCCCGACACTCTTGGCTCTATTTCACTGTGGCACCACACACATCCAATCTGTCCTCCACTCTGGTGGACCTCTAATGTGTCCTCCAGACCTCAGGAGAAGCGATGACCCTTCATTGCACCAACGGCAACATTTCAGAGCAGCTTCTCTTCCTTCCACCTGCCTGAGTGACACAGCCAATGAGAGAGAGAGAGAAAGAGGAGGTCGTTTAAAATGTGCTGCTTCAACCTCACACTTAAACTGGTTCTTTTAGACGTGACCCTGGGTTCTTATTTATCTGAGTGCCCCCGGTCACTGGTCCACTGAACCACCTGAATGTACTGAGTGGAATGACTGCACTCAACAGCCACAGGCTCAACAGCGGTTCTGAAATTCAGCTACTGCAGAGTTGGAAGTAAACAAAGGTGGAGATCAAGTGGTTTGTGAAGGAGTCCCTCTTGGTCATGACTGATGGTGGTCCCTGATATATCAATGGTCATGGAGATTAAATCAAGAGTTAGAATCCTTAACAAACAAAAATGAAAAATATAAAAACAACCCAAATCCTTTTAATAAACCATTTAATCCAAATCACTGTATCTGCATCTTTTATAATCACGTTAACCCTTCAGACTTTTCAATTAAACACTTCTACATTATCTCTTAGGAGCAAAAAATAATGGTAAAAGAGAAAAAAATAATATTTGTCCTTTTCTACCATTTTGTCTTTTCTGTCAACTTTGCCATCTTTTTCTTATTGTCTGCTCTTTAAAATCTATTTGTCTTTCCCATGTTGTAGTTTAACCATCAGTGTCCTTAACTTCATTTTCTGCAGGATGTCCTTCTACTTCTAGTCCTCTCTGACATGCACTTATCCAGACAGAGTCACATGTTTGTCCTCAGGGTGTTGAGGTGACAATGCAACAAAACATGACTCATGGCTTCGCTGCAGACACAGTACATCCATAATTGATAAACAAACAGCAGTGTGAAAATGCAGAGACATTGTTTTTCTTTTTCTAGAGTCGGAGAGACGGAGTTCCAAAAAGGGGTTTTCTTAGTTCAGGAATTAAACTATTCTCTAATTACATACTCCTGTAATTACCGTACTCTGTTGGACATGGTGGTTAAGTCCACCAGCTGCTGAGTTAGTACTAAGGTGATCTAAGCATGACATCATCCCTGAGTGCATGGGTTGCTAATCACTGACGCTGAAGTATATATGGACAATAGCCAGGACGACATGTTGCTGGATTAAATGACGTATCTTAGAGTTCCAGTGTGAACTGACGCTGCTCACTTTGGTGTTGGGATAAAGCAGCGATCATATTTGGTTGAGTCTCAAACTCTCAAAGACTAGAATCAATGATCAGTGACTAGAAAACCTGTTTTTCACCACGCGGTCGTAGCGTAAACATATTCTTGGCATGTGATGGTGTTTTCACCGCATCGTTTTTCTATTAGACGTCGACTCCAGCAGAGATTTCTTCAGCCCATTCAGGGAGGAATCACATAAAAAAAAAAACTTTATTTGATGGCAGCAGCACAAATGCATCTCAAGTTTTTAAAAGCACCTGGGTCTGATGTGCCGACAGCGCGCTGAGCTAACTGTTGAAGTGTTGCTGCAGCAGGTGTTCTGTGGAAATGGGAGAAAAGCAAAGCTGGAATAAAATAATATGCAGTGAGTGGATAATAAAAGCCAGACGAGCTCATAAATTGAAGTGGCAGTTGTGTGCGATTTTGCCGAAATAGGACAAAGCCGTCCATGGACCGCAGCGTCTCAGCTGTGTGAAAATGAGAAGGACACAGTGAAAGGCTGGGAAAAGTCATTATACATGTCGTAATTAACATCTGGAGCTGAAGTAAGGATTTCATTAACTCTAAAACTGTCACCATCGTAGGGATTTCAAACACAGAGGATTCAGGGGTGATGTGAGGGGTGGTGGTGGGGGGCGTGGGGCGGAGTGGGGGGGGCGTCCACATTAAGCTCAGCCTGAAACACAGAGCGTCTTTGTATTAATAGATAAGGAAACGCAAGGCTCAGGGTAAAACGTATCATCCTCACTGTAAAGAGTCTAATGAGTTTCACCACTTGTGTGATGTATGTTTTGAATAAATCATTTTCTGCCACATTTTTCACTAAATGACTGAGTCGATATGACTCTTAAATCACGACTTCTGCAAAGTCCCGGCTGCTGTGGCCTGTAATTCACACAGATTAAATAAAGTGGATTCTGATTTATTAAAAAAAAAGATTGCCAGTGGAAATAAAAAAGTCTCACTTTTGTGGGTGTGTGTGTGTGTTTTTTTTTTTTACTTTTTCACATGTAGTCATGATCTACCAGGATTTAAAACCCTCATCATTAGGGTCAATCACACAGTTGAACAACAGTGACTCACAGCCATTAACCTGCTCATTGCAGTAAAACACAATTTATTCCCTTTTTCCTGCAAAGTGATGTAGAAATGTTACAATTTTCCATATTTTTTTAAGGTGGGATGGTTCTTATCATATAAAATCCTATTTAACTGCCCCAAAGTGCACATGACCAGAACTCAGATATTGTCAATAGGCAGGAATTCTGAAGACTGGCCAATCAGGACTGATGAATTCTCTGCAGAATAAGGATCGTCATCGTTCTCTTCTGAAAATGCTCACCTTAAGATCAAACCTGTAGATGGGGCAGTGACAGTTACATCGACTTGTGCCACAAATTCTACGGAGAGAAGGATTTCTTCTACCTCCTCGGTGACACCTGACTTGAAACTTAAACCTTCCTGAACCAAGTCTGCTTCCTTATTTAATAAAGTGCAGAGAACCCCACCACCTACCCTCCGCCTACGCTTCCCTGAATCTTGCAGTTATCTCATGACAGACTACATTTCTATCGTCTGGCTCCATGACTCGGGCCCTAATGGTTGCGTAAGAGTTACTATTAACTTTCCACCTGCAGCTTAAAGATAACCCGTTCAATTCAGGACCAGTTTTTGCTCTTGGCTTTTTTCCCAAACATACTCACTGGCTGTTACTTTTAATAACTTTAGATGGCGCCATACAGCTGCCTGCTGGTTAGAGAATAGGGTCAGTGATAAAGAAGGGAACTCTTGTTAAATAAATTACTAGATGAAATATCTGGACAGTTTTCTGTCTCACTGCAACACTGGTTGCTGCTACTTTAATAATATATACAGTTGAGGTTTTCAGTATTTGTGGGACTTTGTCGAAAACAGTGTTTCACAACTTTTTTTGGCCAAAACACATATATATTTCAGTAGAAAACACCCACAGCACATCACCGAAAGAATACACAAAGTATTTGTTGAAGAATATAATAATCTTTTAGTTCAAATTCACCCTCAGTTACTGATTAGTTGAAGCTTTGAGACTCAGGATTAAAGACTCCGTGTCATTTTGACAGGAGTCAGTGAACACATCACAGCCCTATGTTGCCCTATGTTGTCATGGAAGTGTCACCTGGATGCTGTGTGAACACAGTAAACACCATCTCATTTGAGGTGGCATTTGTCTTTGTTCCCCACTGACTTGGTCACATTTCCCCACTGTTTGCTTGTCGACTTCGTGACTTTGCTTGGTTTTATCAGCGTATGGATTTTGGTTCAGTTTCTGACAGTGATGTTTGTCCTCGGGGACTCCGTCCACTATGTGGACATGACCTCTTTGATTACAAGAGCGAGTAATACTCCAAAAACTGGGCTCCTGTTTTAATCTCTCAGTTCCTCTGGTTTTTCATCTGTTCTATGTACAAAATCCTTGACACTTTGCTGGTTGGTTGTTCTACTCTGTATGTGACCACACCTGTGGTCAAGAACAGTGGTCAACTGGTCTCACTCTGGGACCCACATTTTCCTGTGGTCATTAAGTCATGACCCACACTCATAGAATTCAAACCAAGCAAATTAATTTTTTTAAAAAAGCCTTTAAAATTCACAACTGTAACAACTGTTACAGAACAAAACTCTACCCTTTACCTGAGATGTATGTGCTGAACCCAAATGTTGCTTTAGCAAATCTATAAATAATGGTTTCCAGGGAGAAGCTACAAATTAGCTTAAACAATTCAATAATGGTCTTTGTAAAGTAAAGGGTCGTCCTTGGACTTACAGGCAAAAACCCTTTCTCATTCAATTATTTCAGGTTTAACAAAATGAAGACATCGTCATGTGGCCCAGAACTCTACGTACACGGCTATTGTCCGGTTACCAACCTTGACTCTGTCCTGGATGACCCAGAATCAACATCTAAAGTAATTAGATCTTTAAATATTGACCAAACGTCGTCAGCATAGAGTTATATGTCAGTTCTTGACTGAATAAATGTAAACAGTGGATGAAGGTGTAAATATTTCAACCCTGTGCTGTGGCCGCTACACCTGTCAATCAAAGTTAGGTTTTGTTTTGGTATTGAGACATTACCAACTCAGCCAGGAGCTGGAAACTCACTCTGACTGACAACACTGTGTTGGGACGGTCAGACGGAGAACACCAGGGGGTTGAAAAATGTCTCCAAAGCTCAGCGAAGACATTGGAATATTTAAAAGCCATGGAGACACGAGAAAAACAAACTACTTTCTTCACCAGGAAATTATTTGAATAAATGAATTATATATATATGCTTTTTTTTTAACAGTTGGGCAAAAGGGCTGGATGGTTGAAAGGGAAAACCACCAAAGAGGCAGCGACGGAATGATAAAAATAGGGGCAAAAGGGAAAAAAAAAATAAAAAATAATAAATAAAATAACTAAGAACAATAATTATTGAAGAAATCTATACATATATAAAGCAAACTGAAACAGGATCAAACAGGAAGAGACCCAGACAGTCTGTGAACAACGCAAGGCCAGGAAGAAAATGATGACAATAACAAAAAAAAAAACTAAACAAGTGAGGACAACAGTCAACATAAAAAAAACATAAATAAAGTATATCCTATTCATATTGTAGCAACAAAAGTATAATGAAAATAAAAGTAGAATAAAACTACAACACATCTTGATCCAGACAAACAGCATCATATAAATATATGATACAAATACATGAAAATAATGTTAAAAAAACAGCAGGTTTCAATGATCAAGATGAAAAAAAATTTCAACAAAATAATTCCAAAAAAGACAGAATTAATAAATGATACAAAAATCACACAAAACAAATAAATTGTGACAAAGAAACAGAAGCAGAAAAAGAAGAAATAACTGGGGAAATAGCAAGGAAAACAACAAGACTTTAATGAAAAAGGAAAAAATACAATTCTACTGTGACAAAACAAGAGACAACAAGGGGCTAAATGGAATAAAAAGAGTAAATAAAAAAAAATCAAAAAGGGAAACCAAAAGTAGACAAAGGTGTGAGGAACAAAAAAAGTCAAAAGACAAGAAACAATGTCTCTTCAATATAAACAAACATATAAAACAAAGTAAGATTCTCCTTGAATTACTTTGTCTTTCAATTAAACCGACTCGTTCACTGTGTCCTACGCTGAGTGTGAAACTCCGTCACCTCTGGCACTGGTTTCTGTCTCCATCTCCTGCTTTAGTGACGACAAGAAACAGACTTGACGGCTGCCACATTGTGCACAAATTGGGCGAAAATAGGAGTTGTTTGTGCAAATATGATGGCATGGCTCTGACAGATGGCAAGCTTCTCCTTCTACAGCAAATGAGGTGAAACAGTGCAGACAGAGTAAAAGTTGTCACGAGCATCAGATGCCACAGGGTTGGCAGCAAAATGGCCCACAGACATTTTTTGTTTAACACACTGCTGATTCCATCGCTTCTGTCTGTGCAGTTATTACCACACTTTGTATCTCGGCACCGATGGGTGCGGGACGGGGAAATGTGATTTGGTTTTATTTATGCTAAATTTGTCAAAGTAGCGTTGATCCGTGACATGAATCACTCCAGGTTTTCCATGGTTAGATGTAGTTAAGAAACTGTGCAATAAATATCTGAACTGTATCAGGAACCAAAACAAATGTAAAAATAGAACAAAAAAAAAAAAACAACAAGAGAAGGAAAATATGCAAAGAAGAAAATGAACAACAAATTATGAAGTAATGTAATTAAAAGTGCACAGTTCATTATAAACAGCAAAGTTTGTGGAAAAAAAAATCGAAATAGCAAATACAAGCAAAACAGAACACTGAGGACATGAAAAGGACAAAATAAGAAAAAAGATAAGAATAGCCAATAAAGACAAAAAATGGAAAAGAAGGAGGGCAAAGGTCTAAATAGACTTGGATAAAAAGCCTAAAGAGGACAATGAAACAACTTGCTGAGGGACACAAAGAGAAACAGGACAAAAATGACAAAAAGGACATAATAATAATTACAAGGTCAAAATAAGACGGTGTGACCGTGCACTGACACACAAGTAAAAAACTTTTACAGTGAAATACAGACCATGATTTTGGCCCAAACAGCTTTGACTGAAAGAGCAAATACATAACTGATGCCAGAATTCTATCCAAGCATCATAAATACAACCCAAGGTCTGACACTCATGGTCAACTCTTATACTACAGTTTTTTCTTTTGTTCACTGCACTACACTGCACCACCTTCATGTACTTTTTCACCACTTCTAACCTTCCAGAATAACATCAAATATTATTTTCTATTCCATAAATGCTAAAGGTGATTTTGTTTATTCAATTCTACACATATACATCAGGGTTGATAATGTGTTGCTGACTGAACCAAAGTGCTATAACCTTTATTATTATCAATGTTATTACTGTTATGATGCATCAGGTTCAGGTTGCAGTTTAAAAAAAAAGTATACAGAACACCAAAGCTTACTGACACTTCAAGGACATTAATATTAACTTTTGTGTTATATAAAAGTCATAGTTTCTCTCACACCTTTGATTAAGAAAATTGAAATTTTAAAGATATTTATGTTTGTCTTTAATTTATAGAAACTGTAACCGACTTATAAAAACGATTCCGTTTTTTTTTCCCCTCTGCTTCAGTAAAGTGCCTTAACACATATTTCCCCTTTAACCTCGTCTAATTAGATCCACATTAACTTTATACTTCACGCTGACAAACTGGTCAACAAGGTCAAAGTCATGTGACACGGGGTTCAACTCCGTGCTCCATGATGACACATTAACGACCGCGGTCACAGTATTAATCAGCTGTTCAGGCTGTGATGATATACAATTATGTATGGACTGGACCTCTGGACGCAGCCGCAGCTATTAATTGCGACGACTCTTGCTCTCATTACCACAGAGCTTCACAGCCACACATGACTTGCATGCACACAGTCGCATTATTGAGTTGGAGAAAGGCCTGACGCCAGAATGCTAATTAGTGGCCAATGTGCTCTTTAAACCATTATTGATGTTTAAGTAATCGTTGCTTAGCTTTGATTTTACCCCAGTCCAAAAAAAAAAAAAAAACGCTGCTGAGGAAGTTTTTTTTTTTTTTTTTTTTGCCACTCCATTGAACACGGACAAATCCCAATGAGCGACGAGCGTGAAGGAGTGAGTTATGCAAACCAGTAAGAAAACAAGTATAAATTTATGCAGCGGAGGGAAGTGGAGGCTTCTTATGGTTTTGTTTTTGTTTTTATGTCGAGATTCTTTGCTCACACTTTTAGCAGCACACAGACACAGACGGAATGTGATGTTCATGCAGGGTTTCCCCTTTTGGGCACACATCCCCAATGCTTTATGCAAATAACAGACATAAAGCAAAACTGACAGGGAAGAATCACAGGGCGGCAAGAATCAAAAGCCCCGCAGGCTTCTGTAACACATATTGATAATAAGGGATGAGCTACAGCTCTCACATGTTTGTGCTCTGTCTCTGGAGGGGTGAGGGAGGGTGAGGGAGGGGGGGCACAGAGGGTGGTTGCTGGTGCAGGCCTTTGCACAAAGCCTCAGGTTTCTTGCGGAACATTAGGGCTTACGTTCCTCTCGGTTTTTCGGTCTCCTTGTGGCATTTGACAAAAGCTTGCATGCAGCACAGGCTGATGAAATAGATGAAATTGTATATGCAAAGGATTTTCTGGGGCTGGAGGCTGAGTGGTGGGGGGGCATGTTTGCTGATTTCAACCTTAATTACATGCAGTATTCCTTTATCCAAGACCCTAGAACACGTGCCAATCCCAGGGGCCAAATCTGGCCCTTGGCGTCATTTTGTTGGGTGCAGGAGCTCATCAGTTGTGAACTAGAAATGATCCCCCTGTACATCGATCCTTTATTGTAGTGAAGCATCTGCTGCTGATACTGTTCTAGTGAATTGCAAGGGTTGGCAGTTCTGTTTACACCACACTTCAGGCTCCTGTGTCAGAACTGAGACCTAAAAAAAGACAAGGAAGAAGCAGGAAGTAGGAGATGTGCGGGGGCTCACAGTCCTCTCCGAGACACGATGGGAATATTGCTCAGCCAATACATTTCCTTGACAATATGTGTCATTCTATGCAGACACTGAATCTCCATCCAACTCTTATCTGAGTTGTTGTGCTGATGGTAGCTCCAGGAAGCCTCATTGAAAACGCTCAGGTTGAGTTTTCACTGCAAGGGTTCATATTATCCACAGAGCTGCTGTTATCAGTGTGGTTTTATCCTATGTATCTATGTTCATGCACTGTCCATTGTGACAGGCTGCAGTGAATCCACTCAGGAAACAGTTTTCAACTGTGCAATACGGCGCAATTGGGTCACAAGCGGCGACCAAGATTTAAAAATGTTTGATTTCAATCCGATTATTCAGCAGGGGGCGTTTGGGTGACGTTTAGGCGATAACTGCTTGTCGTTACTCTGTGTACGCTACAGGAGGCAAGACGCACAATTGAGCAAAAAAATGCACATGAACTCCAAAATAGTCGCTCTATTCATTCAGGCAAAACGGACAAATATTGTATCCACAGCTTTAGAGATACACAGACCTGGGAACGTCAAAAAAAAAAATTCACAATGATGAAAAATAACTAATAAAACCTTTTTATATTGAATCATTTTAAAAAATAAAATATTCAAACTGGCAGGTACAGACACTGTGGAGGCCACAACAAAGACAGAGTCTACTCCATGTTTCACAACAGGTGCAGTGTTTTTTCTTTGTGTTCTTCAGTTCTTGTCATTATGCATTGTGACAATTTCAGCTGTTGGCTTTTTATGATTGTCTTCAACAGTGGTGACTCTTTATTGACCAATCACAGTTCATGTAATCAGCTCTTTCAATTGGTCATCATTTTTCCAACAGCGTCTGTGAAGGTTGGCTACACTTCCATGTTATTCTGTTGCATCAAAATATAAAAGCAAATTCTCCTTTTCACATCCTGTTGATTGTGTTTTTTTCTTTTTTAAACAGCAGGTCACGAACAATGTCGCCCGTGTCTGTATGTCCTTCATTATGTCTTGGTCTGTGAATTCATACAGCTGTGTCTTTTATCACACATTTCATTTCTCTTATGTTTCCAGCTTTGGTTGTTCTGGATTCAAGCGAGTCAACATTTTCCATCTCCCCCTGTTCTCTCCATTTTCTACTCTGACTCCAACCACCTCCATGTCCTCCCTCACTGCATCCATCAATCTCCTCTTTGTCTCCTACCTGGTAGCTCCATCTCTAGGATCATTCTTCTACCAATGTTCCTCCTCTGAACATGTCCAAACCATCTCAATCTGTCTTCTCCAGCTTTTTCTCCAAACCTTCCTGTCTGTGTTGTCCCTCTAATCACCTCATTCCTGATCCTGTCCATCCTTGTCTCTCCTAAAGACAATCTCAGCATCATCTTTAACTCCTCCACCTCCAGCTCTGTCTCCTGTCTTCTGCCTATTGCTAGTGTCTAGATAATATATTTGATCCTGCAATAAAATACCTGTTGATTTTGTTTACTGAATACAACAAACTTCAACAAAGTTGTCAAAGTGACCAGACATAAAATCAAGCAACTCTTCCATGTCATTATCTTTGGACAATTGACGAACCAGTCCTCAGGATGGACGGGTGTCTCCAAAGCCTGTGAACTACGTCATGGAATATGTTCTGCTTATTGATATGGCACTCATGGATTATTGGCGTTTCATGGGGCCACTTTTATTGCCCCCCCCCCCTTCAATGCACTGCTGTGCCAGTTGACTGGCTGGTCATCATATTAAACCAGATCACAGGCAAAGACATCACAGAATGCCTTAAATATACAGAAGGAGCTGTAAAGAAGAGGAGTGTCTGAAGTGTAACATCATAAAAGCCCACCTCAGAATCTTTCTGAGAGCGCCACCTGCAGAGCAGATCAAATGTTCTCAGATATTAGCAGATACCTTCCTTCATCTCGCACAAAAACACACATGGCTCCAAATCAAAGAGCCAGGAGCAGGGTCTCGCATCTCAGATGAGAGGCAAAGAGCTCCTCCTGGACCTCCAGGAGAAGATCGGAATCCAAATGCTCTACGCTGTCTGTTTCATCAGTAGCAACTCCATATTTGGCACGTCACTCCTTTAGGCTTATATTTAGGGAGGAGAAAGATGGAGGACGCCCTCTCCCTCCTACAACTCTTTGGGCAGCAGTGCACAATATAATTCCTTCACGAGGAAAACATCAACAAAAGTCCAGTTATTTTCTCTCAGCCAGAGCTGCCTTTGCACGGCTGCTGCCCGGCTGTTTGATGCTGCCAGACATTCAGGCCTTAAGGATGGGAACTGTTCAAACCGAGGCAGCTCTGTAGCCACAGTCACTTTTCAGTCACTTTTGTTAAAAGAAACAAAGTGAATATTTTATGGTGGAGCAAAAATAAAAGCAAAAGTGAGTTAAAAAAGTTCTAAAAGAAGAATCATTTTTCCATCATTTTCACCATGCACGCACAGACAGATACATGTAAAAATGTTTAATGGCCTTTCTTCAATTCCTGCAAGGAGTTCAGTGTTGTGTTTAATTGCAAAAGCCCTGCAGTAAATAAATTCACCCAAATAAAAATCAAGATTCACTTGGATAAATGATGTTTTCCTCTTTTTAAAATCTGTCTTTTTAAAACAGCTCTTTCCAAGGTTAAAAAAACAACCAAACCAAATGTGCAGCCTCCACATCTCCACAGCTCCAGGGGCCATCAAGCCTCTCGGGCCCCTGCTTCAAGCCGTTCCCCATAATTTACTTGCAAATTTATTTGGCAATCACATAGAGGCTTTGCTTGTGGGGATGACATGCTCTGGAGGCAGCTGTGATGTTGTGATTGGATAATGTATCAACATACGTCACGACTGAAGCCTTGACTCATATTCTGCAGTTTGTTACTGTGAATAAGGTTGTGTTTGCAGAAATTAAACCCAAACCAAGGACTTTTAGGAAGCAGTGTCTGGGGTCAGAGCCAGGGATGGGAGAATATCTGTTTACTTTTTCTTAGAGCTTCTGTGCAAAAATAAGATATAAAACTGATCTGGTGATGTGACGTGTGCAATACATATTTATTTATTTATATTCAATTTTTTGCACACTGTTGTGACCCAATCATTGATCATTAATAAATGTTATTTTAGATCATTCATTGTTAAAAAACAGTAACTGAACCAGAAAAAATGGCCATGAACCCTAAGGAGCTTGATGTAAGACAAAAACCAAAAAAAGTCTCTGCAACTAAGGTCGAGACTCAACCTGTGGGAAAAAATGTCATAGATTTATTAGATATTAGTTCCATAGATGTGTCACTTTGCACCGTTCCAAACTGCAAACTACTGTGTGTGTTTTACAGCATTTTCATCAGACTGTACAAGCTGAGAGCTAAACCAACACTTATATAGATTGTGTTTCAGGATGGGAGTTTTACACAACTGTCACAGTTTCCAAGAAAAACCTTTACCACAGTAGAGACACTGAAGAAAAGCTTAGATGCAAGTTTGATTTTATGATTTTGCCGCAACTTTTCAGACAAATGATAATGATTTTGGCTGCGACTGAAGTGGTGATCTATCTGTCTGTCTGTCTGTCTATCTGTCTGTCTGTCTGTCTGTCTATCCATCTACTGGACAACAGAAACAACATTACCGTAACCACCGCTTAGGCTCATTTTCCAGGATTTTCCTACCTGGATTTATACACAGGGACATAAATCCATGTAGGCAAATCGCTTAAATACCTTAGATAATAAATAATTTTGGTCGGATCAATGCAGCATGAAATATTTACATGGTCCCATTACCACAAACTGTGACGAATACTTCCAATAAATAATGCAGACAAACAGACCGCCTGGATTCCTCCTGCAAATCAGTCTAATCTGATACTGGGGGACTATCTGAGGGTCAGATCTACCTCCCTTCCACAGTGTCCCACATTCCAATAAAAAGCCCAGGAGGACATTTAAAATTGAGGCCATCAGTCCTGAACGCGTGTAAAAGCCAGTTTCACACAGCACTGCACTACAAATAGGTACTTTGTCGTCGGTGAGTTGTGTTTTCTGGCAAACAGTGGGAATTCGCACTTCATCACAGCAGGATAAAGTGTGAATTTTTTTGCACAGCGCTTCCCTGATTCATCCTTTACAACCCTTAATGGAGACTTCTGGGAATATCAACACCCTAAAATAAGGAGACCAGTTGCTTTTCCCAAAGGAGAAAAGCTTATTTCTTTTGCTGATTCATGAATAATGGATGGAGTTGCTGCATAATCCCAGGGCGATAACAAACCTGATCAGTGCTGAAGGAAATCGCTGGAAATAGAAGCAAGAAAACAAAAGAAGAAGAGGTGAGAATGACCTCTTTGAGTGGATCTAAAGCACAATAATATTCAAAAAAATAAAAGTCAGTCCCTCTCTCTGATTTCCAGACACACACACCGACACACTCACCATCACTGTCAATAGCGTTCACCTTGACAAAGTGGGCTTTACCTGGACCCAGAGGTCCAGTGGCTTATGCTTGGAATTACCATGGCAACAGTGACAAACCTCTTGCATAGACAGATATCTCAACATCTCTCAGGTAAGTTATTATATTACAGAGGCTGACGGGACTAAAACACATCTATTTTCAAAGACGGCTTCTTAGGGGATTGTGTTAAGGAGCTGAATAACAAGCAGTTCTGGGAGCAGCAGCGGCAGCAGCTGTAAAGCAACTGCTCCCCCACATGACAGCAGGCGGCACTGCACACCTCCACGCACGACGCCCACCCTCCCACCTCCCATGAGTGAAGAAAGAAGTGCTGGCTGTCTCAGAGGCCACACGCCTACGCATCAGATGTAATTCAGCAGCTTGTAGTGCACACTGTGCACCGCATACCCTCGCACAAACACACACTCACACAAAAAGACTCACCCACACAGACAAATCGACGCATGTTGCTCATGTCCACAAGAATACTTTAGAAAAGACATCATCATCATCATCATCATCACCATCATCTGCGAGAAATCACTCTTCCTCCCCGTCTCCTCTGATTTCCATTAACCATTGTCTGAGCTGCCTTTTCAACCAGTCTCTGACTGAATACTTGTTGATACAATGGCCTGCAGTTTCCTGCTGACAATTTTGAAAGATCTTAATGTCCAACTGTCAGTGAGATAACACACACATTACGATGTTGCACAGACAGAATTCTGTTCATAGAGAAGTCGCTGGTTCCAACCATCAGCTTCAAATTGCAGCCCTTAACTTTTCAAAGCACAACAATAATTTTTTTTTTGTAACTTGAGTTCTTGGACAGCTGTGGAGGACTATTGATTGAGAAAGGTTTTTGGTTTGAATCCACCAGCTTCCAGGTGCTCTTGGCACCACCAGCAAGAAAGCTCACACTTTGGTAGAGTGTGATTTGGGTTAAAGTAGGAAAAACTGCTGCCCCTGCAACCTGGTGACGGCTGAGAGGATGAAAATGAATGAATGAACTTAAAAACTGACACTCTCTATTTGCCTTTTTATAATATTAAGTTCTGAGTTGACAAATTAAAAAGAATGATAGAAAAATCTAATGATTCTAGTATTCACTGCTACCTCACACAGCTTCACTTAATTGTTTCCCTTTTCTAATGAAATTCTTCTGAAGGACAGAATTGCATTAACAAGTTGAACAAAGACATTCTTTTGTTCCAACAGACAGATGTGCTAGGAATTTCTGTCAGCACTGAAGGCAACCCTAAATTTCCCATAAGGCATTTTGACATGTGGCGCAGAGAAAAGAACTGGCATGAATATTAAAATAAATGAGAGTTTAATTTCATTTGGCTGCCTGGGTTTTAGGGCCCCCTGGCAAATGTCACGCTGCTGTGCTCATTAGGGCACAAGGTGCAAAAACGGTTAGAGATACAGCATTAAAACATAGATGGGAGTCCAACCTTGATCTGTCCGTGCAGATAATACTTTTAGGTTTCTTCAGGTTTCATCATTTTCCATCCATTACTTTTATATATGCATTGTTTTAAAGGTAAATATGACGTTATGTCTTGATGATTTGAAAGGAAACTAAATTATTATATATTATCTAAATTATTAAATGTATAATTTGTTTTTTTTTTGTTGTTGTTTCTGTTGTGTCATCTGTGCTGTTTGACAATTTCCCTCTAAATTAGAATCTTGTATCTCTGGTAATTGCTGTGTAAACTGACAAAGACCCTGTTTCTGCTTTTTTTTAACACAAACACGACAACATGCTGTAACAATAATTATCCAAATGACTTGTGAAGTGTTGAACATATATTCTCTGCTTAAACTATCTACAGACTCGGATGTTAAAGTGATGCCAACAAGCGCCTTTGGTTTCCAGAAAAACCAAGAACAACAACATCGGAACTTGATGATTGAGTTTGGTGTCGGCAGCTCAGAGAAGAGGGAACTCAGTGACTTTGGCTCTGACAAACTGAGCAGAATGCCGATGCCCTTTTCCTCTCACTTATTCCCTACTCCCCTGTGTATCTGGCCAGAAAAGGTCGCATCATCGTTTTGCAAAAGTCAAGCTGTCTCTCAATGTTGTCGTTCTCCTGAAAACAGCAAGACTTACATTGGTCATGATGTAATTCAGCTTTAGTTTTTCAGATGTTCAATGTGCTTTACTGATATTATCATGCAGCTTATGTAAGACACGTGTTTCACCGAAAGTTGAACTACAGGACATCACCATGACTTTACGTTTAATCATCACCATGACTTTACATTTAATGCAGGAACCAAGAAAACGCCAATGAGGAGAGAGAGTTAAATGTAACGTATATAATCTGATGATCTGGGGATGTTAAAGAGAAGATTCACTCTGGTCTGGGTTTCCTCCAGACTTGATTCCATCTGCAACTGAATCAGTGTCAGCAGAGACTTCTTCACTCATCAACACTGAAACAACTACCATAGTAAAAGTAAACATTTAGATTCCATCGAGTACATGATCAAATTCAGCCTCATTGGATAAAGAAAAAAATCCATCTAGGATGTTTTCTACTGCAATAACCATAGGTGGCGCTGCAGTAGAAACCATCTTGGATGGATGGCCACCTTGGTTATTGCAGTAGAAGGTCTAATAAGCAGTTGTTTCCCTTTTTACTCCCTATTTCCCTTTTATAATATTATTACCTCTAAATGGGAACAAAACAAAAGAACCTAATTGTTTGTTTCACTAAGGAAAAAAAATCTCTAACTTAGTTTAATGCTAACTTTGTACACTTATTAGGAAACCACCCAGAATAACCTCGTTGTTCTTAGGAAGGCTGTGACCGGAAAGATTTCTGAGTTCGTTGCAAGACACTGATTTTCTAAATGTGTTTATTTACCACGAACTGAACATTGGTCGTCAATGAAAACACTTTTGGCAAATCACTGGATTACTCTCCAGGTTGAAACAGGTTGCAAATCGCCACCAAAATGCATCAAATTGGTTGATATTGACGTGAGAAATCCGACCTACATTGTGTCTAATATAGGAGCCTGAATATTGCTGCGAGGAAACGATCTGTGAACCACTCAGTGCTTGCATTTCAATAAGCTGTGTAATGTACTCTGGATGTTTACGGCCACTTGTTACACAGCTAATTATACCAGCCTTTCCTGCTCAGCATTTCCAAGGCGGCTGTGATCAATGGATTTATCAGGACGACATCCCACTTTGACCAGGGGGCTAAACAAAACAACAGAATGGCTAATGTCAGTGCGTGCTTCTCTCTCGCTTCTCACTATTGATCACTCTTTACCCAGAGTGCTCTGAGGGAACTCACTTCGCTCTCCCTTGTTCTGTGATCGAGTGTTGAAATGTGAAAACACAATGCCTGCCAGCCTCCTGCTATAATCAGTTTATATGTTGTACAAATTAGACGGGACATGGCATCTGTCTCCTTAGAGCCCTGTCTGTCTGCCCTGCAGCTCACAGCCATGAAACGCTGTTCATGTGAGTTCAGTGCGGGGAGAGTCGGAGTACAAGGGGAAGGGGGCCACCTGGGGGTGGTTTGCATGTCAAACTCCCTCCACTGAGATTAAATAACATGTAACAAGCGTAACATTTGCTTTACGCCATCGTGGAAAAATGAAATAACACAGAATTACACACTGTTAGGACACTGACCTGAAGGAGACAACGACAAACCTCTCATCCTTGAAATAACTATTGGATTTTAAGACACGGTCGTGTGCAAACATCCTGATTCTTGCAGCATGTAAACAACAGCCTTATCTGAATACATAGCATTGAATCAGGCAATGGTTTTACAAGCAAATCACTGAAGCTTATTTACAGGCGCAGCATCAGTCTTTACATGGACATGGACAATTCAGGGATTCAGTATTTTCAGTTTTAGTGAATACACAAAAGGTGTTGACACAGCAATAAACCCTGATTATCAGGGTTAGGGTTGGGAATTGTGGAATTGTGTTCCTGATTTTTGATTACTTGCGAAATTTTTCTTTCTCAAGAGAAAAACTTATGCAATCAAAGAAAAGGAAAGCTGCATTTACAACAGGTTGTTTCTCTGCACTAAGACCTGCTGCATATTGTGCAGGTAGCAGCTCAATCATGAAGTAACAAAGCCCTTGAAACTGCTTTACAATCTGGAGACCAAGCTGCAAATAAGGTTGCACAGACAATGGCTTATTGTTAGTATTGTTGAGGATCACGGCTCCTAATGATACAAAATCATTTATAACTGTGAGGGTTTGATGTGATTTTACTCAGATATGTATTAGACAATCATTTCAAGTTCTGTTTCTATGTGTTATTATTATCACCCAGCTGGAAACTGATCAGAGAGCAGCACACACTACTTTAAAAAAGGCCAAAACAAAGATTTCCTGCATCACTACACACATTTTTCTAAGATGAAAGAATGTCAAATGTTAAATCTCACTTTTTTTATAATCAAAACTGAATAATAATAGTTCTATGTATTTGTTATTCAGCTCAAAGTTCTATTAAATACACATTTTCATCATCATATTTAAAGGGTTTACACTGACACTTCTGACTTTTAGCCGTAATCTTCAGAGTCTTTGTTATTGTTGTATTGATGGGGAAAATATTGATGCTTCCAAAACAGGTTCTCCTCCGCCCTCACATCCACTGAGATAATGCATGGTTTTAAAACTCAACATCTTGCAGTGGCTCAACATTTCCTGTTCTCGTCTGTGTTGGTGTGTGAAATGTAAATGACGCTTTCCACAACAGATATTTATGAATGAACACATAGGATCAAAGAAATCTGTAAGAAATTCAATATATATAAATATATTCAATGCTGCTTCTGTTTAACCCCCTCTGGTCAAAACATGAATCGACATTGACGCAGTAGTGAGCGAGAGAAACAACAATGACATCAAACCTGATGGTTGTTTCAAACTAAGGTTTAAATATTGACAGGGTTTGTAAGGAGAGCCCGGTGCTATAGTTGAGAAGGTACACCTAAAAAAAAAAACAGCCAAAAATGATAAACGGGACGGATGGATTTCCAGCAGTATTTCTGAAGCACAGGGAGATGCATTTTTAATCAGTGTCGGGATGCAGGCTTTTTTCTTCAGCCCTCAGCTGGTGGTAATAATTTCTGACTTTCATGGCTTTACAACTAGATTCTCAATTTGAAGAAAATATTTCAATTCAATTTGTGGTCAATGGGGAGTCAAAGTGACCATTTAGTGAACGTCCAATTTTTGTTTGTATTTGATGAAGGTTGGAGAAAAGAAGTGCAAGAAAAAATGAAGACAAAGTTTGTTTGGAGCTCAAGAAGAGGAGACAGCCTTGTCAGGTTCACCTGATGCCAGGTGGAGTCAATAAATATTGATCTGGACTGAAGGTTGGCCGGTAAGACACGTGACATGTGACATGTTTTTGAAGGACACGCACATTCAGCAGGTGCTTTTATCTTGTGTCATGGAACACAGATCACTTCTAACGCAATGCATTTCATATGTCACCAAAAGATTGACTTGGTGAGAGTTCACTCTACATCGCAACATCATCAACACTAAACAAGTGACCACATGCTAAACTGCAGACACAGTCTCATCATTCTCCTTAAGCTGAAAGAGACCAGCAATAATCTGGGTGAAAACATTTTCATCATCAAATTGATTTTGTTTTATTTTCTCATTCAAGTCTACACTTTTAAAACCAACCCTAAAACTTTTTGATCTTTACCTTCAGGTGAACTTGTCTCGTTACATAAGGGTATAGAGTTACGACTGGACCGGGGTGTGATAGGGAACACTGTCAAATGTTTTCATCCTCCCTGGCCTCAGCATCTGTTCCAAGAATCCCAATCACTATTTTATCCCTTCTTCCTCTTCCTGAAGGAGGATATCCAATTTTCTTTTCTGTAAATAGTTTGTCCTCCATCTTTCCGAGGAGACTTCAGAAATCCCAGATGATGATAATGCATGTTCCCTCGATCCTTGATCACAGTTCTGTACCCCCTGAAACTGAGCCGTCAAAAATGTGTGCAATTCACCAACGCACATTCACTTCATCCAGGCCGATTTGATTGTTGCCTGTCAGAAGCATATCTGTTATGAGTCTGACAGGATCAGGAGTTCAACTCCGACACTGATCTCAGTGTTTTGGATGAATCACGTTACAGCGTGTGGTGAGTAATGCTCTCATCCTCACACTCAATTCAGATCTCCTGCAAAATGACAAGTACATGTAGGGAAAGTATTGATGTGATTCCTCCTAATGGCCCTTTTAGCGTACCTTCACTTCTTTCCCTTCTCATCTGTCACACACAGTCACATTCTGCTGCTGTTATTTTTTTTTTTTCAACACACCCACATATCCTTCCCTCTCTACTCCAGTCTCTCTTCTGTGCTTTCAATTTCACTTTTTCCCATTTCTTTTCCTTCCTCACTTAGTTCCACATTTGACAGTTTCCCCTCTTGATCTAAAGGCAAGATTTGATCTTTGATCAGATACATTTTATCTACGTGACCTTGAAACATCCTTCTCAGGAGGCTATAAGAAGTGGAGGTTTGGTCGATTCCACCCTCCTCAGTATGTGCCTCAGGACTTTAACTGCTGTAAGCCAAGGTTAGATAAATATAATTATAACTTATTTACGCAGGCCATATCTTTCTAGGAGATTTTTACCTTTTTCCCTGGCAGTCTCTTTATTGCGATATAATGATTATATCTTTTATTTTTTTTAGTTTTGTCTTTATGGAATTTTTAAAGACACTAGCATTAGGCTGAAGACAGGAGACAGAGCTGGATGTCTCTCTTTAGGAGAGACAAGGATGGACAGGATCAGGAATGAGACACAGACAGGAAGGTTTGGAGAAAAAGCTAGAGAAGACAGATTGAGAGGGTTTGGACATGTCCAGAGCAGGGACAGTGGAGACATTGGTAGAAGAATGATCCTAGAGATGGAGCTACTAGGTAGGAGACAAAGAGGAGATTGATGGATGCAGTGAGGGAGGACATGGAGGTAGTTGGAGTCAGAGTAGAAGATGCAGAGGACAGGGGGAGATGGAAAATGTTGACTGGCTGTGGCAACACCTAAAAACGGAACACAAGGAGACGGATAAGTCTTCATGGAATTATTTCTTCCTCATTTTGTCAACATAAGGTCTGTAAAAAGACCCTGATGGTTCCTGAAACATCTGAATTTAGCCACTGGACAAAAAAATGGAAAAAAAAACACTGAAAAAACCAATGCAATTTTGTCCATTTCACTCAATAAATATGTTTTTAACCTGTACAGTACGTTCACCTGCCTTTAAAAACCAACATCAGGTGTTTGTTTATTGCTTGCTATCCCACAGTGAAGAGCACTTTTAGCTCACAGAGCCATCATGTGTCGGGCTTATTTTCATAAGGAAATCAAAAATATAGCTGATTAGGGCAAAATTAGACCAACTGTGCCGAGGTTTGGGGTAAAGAAGCAGTTCACGGCACCACATGTACGTCAAGATCTCATGGCCTTGTATCAACTGCTAATAGTGGAAGGCTTCTAAACCTCTCACCCCAGATTTAGTAGTGCACGTGTGAGCTGAGAGGATGAGTCAATAAAGATAACCTCCTTTATCTAAACTGCCCTTTAATTTCTTTAAGATTCTCACCATGGCTGAAATTTCCCCCAAAGCCACGAGCAGACACTTAAGTTTCCCCCAAAACTCAGACTAATGAAAGTGCTTATGTTGAGTCAGCTGCTGCCTCTGAGGTTAGTAAGTCAGGATTTATGAAGTGTTTAACAGTCTGCACTCACACCAACACACTGCATGGAGTCTCTGTGCTCCATTATTGCATCATGTAAGTAATGACAAGACGTATATTTGTTCTGGACTGGCTGGACACTGCTGTAAAGACTCCAGTTGGTACTGATAATGAGCGGGACACATGTCTCCATAAATGTTGTGACAGAAGTTCTTCATTACCAGGTGAACTGGCCAAAGATGAGACTCTGTTATTAACAATACTGTGGAATGATTCAAGGTCTTAAAATAAATCGCTGCGCATCAACTTAATAATACAATCTTTTTCTGTGTTGTTCATATTATCTGAATATTAAATTCTAACTGCACACAAACCACATCTGCCGTCTTGTTTTGCTGTTTGCTTTTCTATTTAACTCTTTGACATGAAAACCCTGACATCATTCAAAAATGTGTTTGCTGTTATTATTTTAGCAATAATAATTTCACAAACATTGTTACTTTGCCACAATCCCGACACTGTCTACTCCTCCACCACCCAACCACTTAAGGTGATGCATAATCATAAGAACCAACAGAGGAGTAAGGAAACTTTTGCTGACATGCTGGAAATGAAAAGCAGGAGCAAAAATGGTGGAGAAGTGAGATGGAGAAGGTCCATGGGAAATTAAACACCGACTGTAGAGGGAGTAGAAGAATTACACTCCAGGGACGCTGCTGTAGGCGAGCAAGCAACAAACTGGCTGTAGTATTTTTATTTATTTTTACAGTAGGGCTGTACAACAGTCTGCAGACATATTCTGGTCATACACTACCGACATTAAAACCTCCATCAGAGATTGAGATTTTCCACGATACATTTCTATATTATAACTTCAATGAATGTTATGTCAGCAGTTCAGCATATGTTTCTCAGAGGGTTATTGCTCTTGTTGTAATACTAAAGACTATAATTTATATAGGTTTTAATTCAATAAATGCATGCAATTATTTAATTATGTAGGTTTTATAGATTTATTTTAGTTAATCAAGAGTTGTTACTCAGTTATCTAATAGGCAGCGGTAAGGAGACAGATCCAGGGGGCGACATGTAGAGATAACATCGACACAACGTTTAGGAAAGAGCCCCTGGAGTGGAGGTCACCCACTTGGTGCCTGGGTGCACCTGGTAGCCCCCATGGTCTACCTAAGGCGCCTGCGGGCTGTGTTTCAAATAACAAAACTGGTCCAAAATCATTTGATAATTTCAAGAGTTAAACGTTAAACGTTGAAAACAACTTGAAAATAGTTGTTTTCTGTATATTTATATATTGTTTTACATTTATGTGGAGTGAATAAATACAAACATATTTATATATTAAACATGCATAAATATATATTTTTTTCATTATAAGTTAATTTGTGCACAATTATACTAGTTGAAAGTTTTTATTCGGACTTTAAAAACCCGCCCACAGGTATGATGGGTAACATGGCCAATATCTACGAGCGTCGCGCAGTACTTCCGCCGAATGACGGAAGTAACACGGAAGCCGAGGACGTCGACCGAATTCGTGACTTACACAAATAAAGTTAAGGTGAGACTGTGGTGAATGACGTCCCACTGCCGGGACAGACGGTAAGACGTCAGCACTTTGACGATTATTAAACAAAACTTATTGTTGAGAATGTGTGTACATATATCTTTATATACATATTGTCGTTAACATCGCCACTATCTATGTCCAGAGTCAATGTCATGTGGATCTTATTTTAGGTTATAACCTGTTTATAAATGGTTATCAGTGTTTTACTGCAAAGGTTAAACGTTTTATTTTATTATATGCGTTTAAAATGACAAAAAAAGAAGGTTGGTTAAATTTATAGCAGTTATATATACCAGCAATGTATCGTTTTACAACTACTATAAAAATGAATCATTGCGCCTCTGTTACAGGTGCTGTTTGTGTTTGTGCGGAGTTATTTTTATCTGTTTGTTGTTGTGTGTGTTTAGTTGATTCATTGTTGGTGTAAGTGATAGAATATAATACCATACAACCTAATGCCATTGAATAAAGCAGCATCGTTCTACAGCAGGTGCCATTTATTACAGTACATTTCAGTTGGAAAATACTGCTGTGTTTTTTTTCCTGTTCTGTGTGTGATTCTTGTGTTACAATGATGAACTCTGTGGTGTTTTACACAGAATGTCAGCAGTTTTGGTCTGTACCACTAAGGAGTTGCCCAGGAACTAATATCCCCACAAGGTGGAAATGCTGACTGCCTCTATGGTCCACAGCAGCGTGGTTTCCCTTTATATTTGAGTTTGCAGTCCTAAACTTTATTTTATTTCTTAATCACTCTGCTGTATTTTGTCCCAGACAACATGGCGTTTCTGCTAATACCATCAACTTGGATGCTTTTGCTGCTGCTGTTGTGTGAGGTGTATGGCTTCAATTCTCAGACGGACAGCCGGCCCAATTTTGTCCTGATAATGGTGGATGACCTGGGAATTGGAGACCTGGGCTGCTATGGCAATAACACAGTGAAGTAAAACACTTTGGCACTGTTTTTATTTGTTTTGTTTTTCCACCATTGGTCATTTTGTTTTTGTGAAAACTGCCACTAACAGAAGACTTTTCTCATCAAATTGTTTTTTTTTTTCACAAGCCTAAAAAGGGCCATACAAAATAATTTGGCAGGCCGTATTTGGTACCCCGGGCCTCAAGTTTGACACACATAATCTAAACCATTGACAACATTTAGCAAGCTACTTTTTTTTCTCCAGCAAACGCTTCAATTCCTTAAAAGCTTAAAGTGCTGTTTTTCCTCCGTTGACATTCGTAGAGAAAGATTTAAGAATGAGAAAAACCAACAGCAGTAATATTTTTTAACATTTTCACAGCCACAAGAAGATTTGAAATCATCCCAACCTTTTCTGATGAATTGCTCCTCTGCAGGACGCCAAATATTGATCAGCTGGCTCAGGACGGCGTCAAGCTCACGCATCACATCGCTGCAGCAAACCTCTGCACCCCCAGCAGGGCAGCATTCCTCACCGGACGTTACCCAATACGATCAGGCCTGTACAAACACACAAATGTAAATACATGACAGCACTTTTTTCATTGTACAGATCACGCCCAAACAAACGAGACTGCATTCTGAGATGATTGATTTATTACAATAATAGTAGTAATTTCTCAATGATGTTCTTTCCATCAGGTATTGTAAACCGGGTACCACCAGGCGTTTTTATCTTTACCGCAGCAAGTGGAGGTCTGACTGACCAAGAGGTCACCTTTGCCAAGCTTGTTAAAGAACAAGGCTATGAAACAGCTCTCATAGGTTTGTCATAACTGTTTATCTTTGTTTTTTGCTGAATGTAAACTTGAAATCTTTGTTTAAATCTGTAATTTGTCACTAATTAGAGAAATGAATTGCTAATTTGACATGCCATGTAAAAGAGCAAAAAGAAGTTCTCTTTATCGGTATATCTATCTATCAATGTTATATCAATGTGAGGGCAGATAAAAACGAAAATATTCATAGCTAGTTTGTCAAAAGCCTTGTTAGTCGGGTTAAGCTGTGTTTGTGTTGTTTGTCAATTCTGCTGTGCATGTGTCTTGATGCTGTAAAGCAGTGGTGTCAAACTCAATTTCACAGTGGGCCACAATTAAAAACTGGCATAATATCACGGGCCAGACTAAATATTTATTGAAAAATAAAATGTAAATATTTCCACATCTACAGATATTAAATGCAAAGGCCAAATTTGGCCCCCGGGCCTGAGTTTGATGCCTTTGCTGTAAAGTATTCTTGTCTGTCTCAGGAAAATGGCATCTGGGACTTAACTGTGAACGCAGTGACGATCATTGTCATCACCCTGGCGTCCATGGCTTCAACTACTTCTTGGGTGTCCCCCTGACTAACCTGAGGGACTGTCAACCAGGACATGGCACTGTTTTTGTTGTACATAAGTTCCTACCATACAGGGAGATAGCAGTTGTCTTGGCCACTGCTGTTTTCCTCCACTACTTTGGAATCATCATTATTCCCATAGAGCTCACCCTGGGCCTGCTGTTTCTGCTGCTCCTGGGCACTGGGCTGATCCTGGGCTTCATCACTATAGTCCCTTATTTGAACTGTGTTCTCATGAGGAACCACAGAGTTGTGGAACAGCCCTTCAACTCTGAGAACCTGACGCAGAGAATGACTCAAGAGGCAGCTGGATTCATAGAGAGGTGGATTTCAAGACATGAAATAATCCTCTGTTACTGTAGTGATTATATATTATTTGACATTCTGCATTTTTTTTTTTGTTTGTTTGTTTCCAACAGGAACTCAGCGAAACCATTTCTGCTCTTTCTTTCATTCCTCCAAGTCCACACAGCTTTGTTTGCCTCTGTTGGATTCAAGGGAACGAGTCAGCACGGAATCTACGGAGACGCAATCCATGAGGTGGACTGGAGTGTCGGTAATGACAATGCCAATGTTCTCCCTTTCATTGTTGTTTCATTAAAACAAAACAAAAATCTGAACCAGAGCATCACCAACAGCACTTTGGTCCTGAGGTTTTTACTTCTAAAATTTTACAATTCCTGTTGAGTTTTAGGCTACAAATTAAAATTCCATCTGTGTGTAAGAAACAGTCAGTCTTTCCTTATAATACAATCTAAAGTCTGATCATAGGCATTAATTACATTGTTGTTTGTTTGGTTGGATAAATAGCTCATTTTCATTCCAGTCTAATTGCTGCTTACATTCAAAGAGTCCATGTGATCCCGCCCCACAGTGGACTGAACATAGGGGGTTGTTTTCCTAATGAACGTGTAATTACTCCAGTTATTTTAGCTCAAGGTGTGTAGCGTCAGCACAAAGAAGTAGAGAAAGCAATAATTGCTCTGTCTCTGCCAGCTGAATGATCTGTCTTTTTTTCTGGCTCCACTTTTTTTGCCAAGAAGCCTTTTTGATCTGGACCTTGTGGTCAGGATGCTTAAGAGAAAATACAATAGCGTGTAATAAAATTTTACTGACCATTTGTCCCGGTGTGTCTTTTTTTTTTACTTGCGACTGCGATGCAAATATTTTATGATCACACCCTAAACGCTTCCCTAGCATATACAGTTTTATTTCTTAATCATTAAGGGCACAGAGCTCAGAGAGTGGGAGTGTCGAAGATGTACACTCATCATTTTAATTAGATTCTTTTTTTAAAGTTGCAGCCACTTTGGATATTAAGTTTTGCTCATTTTTACTGTAGAAAATGACTTGGATCTGTTTGATTATCTCTGATTGTTTTGTCTGATCATCTTCTTCATCACATGCCAGATATGATGAAGGAGGGTGGGCACAGAACTGGATCGCAGCCTGGCCAGTCAAGAACTCTTTTTAGGAAATGGCTTGTTTCTCTTCTTGGACAGTGCTGTGATATTTAAAAATATTAGTGGTACCTTTTTACTTGGACTAGATATGATTACACTGTGGGCAGATTTGGGCCCCGGGCCTGAGTTTGGCACCTGTGCTCTAAGGCTTTTCTGGTGCTGAACATGTATTTATTTCCTATCTGCTCTCAGGTCACATCCTGAAGACCTTGGACCGACTGAATCTGAGGGAAAACACACTGGTTTACTTTACCTCAGACCAGGGGGCTCATCTGGAGGAAACCCCCAGTGGATCCAATGGAATTTATAAAGGTAAACCTGAATTATCCAACTGCATGTATATAATTCATTATTCACAAATACTGTAGGTATAGCAGCATTTTTTTGGAGGAAAAAGATCCTGATGCTGAGATGCATAACTTTTATTGAACATACAGTACATACCCATTTAATGTTTTATATTTTTTCTGAATATGGGCAGGATGTGATTAAAGATTTACATGGACTGAATGTAAACAGTACATTGAGGAGCAACAACACACAGTAAATATAAGCAGCTTTATGCAACTGGAGGCCACAAAGATCCATTTAAATTCTTTAACATC
Organism: Paraplagusia blochii; assembly: GCA_016785265.1. NCBI lineage: Eukaryota > Metazoa > Chordata > Actinopteri > Pleuronectiformes > Cynoglossidae > Paraplagusia > Paraplagusia blochii. The sequence continues at coordinate 64,907 of JAFBJS010000497.1, read as the reverse complement.
CCTTTGATAGGAGGCAACAAAATAAAAGTGAAGGTTAGTATTTTCAATAGAACTTCAGTGTCCTTTTTATGAAGTCACTCCAAGGTCAATCTAGTGTGTGTGTGTTTGTGCCAACACTGTACAGCCCTACTATTTTATTATTTTTAACATGCTTGCATACTTGATATTTTACACCATGGCATGCACGATACTCATGTTATAGATCTAGTATTTTAAAAAGATTTTAGAGCAGGGAGCATAAGGGCCAACATCCACAATATCATTTCACCGAAGGGCAGTGTCAGCTGTCAGTGTTCAATACAAAAAATATAAATATATATATAAAGATATAAAGAACTATAGGATTTACCATAAAATGTGGCGAACAAATCTATAAAATATCATTATAAATTGAACTTACACTTCAAGGTGGGGGCCGCAAAATATCGTTCTCCGACCCGCAAATGGGCCACGGGCCGCAAGTTTGAGACGCCTGATTTAGGGGAAGGGGGCGACTAAACTGTAGCCAAGTATGCAGAAAAATCAAAAGACTATATTTAGAATTAAACATTCAGGAAGACCTTTCAAGAAATTATAAAACAATTATACGGCTAACCACGTGTAGATAGTGGAGAAAAAAAATAAAGTTTAATATTTCTGGTGTTCATATCAGACCTGCGGTGAATTGGTGCGTCCTCAAGGAGTCACAGCAGACACTTTTCAATGATTTATTTCATGCTGCCAGACTGGGGAGTTTGGACCAAGATTTGATGTAATCTTTGCATTTGGACCCAGAAGAGATGATTCCAAAGGCAGAGAATGTTTTGTCAGACAGACTGTGTTTGTGCCGCTCTTTTATCTCTGTCAGTATGCAGTCTTAAGGAACCTCCACTTCCATTCAGTTAGCACCACGAGAAGCATCTCTCGAGAACAACATGTTGCAAGAGGAGCACTTCCATGACCTTGTGTTGTTTTTCTTCTTTTTTCCTCACTACAGCAGGAAAAGGTACAAATTGGGAGGGAGGCATCCGAGTGCCTGGAATTCTTAGATGGCCAGAGAAAATCCCTCATGGGATGGAAATCCATGAACCTACCAGCAACATGGACCTTTTCCCAACAGTGGTTGGACTGAGTGGAGCCTCAATCCCAGCAGACAGGTGGGGTTTAGTTAGTCTAAAGCAGGGGACTCAAACCTGCGGCCCGTGGTCCATATGCAGCCCGCGCAACGATATTTTACTGCCCCTTTACGCCTTAATGTGAAAGATGAATTTCTAATAATGTTTTATAGATTTGTTCTCCACATTTTATGGTTAATTCTATGGTTCTCAAAACCCCGATCCAGAGTCTTCCTTCTGGTTCAGTGTTGTATTAGACTGAATCTATGGAAAACTGATTGCGGCCCTTTGGTGAAATGATAGTTTGGGTGGTGGCCCTCAACCTATTTGTGTTGGAGACCCCTGGTCTAAAGTAACTAGCTGCGAAACACTCACTAAAAGACCTGTGATGACAAGACTGAACAAAATTGCACAGGACACATAAATAATATTAATGAAGCTATTTGTCTATTTACTCTTCACAGAGAAATAGATGGACATCACCTCATGGATTTGCTCCAGGGGAAAACAGAAAGATCAGACCACGAGTTCCTGTTTCACTACTGCAGCATCTACTTGAACTCAGTCAGGTGGCATCCACAGAACAGTAAGTTGGAAACTCCCAGACAGTCCACTGTCCACTCCTCTTTGTCTCCTACCTGGTAGCTCCATCTCTAGGATCATTCTTCTACCAATGCCTCCACTGTCCCCCCTCTGAACTTGTCCAAACCATCTCAATCTGTCTTCTCTAGCTTTTTCTCCAAACCTTCCTGTCTGTGTTGTCCCTCGAATCACCTCATTCCTGACCCTGTCCTCTCCTAAAGAGAACCTTAGCATCTTTAACTCCTCCACCTCCAGCTCTGTGAATTTATTCCTTCAATTTAATAAATAAACTTTCTGGTTTCAGGTAAAACCGTGTGGAAAGCCTTTTATTTCACACCAAACTTCTACCCAGAAAACAGTAACACATGTAGCAGCACCAGCATCTGCCAATGTGGCCCAGGTTATGTGACCTATCACGATCCTCCACTGCTATTTGACATCACAAGGGACCCATCAGAAACCTCCCCCCTGACTCCTGACACAGAGCCGGAGTTTGACTCCATCCTGGCTGTGATGGCTGAGGCTGTGGAGAAGCATCAGAGATCAGTCAAACCCGTGGAGATGCAGATGTCCACAGGGAATATCTTGTGGAAGCCCTGGCTGCAGCCCTGCTGCTCTACCTACAAACAGCTCTGCCAGTGTCAACAAGACCAGTAGATCAAACTGGTCACTGGTGTCCATGCAGCAAAGGGTCTGACATTGGATCTGACATGAGGTTCACAATGTGACAGTGTCTACAAAACTGTCTCCATAGGTTTTTTATATGGCAGTGTTTCCCAAACAGTTTTCCTGTAGACCAATATTTTAAGTCAGAAACCGTCCTATCCCAAGTCAAAGGACATCATGCATAAATCATTACTAAGATTTTTTTGAAAAATTAACATGAACCAGGGACAAATGAACCAGTTTTTTGGAAACAAAAGTTTTCCTAAGTGGAAGTCTGAGTGTTTACGTAGGCAACGTAAAACCTGATGTTTACTGAAAATAAAGTACAGTTTAAACAGCTCAGTTTGTTGTTGACATGGTGTGATATTTAACATGCACGGTAACAAAGTTCTTGAACATTCAAGGTTATTCAAGGTTATTATTCAGTTCGATTTTCATTCTCCTAAATCTACTACTGGCAAAACTCAGGGATAGGGATGATAATAATAATAATAAGTGATACAAGACTCCTGGTATTTGTACAATAATTTTCAGTTTTATAACAGTAATAAAACTGACCTACCTGCCTATTTTTAGACTTTTCATCTCATAATGCTCAGAACAGTCCCTGGTACCTCATGCCTGCATTAAAGCCATTTTCAGAAGTAGGTTGGTGTTTGTTGTCAAGGCAAAGGTGAAGCTGCTGCTGCTGACGCTCACATCCTTTTAGTCATAAATCAGATGGCATTAAGGTGTAAACTGTTTCACCGTATGAGGGTCATTTTTCTGTTCGTCTTTGTCATGTGACTGTTCCATAAATCAGTATCTACATAACTCAAGTGATATTCTATATATTTTTTAAGTTATAAAGAGTGAATTATTAGCCTGGAATAATGAGAATTGTCTTTTGGTTCTTTATGCAGGTTTAAGATTATGTTTCTTGCTTGGCCTTAAGGCTGACGCACCTCCTCCAGTGCCCTTCAGTTGCAAGGTCATCAGCTGGTTCCACCTTTCACTGATGTATCACCCCCTAGCCGGTACATCTCTGGATGGGTGGGGGGCAAGTAGCTTCTCAGGGTCTTAATTTTAAGTAAAAATGTAAAAGTTAGTGATGAAGTTCAATTAATAAAAAACAAGGCTAAAATTAGTTAAAAATATGACACAAAAGATGCTGACCTAAATAAAGTGTCACAGTGACAGAAGCCCCATCAAGTAGAGTTTTCTTTCTTTCATAGGTTTGTCAATCAAAAGACATTTTGTTGTTTTTACGGCTGAAGACTGTCCGTCACTGTCAAGCCTTCAACGCGCAGCTATATTTCCTCTGTGGGTCGACACGTGCATGTATTTCTGGTCTCCAGCTGTCAATCTCCTGTGCTGTGTTTTATTGAGTGTAAAGTAAATGATCAGAGAAGTGACAGATTGTAACCATCAAACATCTTTAAGTTGAAACCATATTGACCTCAAATAAAATCTCCTTGTGGTTTATTGAAGTCTCTTTGTTTGGAGAAACTTTTACCACAGTCAACAGTAGTAACAGCCAGTCAACATCAGCAGTGGTTTCTTAGATTTTAACTAAGTGACCAAATAATAATAGTAACTGAGTTTTGCCACAAAGCACTTTAAAAATTATTAGTTTCCTATAACTGATTGTGTATTTTTAGCATTCTGAAGGCTCATAGAAAAGTGTAGAATAGTGCTTTATAATATGGGCCCTGCATTTCAGTATATCTTGCTGAACCTGTTTGTATTTTCTCTGTTTGAGGAGTTTAGGCCCTCTGAATAACTGCGAACCCAAAACCCTGAATCATTCCCTCACACTAGTCAAGGAACAGCTGGACGTGTCTTGTAGCAGGGCTGCAGCACGGCAGGAGTGTCTACTGTACTGTAGTAATGTTGTTACACAGCACAATCACATTTTCCATATCAAGCTTTGACGTGGGCAGAAGCACGAGGCGGAAACATTTGTGTCGTTCCTGCAGATTGTAACCTCGGGGGATTTTCTTTTTCATTTCATTCACTTTGGAATCACTTACCTTTTTTTGTTTATCAAGATAAAAAATGTATTTCCGGTGAATTTCAGTTGATTTAGAACCCCATGATTGATTGAGGTCATTTTACACATAATTCCCATTAATATCACATAAACAAAAAGAAAAGTACTTGGTTCTCATTAAAATTTTATTTGTTTTATTTAGTTAGCATTTGTTGTTTATTTTATATAACAATGGTTTTTAGACCTTAAATTTTGCACCATAAAAATGAAATCCAAAGACTGTAGAGTTACTGTAACTGTCTGCGAAGTGTTGTAAAATAGGAGATGTAAGTAAACCTCTCCTGCCGAAGCTATTGCTGCTGTAAAATGGGCTTTTCCATTTGATGCTGCAATACTTTGTTTTTTGTTTTTTTTTTCATCTTTCCAACACTATCCTTTCCTCTACTATCAAAAGTTATTTTTCATTTACTGCTCCACCTGATTTCTGCAGGAGGAGCAGTTCTCACCATAAAGTCAAAAGGGCTGAAAAACCGATGGGGAACCTACTCGCATCTCTTGGCACTGGAGGAAATAAAAAAAATTATGCCAGCAGCCGTGAAGCCCTGTGGAAGCATGGATGACTTCAAAGATGATGCTTCATCCTCACTTCCTGAGGGTGATCACAGGGCACCCATGACTTCAGCATGGACTTCCTGTGAAGTCCTGCAGTAGCCAATTTTCCTCTTTCTTTCCTGCACTGCTAAAGGCTGTGGGAAATTAAATGCCTCCCTGGAAAATTGATGAAAAGTACATGTTCACATGAAGGCCTTTCATCATGTTCAGCTGCTGTCAAGGAGCAGAGCACATCCAACGCCCTGCATGATATAATGCTTATGGTTTATATGTGAGCATAATGTGTGTGTTATATATGTTCAGCACTGTGGTTGTTTTTCAGTAATAATTTAATTTTTTTGTGATTTTATTAAACACCACCAGACAGACAAGAGAGTCTTGTCACCTCATAAGTGCCTCTCTCTTCAAGAACTCCATGGCGTCATGGAAACCCTGTTCACAAAGAGACTGCAGGCCTCTGACAGGTGGAGGGAAAAGAGCCCAGTTTAACCGTTTGATGTTCTCCATGGAAAACTGTGGAAACCAAAGGAAAACGATCTCAGAGTAGGAACCTGGGGTAAATCTGACATTTTCACGTGGACCCCTGTGTCACAAAACTAAGTGAAGATGATTTCTGCAGACTTTTTACACAATACTACTGCTTCCATTTCAGACCAGCAAGGATTCTGGTCAGTCACAGTCTACAGTCACAGAAATGTTCCATTTCACAGCTTAACAAATAAAGTATGTCTAATAACAAAAACAATTTCCCATGTGGATCAATAAAGTCTGTCTCAGTCTAAGTGACATATTGACATTTGGTCACGATTGTTCTCGAGCTTTTTTGGTTTAAAAAATCAATAAGAAACATGTTTTGAAGAATCACATCATGCCATGAGTTGAGGGTATAATAACATCCCCACCCTTTTTTTATCCAATAATAATTCAGTCTTCAATTGCCTTCAAAAATCTGGGAATGTTTCCCTAAATTGAACGTTCATTCATTTTCATTCATTTACTTAAAAAAATGAAGAAATGTGAGAATAAAGGGAGCCACTGATGCAGAGTTTATTCTTTTTGTACAATCAAAGTGATATGAATTATTCAGTAAGTATAGACTGAATTTAAATTGAGTAATTGTAGACCTGCTGAATGAAGACGGTTTTTAATTTGGTGGAAACCCACTTTAACAAAACCATTGTCACTTAACAAAGCAGTTGCCAATTCATCAGTCCTAGCATCACTAAATTTATGTGCAATGTGTCTTTTTGTGTCAATTTGAAGCTATTTGTCAGGTTTGGCTGCTACTTTAACTTTAACAGTTGTTTTCTACTTTGAACAGGAGATTTTCAAGCAAAGATCGAGAGAAATATTATATAAATTTTCTGTGTCATCATCACTTTGACACCATTTATGTTTCTGTTATTCATCAGTTGAGCCTGCACTCATTCAAACAACTCCAGGTCTAGAACTCACCATAATGTTCATGTTGGCAAGCCTCAGCTGAGTGTTGAAGCGCCCCCTGTGGTGCGGGCACACGTCCTGCATCCCAGCAAATGGAGACACTGTGATGGTTCGTCCCACAGGCAGAATTGGCAGGCTGTCAGTGAATCCTCCGTCAATCCATTTCTATCATAACAAAAAGTCTAAAATTACCAGTCTTGAAGCATGCTGGGAACATCCACAAATGAAAGATATAAGATAGAACTGAAAAGACTTCGAGAGCTCTTCAAGGCAGTGTTGCACAACCTTTTTTGTGGCAGATAAATACCCCTAAATAAAATGAAATTTATGGTGTTCTGAATTATTTTCCTACCTATAAAATCTTCCTACCCAAATGAACTGTGCGTAGGTGCAACAAGGATTTTACAAGTGCACACAGCCTATAATTATCTGCTACCAGACTGGTAGAAAAGTTTGAATCTTGTATAGAAATATTCAAGAGGGTGTCTTGATTGCAATAAATAGTTAAACCCCCACATTCTTTATCCAAACATTATACTGTATGATATTCTGTCTGCGATTCATTTAACTGTAATCCAGAAGTGGCATTTAACAAATCAAAGTTTTTGTCCAAAACCAAAAAAACATTAGAAAACCAAAGTCTTTGAAAGCATTTTAGTCATTACTGTTTCTATTGACCTCTTTGACAGTGACAAAAGCCAGAAAATTGAAAACGTACTTTTAGGGCATTTTTTTGTCTGTGTTAGACCTGGGATTATTATCCGTCTTTGTTCACTTATCAAATATCAAGTCACAAGGGCAGCAAATGTGTGCAATCTCCACAACCACCACCCAAATCACATTGCACCATACCAGTCCCTCATGAACCTTCCATCAATGACAATCAGAGACATAGACTCTGGGCCACAGCAGAAGATATAGTTATCCTCTTTGTGACTGAAACACCTACTGATACACCTCTTAAGATCTATTTCCAGATCTGACTAAACTATAAACAACTACTAAGTTCTTCAGCAGCATAAATGTGAGTAGCCTTACCCTGATAAAACCATCTTTTTCTATTATACTTCCTTAAATAACTTGTAAATAAAAATCATTATTACAAACATGTTTTGTTCATCCCCTGTAAATTCTACTGTAGCTGCTGCCTTTGTTGACAAAAAAAAGTAAGTTAGATTAACTGGGTTCTACATTTTTTGGTTCCTCTTATTACCTTCAACTTTTAACCTCAAGAAACACAACTATTAATGGCAAACAGTGCAATACTTAAACCTTCCTTTTTTTTACAAACCTGATGCAAAATAGTAACGATTTATGCAAAACAAGACTTTGGTGAACTCTAAAGAAGGACGAGAGTTGAAAAGTTTGTTCTTTGGGATATTTCACTGTGTTCTGCAATGCTGCAGACATCTGAAAAATCTGACAAGAGCGTGAACTAGGCAACACTGTCTGTAAGTGCAGACAGTCCCCGTTCCCACTCCCTGATGATAAAATAGAAACTGTTAGCACCAATTTATTTTGAGCGCACAAAGGCCTCTGTGAAAAGCTGAGCTGGACACACATCTGTGGTTCTGCCAAAAATCCTAAATAATAGATAGAGATCAATCCAGAGCAAAGTGAGGGCATGTGTTCCTGCCAGGCATCTTTAAGTGTATGTGTTTGAGCGTTTGTCGGGGCCAGTGAATGATGGGAGAAAGAAAGGCAGAGAGTGAGGCAGCGGAGAGTGCGTACAATACATGGTAGAAATGGTATGACACAAAAGTTGCTCATGTAGTGGACGAGTGTGAGTGTGAAGATAAAGCACTTGAGAAAAGGGTGAAGCGTCTCTACTGTAGAGGTATTTTCACTCAGGCATGGACTACCACAGGACTGGGAATCTTTCAAGAACAGTAATGAGCCAATTACCTGTCCCCTGAACTCCACTGGTTCAAGTCCAGCGTAGACAGGGACAAAGCTGCTGGCCAACAGAGCCTGGGGAGTTAGAGGAGAACCATGTCAATTAAAAAAAAAACTTGCAGCAAAAGGAAGGATTTTGTCTAGGAGTTCATCATTATGCAGGTGTTGACTTTGTGAGTGTTTCTTTCTCTGGTCAAAGCTGTAAAAATAGACAAGGATGTAAAACAATCATAAACATTTATGGCTGTGTTTTCCTCAAAAAGGATTAGTGTCGTGCTGCATCATTGGGAGGCATGAACCTTTACGAGCTCCTCCCTGGAGGTGAACCTTGACATGATGTGGTTCTTGCCGCTTTTGGAGTGTGTCATTGAGATGTGAAGACGTTCACCGGCCAGGGTGTGAGCCTCACTGGGGAGAATCTCTTCTAGCCCTTCCCTGGAAAGACACAACATTGCATACATTTATTGAATCCACCAAAGGTTTAGAAATATGTATTTGTATTTTTGGGATGTTGGGACTTGGGCCTTTTTTTACTTGGACATTTTTTTTTTATAGATCTCTGAAAACAAATTTCTTTCAATGGACACAGAAAGTATAACTACAGTTATACTGTATGTACCTTAGTGTCTGCATAAAGTTGTATCCCGGTGTGACAGCTCCAAACCTCTGCCTTCTCACACCGTCAGCAAACCTGTAGGTGAACTCTTTGCACTGCTACAAGAAAAGTAAGATTTGTTTTCATTACTCAAACATTCGTCTATATTTGTAAATTTTACTTCTAACCTTACACACTTCAATCTATAATAACAACAATTATTTAGATATGAGGGCAGGCTGTAGTAAGAAGTTAACTTGTGATTAAAGTGAAAAATTCATGTTTGTCAGTCTCATACATTCTTTTTTTCTCCTTATTGAGTGAAAAAGAAGGTAAACATCTCACCTCTAATTTGTCAGGGGCTGTGATCATTACAGCTGCCACCAGGGCCCCGGCCGAAGCCCCTGCACAGGCCCTGAGGGAGCCCATTAGCTTAGGCCCATGGCAGAGAAAGGCACTTGCAGCACCAAGGTGGTAGATCCCCAAGAACCCACAAGCAGCAAAAGATAGGTTCAGGACTGTCATCTTTTGTTCCTACGCTATAACAATCATAGGGTATAAATTGGGAATATTCCATTAGAAACAGTTTGTAGTATTTGTGAAAGAGTTTGCAATAAAAAAGTTATTGTTGTCTCTGACTCACCTCTTTTTATTTTATTTTTAGTGTGGAGACGTTATGGATTCCAGGTAGACCAAGCAGGTACACAACCTAAATATCAAAAACTATTTAATTTGTTTTTGTATTTATTTCTATTTTTTATGTGGGTTTTCAGTACTTTTAAAGAATATGCTACAATGTTATTGTTAAAATGTATTATTTGTGTGGTTGGCTAACAAGTAAGAAATGAAGTAGGAAAGAAAATAGTACCAATTTCTAAACTAAAAACGAATGTTTGTGATAATGTGCAGACATAATCAAGTGCCTGCGTAAAAAGACACGTAAAGTCGTACAACATATTTTAAACAAAATATTGAAATTTTATTAATGGTTTGTCAGTAAATCATTTTAGTTGTGCATTTCAGACTATGTTTAACATAGTTTAATTGCTTCATTATTCACCATTTCACATTTATCACAGTTGTAAAACGCACTTTACTAGTTTTTAATGTCTGGCTTTTATAAACAAGGTTAATAATGGACGAAGCACATGAAATCAAATATTTAGAATGAATACACGAAGTGTTAAAGGAGGAATACGAAGAAAGTAAGGAGACTGACGTAGGCAGGAAGTTCACATTAGCATAAGATCACATTGGTGTAGCATTACCGAGTTAGTCGTAAAACAACAGCGAGAAAACGCTTTCTTTATTCGGATATGAATGAAAATGTGTCAAATAAAGCACTTACCGATTCTTCATCCCTATAAATGAAAGTAAAATGCTATAAGTGTCCAATAAAACCCACAGTTTCGCTTGTTTACCGTTTGTGAGACGCAGTTTAGTGCTAAACTTCCGGTCTAGAATATATTTCAAAATAAAAGTGCCACACGTACAAAATGTACGCACAGTAAATAAGTAAGCCGGGGTAAAATATTTTCTTGCAGTGTCAATCAACTGTCTGATGTCACACATTTCCATATAGTTAAAAAGACTTAAACGCAGTTCCAGTTCTCCACCTAACCTTATGCCGTAAGTACAGTTAGGGACCAGAGAAGTGCACTTGTGGGGAAATACTGGCATCTGTTGTTACTGTCTTACATTGCACTTTGTTAAAGTGTAGGCTGTGTACACGATTAAACAAATGTTATATCCTTTACAAATCTATATTGATCATCTCCAATGATATCATCAGAAACTATTTTGTTATTAACTTTATGGGAAATCCATCTGTGTTTGTTCATAGTATTTGATAAATATTTGCTCCACGCTGACACTTCAACACAGAAGTTTTCCATGTACAAAACCCACCACAATTGTTAGACCACACTCCTTAACATCTGCCACATACACAGCCATTAGGCTTCTGCATAAGCAGTCAAGTCACATCCTTGTGGTCTCCTGCACCTCACACTGCTCTGATCTCCAGAAATGGCTGCTTGCTCCATGCACTTTGATACATTATACCCTCTTTCTTCTCTCTATGACTCTTCAAAGACCTCATCATTGTTATCCTCCTCTCGTACAAGGGCTTGAGAGCAAAGTGCACCAGCCTCCTGTTGGATGTGCTGCTCCAGACGCATGCTGATACAGAGCAGTTTGCTGTGAAGAGCTGGATTGAGACACAGCGCAGAATGCAGGTTCCTGTCCGTCCTCAAAGAGACAGTTTTTTAAAGTCATGCCGATACACAGTTTGATCCCAGATGTGGTAAATCCTTTACAAATGGTCGTAAAAACACACCCAGAGATTGAAATTATCCAGTGGTGATCCCACTGGTAGTGATGTGGTGGAGATGGTGCTCTGCTCAGAGCATAACCACTAGGATAACCACCACTGTGGCCCATATATACGTCCTGTTCCCTGTATCTTCTACTCTACTCTAACCCCAACTACCTCCATGTCCTCCCTCACTGCATCCATCAATCTCCTCTTTGTCTCCTACCTGGTAGCTCCATCTCTAGAATCATTCTTCCTCCAATGTCTCCACTGTCCCTCCTCTGAACATGTCCAAACCATCTCAATCTGTCTTCTCTAGCTTTTTCTCCAAACCTTCCTGTCTCTGTTGTCCCTCTAATCACCTA